>JAJJXC010000070.1:0-242870 GCA_022432385.1 Xylariaceae sp. FL1272
TAAATAAGGTAAAAAAATATAAAGAGTGTACTTTTTAAATGTTTTATATAATAAGCGAAACGTGCCTTTTTTTTTTTCGAATATTAATTCTAAACATATTTGTATTAAAAAAAAAAAAGCTTAACCGAAAGCGTTTTTTCGAAGCTTAACGGAAAATAACCGAAATGCAGCAAAAAGTAAACAATACTTTATTAAAACTGCTACGTTTTGCAACAAAGGGATTTTTTCGAAAGCGTAGTATAAAAATGGTTTAACGAGGCGTAAATACATTTGATGAGTTAAATAAAATTAAGCGGATCGAAAAAAAGCGGCAAAAAGTGGCGAAAAACATTCCGTTTATCGGAGTTTTTTACCGTTTCTAATTTTAATTAGTCCTTGCCTCGATTTTTTAAGTGTCGACCTTTTTTGTTTTTAGTCGACCCGGGTTTTAGCGGTAAAAGCGTTTAACCGCCTCTAACGCGTTCGCTAAAAACTTTTTAGTTTTTATAAATTTTCTATATATAAAGTAACCTTTTATTTAACTAAATATTAAAGTTTTCTTTTATGCTAACGTAAATTTAATATGTTTTCGATTTATATTCGTTTTAGTCGATTTTGATTTTTAGTTTTATTTAAAGTTTAGCGTTTTTTAGTGCTGGTTTTAATAATAAAATATAGAAAACTAAGTGTATTTTTATTTCTTAAAATAATAATAATCGATAGTTCAAATTCGAAAGTTTTTCCAAAATTTTAAATGGTTTAATAAACTTATATCCAAGTTTCGCATTTAGTCGTCCTTTAGCTTTGATGTTTTTTATAAGAGATATATTTTATCTTTTTTTTTAAAAATCGGCTTTAAAAACCTTTTTTTATCTGCGTAAACGCTTTATACGTTTTTGCAAAAACATTATTTCTTTTTATAAGTACCGATATAATTTTATAAGCTTATCGGCTTTTATTTCAGCTTTTAGTGCTGTAATCTTGTCCTAAATAAGTTGCCGTAAAATATTTAAGTTATAACTATAGTTTGCTTTAAAAAATAATATACTTATATCTTTATTGTTTAAACTGTTATAAACTAGTTATGCCGTAAGTAACTTCGTAACTTAATCGTTTTATTAGTAGTTAATATAACATTTAAAATATGCTTCTAATATTTGGTTTAATCGTTTGTTTTATTTATTTGCTTAAAGATAATATGTTATCGTCATTTTATGCTTTGTGCCAATAGCGTAGACTAGCGATTGCTAGTATTTCGAAGCTATAGTTTTTCCTCGATTTGTGATCTATTTTTAAGCCATCCGTAGTCAAATACTACATGCCGAATAATCACATAAGCTATATCTTTTACTAAAATAGCTTCTCTATATAAAATAAACAATCTATACTTTGTTGTTTTATTAACAACAACTAAAATACTATTATAGTATATTCCTATTATAAGTTCTTTTAACTTAAAAAGTTTCGTAATAAAATCGAATGCTACTTTTAACCATGCTTTGCTTAGTAGTAGTATTAGCTGTAATAAGCTATAAAGTTTGTATCGCTGTAGCTTTGCTTTATTGCAAAAATTACATTCCTGCAAAACCTTTTTAACTATTAATTTTGTTTTTAAAAAGTTATAGTTTTTTCGTAAACAAGTAATAGTTTTAAACCATTTTTAATATCCTGCAAATAAATGCTTATACAATTTTTTAACTAATTCTTTTTACAGTTTTAATAAAACATAAAGCTTATTTTTATATGTTACTATATAAAACATATCGTTACTGTTTTATCGATAATAGTTTTAAAATTCCGTTTTATTTAGTAATTTTAATTTCGGAACATTATTTAAATAAGTTGTTAAACGTTTTTCCTATTTTTTATAATTATTGATCGTTATTGCTATTATAAAATTCCCTGTTTCGTTAGGTTTTAAAATAGCATAGTTCCTAAATTCATTTTAAATCTTATGTTTTGTTTTTTTATTTAAAATATCTACTTTAGCATTTTCAGTTTTTTTAACGTAAATGATTTTAACGTTAAACTATGCTATAAATTCCTATTATCGAATTTGTTTTCGATTAAGTTTTTTAGTAAATAAAAACGACGTAAAGTTTTTATAATCAGTAAAAACTTTTATCGGCGTTTTAGCTCCGATAAAATAGTGCTTTTATTTTTAAAAAGCATGTATAATCGCTATCAATTTTTTGTCGTAGATAAAATAATTCAATTAAAGTCCGGCTAATTTTTTTGAAAAAAATGCAACTAAATGCAGTTTGCCGTTATTATTTCGTTGCTTGAAATGTCTTCCAATAGCAAAATCTAATACATCTGTTTCGACTTCGAATTCTTTATCTAAATTTAAAAGTTATAAAATAAGATTATTAAGTATTTTATCCTTTATTTTTTTAAAAGCTTTTTGTTTTAATTTTCCTTATTAAAATAGAATATTTTTTTGCGTTAAGTTCGTAAAAACTGCTGTAATCTCTCCGAAATCTCGTATCAATGGTTTTATATAATTGGTAAACCTTAAAAATGCTTTAACTTCTTTGACAGACTTCGGCGGTTGCCATTTTCAAACGGCTGCGATTTTTTTTTCTTAAATCTAGATTCGTCCGGGTATTATTGTAAAACCTAAAAAATCTACTTTTTACTAATAAAACTTAGTCTTTTTAAAATATATTTTAATCCCTATATTTTATAATGTTTAAAGTACTAATCGTACGTATTTTGTATATTTTTTTCGTATGTTTAAATATATTAGAATATCGTTTAAATAAACTACTACAAATTTTTCTAAAAACATTTATAAAATATGTATAAAACGTCGCTGTTATAATGCTAAAACATTTGTTAAGCTTTTTTACATAATAAAATACTTGTATAATCCTTTATTTATAGCAAATGCTGTTTTATATTCGTGGCCTCTCGCTATTCGAATCTAATAAAATGCTTTTAGCATATTAATCGCCGTATACTATTATACTTTATAAAGCTGATTTTATAAGTTACTAATTTTTAGTATCGGTTTTACGTCTTTAATCGTAATGTTATTTAACGCTTTATAATCGATATAAAGTCTTTTTGCTTCGACTTTTTTGCTATCGATTACTTTTAGTACCTAAAGTAGTTATAATCGTGCTAAAAATATTAAAAGTTTAATAAATCTTTTTGCTAGATTTTTTTTAACATATTTTTATTTTTTACGCTTTTATTCTACGCTTTTAAATCGAAATCTGTAAAATAATAGCTTAGCTCTTTCTTTTAATGGTATTTCGTGATTTTATAAGCTATGTTTTAGTAACGTTATGTTTTCTTTTATTTTAAATAGTCTTTAAAACTTTTGAAATTCTTTTAGAATATCGAAATTAGTTTTTTTTTAACTCTTTTTCGGTTATAAGTTAAATAAGTGTCGTTTTTAGTCTACGTACAACTTTCTTTTAAAATGCTGTAAAAACATAACTACTTCTTAGTATTTTTTACTAAAGTTGATCGGTTTTTTAGTTAACTCGTAGGTTGCTCGCTTATAACTAAAGTAACTTTAAAATTATTTTATACTAAAATATACTTATGATATTAAAAAAGATTTGTTCTTATTTTCTTTAAATTTCTATAAAAAGTGCTGCAGTTTTTTGTAGTATTTTTTTTCGGTCGTATATACTTAAACTCTTATTAAAAGTCGTAAGTCCGTAAAAGTCTTTTTTCTATATCTATAAAATGTTATACTTATTAACAATTCGTAATAATATAAAACTACCGGTTACTTCGGTATTAATAATTACTTAAATCGGATGTTTATAATACGTAACTATCGTAGTTAATTATCTATTCTATATTAAAATATCTATATGTAACAGAAGTTTCGTTTCTGCTATATTAATCGACTATACGTTCTTTACTGCCGATTTTCGATGTTTTTTAATTGCTTTCGTAGCTTGTTAAACTTGTCTTTTATTCGTTAGTCCTGCATTAACTAGTTTTGTTCGTTAATTGTTTTATACGCTTTTCGGTATAACTTTTTAAAGCTGACTTTTTATTCATTTGTTATATCTTTAATCTATTCTTCGATTAGTTTTAAACGTTGTTCCTATTGCGTTAAATAATCCGAAGTTCGTAATTACAATGTTATAGGGTTTTTCCTTTTTATAAATCGCAAAAGTCTTTTTTAATTCTTTTTGCTTCTAAGTTTTTTAACAATCTTGTTACGAACCAACATTCCAGCTAGCCTATTGTTTAGGCCTAGCGGGGAATGAGTGGTCTGAGCACGATTAACGGGAAGATGCATATTTAAGGAATACGCATAAGTTACGTAACCTTGATCTGGGATGCTTTGAAAGAGAAACAAAGCAGCGGAGATTATAATTAAAGATGCTTTGAAAGCATGTTAAAGCATACTACATTTAGTATGAAGAAAAGAATGTTATAAAAAAGAAGGGAATTCTATATATTTAGTTATTTTTTTACTTATCTTTTAATCTAAGTATTTACTTCGTTCTTAGAATTGAATAAAAGAAATCTTTTAACGACTTTGTAAAGATAATTAACCACCGATTTTACTATTGTAATTCTTGCCGAATCAAAACCCTACTGAACCGATTTTTAGGTAAACCGGGTCGTTACATTTTGAAAAATTATTAATTTATCGCAACGGTTTAACTGCGTAGTCAATTACGACATTTTAAAATGGCATTAAACGTTCCGACACTTAGTGGCAGCACGATTGCTGGCCTAACGGTAATTATGGCAGATATTGCGCAGTAGATGCAGGCTATACAGCAGCGTATTATAAAGTTACAAAATGCTAACGAATAATTAAATGTGCAACAACAAGCTATAAAAAAACAACAACTAAACAAAGGATATAAGTTCTTTACTCCTATTTATTTTAACGGTATAAGTAAGCATATATAAACATTTCTTACTTAAGCTAAAGCCTATATATTGTTTTACAAACAAAACATATTAACCGAACCCGAAAAGATTTTTTATATTGCTGGATTCCTTAAAGAAAGCATAATTAAGTAGTTCGAACCGATTATGCGAGACTATTTTAACAACATAAAAGATCAACAAAAAAATGAAACTATTAAAATGTTCTCAAACTACGCTTACTTCGAAAATCGGATTAAGAAAATCTTTAGTAACCTAGAAAAAGCCTAAACAGCGGCTCGAAAACTTAAGCAACTAAAACAAAAAAGACCAGCTTCTAAATATGCAGCTAAGTTTAAATAACTACTCTTACGTACAAATTAGGATAATGAAAATGTTTTTATAGATCAGTTCTATAAAAGACTTAAAAATAAGGTTAAAAACGATCTTTATAAGATAGAACGTCTAAAAGATTTCGAAACCTATATTACAAATGCGATACGAATCGACAATCGCAACTATTCCAAAAAGTTAGAAAAGAAAGATAAGGCTAAGCGAGTTAATCCTAATATAAGCAAAAAGCGAAGAAATAACAACACGTTTTACGGAACTTAATCCGGACTAATAAAAATCGATATAAATAATAAAAAACAGTCGAATTAGCAACAAAAAAAGAACAAAAACAAAACTGACTTAAGCAAAGTTACTTGCTATAACTGTTAGGAAAAAAGACACTTCGCTAACAAATGTTCCAAGCCCAAAACTAAAAAAGTATTTAAAAAGCAGGTAGCTGCTAACGCAGGCAATGAAGGCAATAACAACGTTTTTATAATAGAACGACGCCTTTTGACTTTAAAGGAAAGAGAAATCATTAAAACACTTAGAACTTTACTAAAAGAAAAAGACCTCGGTTGGCTAAAAGGCGAAGAATGCCTCGAGTATGTTTTATAGTGCAGATATAAAGAATGTTAACACAAATCTTATGAAAAACAACTTAAAGATATAGCAGCGAAAGCTACACGATAAAATTTAAATGACTTTTATTTTAAACGAGCCTTTATTCGAAATAAAAAAGACTTAAAAAGAATCTAAGCTAATATCGATATAATCGAAAAAACTAGTACTTATGTAACGGAAACTAAAGTAACTAAAGCTTAGCGCAAAGCTTTCGAACAGTTGGAGTCTTTAAGACAAAGTTAGTTATAAAAAGAGGTTACAGATTTTAAAGATTTAAGAAAATTTTCGAACGAACTACAGTTGCTTTAGGAATATATTAACATAATTTAAAGCACTTTAACAAAAAGAAATTGGTTCGCAGCGACGGGAAAAGACTTGTTTTATAACGATATAGCATTAATTAGTGCAATTACTACATCGTATTTCGAATATAGCAAAAAGACTGCTGTGAAAAAAAAAACAAAGAGGAAATAAGCTATATAAACAAAGGCTACGGCACTTTTTCGTAGATATTATGCATTTATAACTTTTGTCTATACTATTTGGAGGACAAACTTAAAAGCGAATGGTTTTTAGAACGAAACCATGGTTAACTAATCTTATTTCTATATCTCGATGATGAGATTGGAAAAGCAGTACTTGTTATAAAATACAGCGAAAGCTATGCAATATTCGGAGAAGATCCCGAATAGCCTAAAGACTGCATATAAGGCCGCAACTTTTTTAATAATTGCTATAAAGACGAATGCCAAGTCTATACAGTTATAAAATCTAAGATTGTCAAAAAACTCAAAAGTAAGGAAAATTAAAAAAGACTCTTGCGATTTATAAAAAAGAAAAACTTTACGATATCGCAATTACGAACTTTAGATCACTTAACGTAATGAGAACAACGTTTGGAACTGATCGAAAAATGGACTAAAAACATGACAAATGAACAGGAAGTCAGCTTTAAAAAGTTGTACCGAAAAGCGTACAAAACAATTAACGAACGAAACCAGTTAATACAGAACTAACGAACAAAAAACAAGCTTAACAAGTTATAAAAGCAGTTAAAAAACATCGAAAATCGGCAGTAAGGAACGTACAGTCGATTAATATAGCAGAAATGAAACCTTTGTTATATATAGATGTTCTAATATAGAACAAACGATTAATTATAATAGTTACGTATTATAAACATCCGATTTAAGCAATTATTAATACCGGAGCAACCGGTAGTTTTATATTACTACAAATTGTTAATAGGTATAACATACTATAAATATGGAAAAAAAACCTTTACAGACTTACGACTTTTGATGGGAGTTTAAATATATACGACTAAAGAAAAGTACTACAAAAAACTGCAGCACTTTTTATAAAAATCCAAAAAAAACAAGAACAAATCTTTTTTAATATTATAGGTATATTTTAGCATAAGATAATTTTAAGGTTACCTTAGTTGCGAGCGAGCAACCTACGAGTTAACTGGAAAACCGATCAACTCTAGTAAGAAATACTAAAAAGTAGTTATGCCTTTACAGCATTTCGGAGGAAGGTCGCACGCAGATTAAGAACGACACTTACTTAACTTATGACCGAAAAAAAGTTAAAAAAAACCAATTTCGATATTTTAAAAGAATTTTAAAAGTTTTAAAAACTATTTAAAACAAAAGAAAATATAACGTTACTAAAATATAGCTTATAAGATTACGAAATACTATTAAAGGAAAGAGCCAAGCTACCGTTTTATAAATTTCGACTTAAAAGCGTAAAACAAAGGCGCAAAAAACAAAAATATGTTAAAAAAAATCTAGCAAAAGGATTTATTAAACCTTTAACATCTTTAGCACGATTATAACTACTTTAGGTACTAAAAGTGATCGATAGCAAAAAAGTCGAAGCAAAAAAACTTTGTATCGACTACAAAGCGTTAAATAACATTACGATTAAAGACGCAAAACCGATATTAAGAATTAGTAACTTATGAAATTAGCTTTACAAAGTATAATAGTATACGGCAATTAATATGCCAAAAGCATTTTATTAAATTTAAATAGCGAAAAGCCACGAATACAAAACAGCATTCGCTATGGATAAAAGACTATACGAGTACTTTATTATGTAAAAAGGCTTAACAAACGTTTTAGCATTACAACAGCGGCGTTTTACGCATATTTTACGAATGTTTTTAAAAAAATTCGTAATAGTTTATCTAAACGATATTTTAATATACTCGAATATATAAAAAAAACATATAAAATACGTACGATTAGTACTTTAAACATTACAAAATGCAAAGATTAAAATATATCTTAAAAAGACCAAATTCTATTAGCAAGAAGTAGATTTCCTAGGTTTTACGATAACACCCGGACGAATCCAGATTTAAAAAAAAAAATCGCAGCCGTTCGAAAATGGCAACCGCCGAAGTCTGTTAAAGAAGTTAAAGCATTTTTAAGGTTTACCAATTATGTAAAACCATTGATACGAGATTTCGGAAGGATTGCAGCAGTTTTTACGAACTTAACGCAAAAAAATGTTCCATTTCAATAAAGAAAATTGGAACAAAAGCTTTTAAAAAAATAAAGGACAAAATACTTAATAACCTTATCTTATAACTCTTAGATCTAAATAAAAAATTCGAAGTCGAAACAGATGCATTAGACTTTGCTATTAGAAGACATTTCGAACAACGAGATAACAACGGCAAACTGCACCTAGTCGCATTTTTTTCAAAAAAATTAGCCGGACCTTAACTGAATTATCCTATCTACGACAAAGAATTGATAGCGATTATACATGCTTTTCAAAAATAGAAGCACTATTTTATCGGAGCTAAAGCGCCGGTAAAAGTTTTTACCGATTATAAAAACCTTACGTCGTTTTTATCTACTAAAAAACTTAATCGAAAACAGATTCGATAATAAGAATTTATAGCACAGTTCAACGTTAAAATTATTTACGTTAAAAAAACTAAAAATGCTAGAGCAAATATTTTAAACAAAAAAACAGAACATAAAATTTAAAATAAATTTAAAAACTACGCTATTTTGAAACTTAACGAAACAAGGAATCTTATTATAGCAATAACGATTAACGACTATAAGAAATAGGAAAAACGTTTAGCAGCTTATTTAAGTAATGTTCCGAAATCGAAATTACTAAATAAAACGGAATTTCGAAATTATTATCGACAAAACAATAACGATATGTTTTATGTAGTAACATATAAAAATAAGCTTTATGTTTTATTAGAACTGTAAAAAGAGTTAATTAAAAAATTGTACGAGCATTTATTTACAGGACATTAAAAATGGTTTAAAACTATTACTTGTTTACGAAGAAATTATGACTTTTTAAAAACAAAGTCAATAGTTAAAAAGATTTTACAAGAATGTAATTTTTGCAACAAAACAAAACCATAACGATACAAACTTTATAGCTTATTATAGCCAATACTACTACTAAGCAAAGCATAGTTAAAAGTAGCATTCGACTTTATTACGAAACTTCTTAAGTCGAAAGAACCTATAACAAGAATATACTATAATAGTATTTTGGTTGTTGTTAACAAAACAACAAAGTATAGATTGTTTATCCTATACAAAGAAGCTATTTCAGCGGAAAATATGGCTTATATAATCATTCGGCATGTGGTATCTAACTATAAATGGCCTGAAAAATGGATCACAAATCGAGGAAGAACTATGGCCTCAAAATACTGGCAATCGCTAGTCTACGCTATCGGCACAAAGCACAAAATAACTACAGCATATCATCTTTAAGCGAATAAACAAAACGAACAATTAAACCAAATGTTAAAAGCATATCTTAAATGCTATATTAACTACTAATAAAACGATTAAGTTATAAAGTTACTTACGGCACAACTAACTTATAACAGTTTAAATAACAAAAACATAAGCATATTACTTTTTAAAGCAAACTATAGTTATAACCTAAATGTTTTACGGCAACTTATTTAAAATAAGATTATAGTATTTAAAGCTGAGATAAAAGCCGATAAGCTTGTAAAATTATATCGGTACTTACAAAAAGAAATAATGTTTTTGCAAAAACGCATAAAGCGTTACGCAAACAAAAAAAAGTTTTCGGAGCCGACTTTTAAAAAAAGGGATAAAGTTTATCTTTTAATAAAAAACATTAAAGCCAAAAAACGACCAAATGCGAAACTTAGATACAAGTTTATTAAACCATTTAAAATTTTAGAAAAACTTTCGAATTTGAACTATCGACTATTATTACTTTAAAAAATAAGGATACACCTAGTTTTCCATATTTTATTATTAGAACCAGCACCAAAGAACGCCAAACTCCAAACAAAACTAAAAGTCGAAATCGACCAAAACGAATATAAAGTCGAAAATATACTAAATTTACGTTAGCATAAAAAAAACTTTAATATCTAGTTAAATAAAAAGGTTACTTACATACAGAGAATTTATAAGAACTTAAGAAGTTCTTGGCGAACGCGCCAAAAGTGGTTAAGCGCTTTTACCGCCAGAACCCGGATCGACCAAAAACAAAAAAGGGTCGATACTTAAAAAATCGAGCAAAGACCAATTAAAATTAAAAACGGTAAAAAACTCCGATAAACGGGACTGTTTTTCCGCCACTCTTTGCCGCTCTTTCTCGATCCGCTCAATTTTATTTAACTTATTAAGTGTATTTACGCCTTGTTAAACCATTTTTATACCACGTTTTCGAAAGAAATCCCTTTGTTTACGAAAACGTAACAGTTTTGATAAAATATTGTTTATTTTTTGCTGCATTTCGGTTATTTTCCGTTAAGCTTTAAAAAAACGCTTTTCGGTTAAGCTTTCTTTTTTTTTAATACGAGTATGTTCGGAATTAATGTTCCGAAAAAAAAAGAAAGGCACGTTTCGCTTATTACACGAAACATTTAAAAAAGTACACTCTTTACATCTTTTTACCCCATTTATTATTACATATTTTAAGCCGAAAAAGTCGCAACGAGTACAAGGCATAACTTCGTATCCGTAGTCGTTAAAAGCAACTATTAATCGATTCGACAAGCGGTAAAGTTCTTAGGTTTTGCGCAAAGTTTTCGGATTCGGTTTAATATAATAAAAATCAGTTAAGGATTAAAAAAAAAAAAAACCAGGACACAGCGAACAGGGTACTTACACTTTTTTATTATTAAAAGCAACAATAATAAAAAAAAAGAAATAATGTTACGAACTAACATTTTAGCTAGTTTATTGTTTAAGCCTAACGGGGAATAAGTGGTTTAAGCACGATTGACGGGAAGATGCATATTTAGGGAATATGCATAAGTTACGTAACCTTGATCTAAAATGCTCTAAGAAAAAAACAAAGCAGCGAAAATCATAATCAAAAATGCTTTAAAAACATGTTAAAACATACTACATTTAGTATAAAGAAAAAAATGTTATAAAAAAAAAAAGAATTCCATATATCTAGTCATTCTTTTACTTATCTTTTAATCTAAGTATTTACTTCGTTTTTAGAATTAAATAAAAGAAATCTCCTAACGACTTTATAAAAATAATTGACCACCGATTCTACTACTGTGATTCTTGCCGAATCAAAACCCTACTGAACCGATCTCTAGGTAGACCGGGTCGTCACAAATAAACTTAAAAAAAGCGGTTATTATAGATTAGTTTTATAGCCGTTAAAACTGCTTTATTTTTTAGCGGCAATAATTAATAACTTAGTAAAAAAAAAAAGCTTTATAATTATTATTATAATTTTTATTTAAAAATTTGCTATAAAAAACATTTTAAACTTAAATTTAAAGATTAAAATTTTAAACAATAAAAAAAACGACGTAAATATTATAAAAACTAATTTATTAAAATAAAAACCGAAAACGTTAATTTTAAAAAAAAAAATTTTGTTTTTATTATTATAGTTATAATTTTTATTTTAATATCAACGTTTTTTAATAACGAATTTATTAAAAAAGTTTATATTTAAATAGTTTTTTTAATAAAATTTTTATTTAATTAATTATTTTTTTATAACCGGGACTTTTATTATTAATGTTTAAAAAGTATAAAACCTATTTTTAAAACTTACGTAAATTTTTAAAAATAATAATAAAACATTATTAAAAAATATTTTTAATACTAGCCGCTTTATTAAATAAATTAAAATATTATTAATTATTTTATTACTATAAAAAGTTAATAATTTTATTAGTTTATTAAAAATAGTATTAATTATTAATAATAATATTAATAAATCTATTTTTGATAATCGTAACGGCTTTAATAATTTATATATAGTTTTTTATTTAATAATAATAAGAATAAAAAGTATTAAAATTTATTTTATTTAACGAAAAAACTATATATTTAAATATATCGTTAATAGAATCGTAAAATTTAATATATTTTAAAATATTATTTATTTATTTAAAATTATAACTAATTTTATTTTAATATTTTATTTTATTAGCTTTAAAAGCAAATTTTTATTTAAAAAAAACGGCGTTTATATATTTAATAGCGATAAAATTACAATAAAAAGCTTAAAAAAAAGTGGTTTATATTTAATCGATTAATTTAATATTAATATAATTAAAATTTCCGTTTGTTTTACCGTTTATTTATATTTTAATCCCGAATTAATTTTTTAATATAAACGTTTTAAATACGTATTAAAATTATTAATAAATAAGTTAATAAAAAAAAAATATATTAAGCTTATAAAACCGAATTATATTTGTAAAAAATATATTTAAACAAAAATCAAAAAAACTTTATATATCGGAAAATTTAAAAAAAAAATATATTAGTTAAAATTATTATACGTTAATATCGTTAAAATTTTATAATTAGTTTTAAAAAGTTATAAAAGATTTTAATATTACGTTATAGTTTGCTATAATTTTTTAAATATAATTTAAGTTTTTTTATTTAAAAAAAAATCCGAATTTATTAAAGCTTTTTTTTATTTTTTACAAAAATACAAACGATTAAAACGGCGGTATTATATTTTTATATTAAATAAAGCCAAAAAAAACACTAATAAAAAACTAGAGTATTTTTGCTATAATAAAAAATAGCTATATTATATATAGTTATAAAACAATATTAATAAAATGAAATATATAAAAAAGTTATAAAAATATATAAAAATATAATAATATTTATAATAGCTTAAATAATAATTAATACGATATTATAAAAATATTAGCCGATTATTATTAAAATAGCTTATTATATTATAATACGATAAATTAATAAATAATTAAACATAATTTTATATAAAAAATAATATAAATAAAAGTTTGTTTAAAATTATATAGTATTTATAAGTTTAAAAAAATAATATCTTAAGTTTAATAAAAAAAAAACGTATTTAAATCGAAAACACTTTTTTATAAAATATTAAAATATTAAAACTAAAGCTTATATAATTATATCATTTTAATCGATAGCGGCAAAATTATAAACGCTAATAACGTAATGTTTTTTTAAAAGATACTATATTTAAAATTAAAACAATTATTAAAAAGGCTTAGTAATTAAAAACGGGTTCGATAAAGCCTAAAAAAAGAAACAATTATTATTTATTTTATTAAAGCTATTTTATTAAAAAAAGTAATTATTTTAAAATAATTAAATAAAAACGATATTATTATAATTAAAAACGAGTATTATTTAATATTTAAACGACGTAAACAGTTTAAATTATTTATAAGCAATATTGATAATAGTTTTAATAATAAAAATATTATAACTAAATTTAATATTAAAAATAACGATAATAATTTAAACGATTTAAATAAATTTAGCTATATATTATTAGTTTTTAATTATAATAACTATAACGGATTAAACGATAATAATAATTATTTAATATTATATAAAAGCTTAAATAGATTATTGGTTAAAAATATTAAAAATAATATAATAAATAATAATAAAAGTTTAAAAACGATTTATTTTAAAATCGAAGTTATTAAAAAAAACGATAAAAAATTTATATTTTAATTTTAAAACGATTAAATTTATTTTATTATATATAAATATTAATTATTTGCTTTTTATTTTTTTACCGTAATTTTAAATATAGTTTTTATTATTATTAAAAATATTAAATTAAAAAACTATAAAACGGTTAAACGTAATATTTATTAAAACAAATAATAAAAAGTTATAAAAATAAAACATACGTTAATTATTAATAATATAATTTAAAAAATAATATTAAAACTATTCAATATTAAAATATTTATTAAAAAATAAGTTTATAAACTTAAAAAAAATAAATTTAATAATATTATAAAATATAAAACTAAATAAATCGTTAAAAGTTTTAAATAATAAAGCGGAATAAATTATTACGAAATTTTTGCATTAATTATTAAATTAATAAGCTATAAAATATTATTTACGATTATTATTATTTTAAATTTTAAAATTTATTAAATAAATATAAAAACGGCTTTTTTATATAAAAAAGTTATAAAAAATATATATATAGAACAATTTTTAAAGTTTATAAATAAAAACGAAAAAATAAAGTTTATAAATTTAAAAAAGTTTTATACGGTTTAAAACAAATATTAAAAATATAATACGAAATATTATTAATATTTTTTTAACGTTTTAATTTATAAAAAATTAAGGCTATTAAATAATTTTTTAATAAAAAGTTTTAAATAACCGATTTAAAGTTTGCGAAATTTTATTTAAATATAGTAATAAAAAAAAATATATATATATATTATATTTATTATAATAAACGTATTTTAAAAAATCTTTAAACAAATTCGATTTTTAAGATTTAAATTAATTAATATATAAAAAAACAAAGCCGATTTATATTTTTTATATAACTAAAATTAAAACTTTTGAAAAAAATTTTAAGTTTAATTTAATTAAAATTAAATAATATTAAAAAGTAATTAGCTTTTTAATATATATTATATTAAAAATTAAATTCAATATAATATATATAGTTTTTAAATATAGTAAATATATTATAAAGTTTAATATTTTTTATATTAAAATTATTAAGCAGATTTTTTATCATTTAATAATTATTATCGATTTAAAATTATATTATAAAAAAAAATAAATCGATTTAAAAAAATATATTAATATAGATTAAAATAGTTATAAAAAAATTAGTCGCTTTATTTTAAACTACGTTTTTAATTTAAGTAATAATATAATTAGCTACAGTTTAAAACGTTAATTAATAGTTTTTTTATTATTTTTTAAATTAAAACTAAAAAGCTAGATTTCAATTATAAAAAAAGTTATTTAAATTAAAAAATTGTTATTTAAGTTTAATATAACGAAAAAAAAAGTACTTATAATTATTTACGGTAATAATTAAAATATTATTTCGGTAATTTATAACTTATTATTATATAATAAAGCAAAATATATTATAATATAAAATTAATAATATATATAATAAATTATTATTAATAAAGTTAAATTTTATTATATATTAACTTAAAAATAAATAGCCGACGGCTTAATAAAGCTTTTATTATAACCGGTTTTTAAAAAATTTAAAAAAAAATTAAGCTTAAAATAAAAAAAGCTAACAAAACTAAATAGTTTATATATAAAGTTATTACTATTTTTTTTATCCGAAAATTTTTAACAAATAAAATTTAATAATAATATTCTGTAAAAACTTTATTATAATATATTTTTATAATATAAAATAATATTTATTTTATTTTTTAAAAATAAAGTTTTAAAATAAATTATTAATTAATTAATAAAATTAATAATAAAATTTATAATTTTAGAATATAAAATATTATAGCTTTAAAAGCTATTTTTTAGATTTATTAATAGTAAATTTTATTAAAAAATTTAATATTATTTTTTATATATTAATATATTTTAATATAATCGGTTTAAAATATAAACGTTATTTTAATTAATTTAACGCTAAATTAATATTAAAATTTCGATTTATAAAAAGTTATTTTAAATTTATTATTTTATTAAACGATATTAAGCCGTATATATATTTACGTACTATTTTTTTTATTAAAACATATTAACGGATTAAAATTTTTAAACGTTATAACGAAAAATAATACGTTAATATTACTATATAAAATATATTCGAAAAGTTTTAAATAATTTTAAAACTTAAAAAAAAATCTGTTATTAAATTATTTGTTTATTTTATAGCTAATATTTTAATAAGTTTTAATATAAATATAAAAATATAATATATAATATTATTATTAATATTAAAAAAAAATAACAAAAATAAAAAATATATAATATTTTAAAATTATAACTTTTATAAAAATATATTAAAAAATATAAAAATAAAAAATATATTATAAATGTCACGATGGTGGATTATATTCTAGAGGCAAGGCCTTAGTAGGTGGTTACCGTATATATATTAATAGTAAAATAAGGAAAGGAAAGGAAGTAGCTTTGGTAGCTATTAGGGCTATAGTATTTATAGTGGTGCAGTCTTTTATTTAATTGGTATAAATTATTTAAAAAATTAGGGTAGCTATTTAGGAAACGTATTAGTAATACGGTACGTTATTACTTTTTACGAAAACCCGGGTAGCAAATTGAGCTAAAAAACGTTATTTCCGTATTTTTTTTTTGAAATACTAGAAATAGTATAAATTATATATTTAATTTTAAACAAAGGCATTTTTTTTTTAGTTAGATTTTTTTGCACTTTTAGTCCTTTTTAAAGTAGTCGTAAGCATTAATAGTAGCTGTTAATTTAAGTAGTAGTAACGAGTAGTTAGTAATTTTGTGGCTTTGTTTATTATATTTAAAACATTTGCTAGTTGCCCGGCGGTTTCGATAACGGCGCTAGCGGTTTTTTTTAGTAGTAGATCCGGGCTAAATAGAAGCGATACGGGTAATAACGTCGGTAACGCTACTTGTTAGCACGTTAAGTAATAAGGCTTTTAGAAAAGGCTTAACGATAGCGCTAAAATAAACGTAGTTATCGTTATTGCCGTTATTAACGTTATCGATAGTAATAGCATTAATTTTTATAAAGGCAGTGGTTTTTTAGTAGCCGTATTATTTAAAGGTATAGTTAGTATGGCCTTTATTATAGTTAAAAGCGCTATTTTTAGGAGTTTTGCCGTAGTTAAATCGGATTAAAAAGCTAATAAAGTTATTATATTTAATAAAGAAAGTTTTACGGTTATCGATTTTAGTTATTAAGCTTAGCGATAGTACCGATTGGAGGTTTTAAATACGTTAAGCGTTATTTAATACGTAAACGTTTGCTTTTTAGTTCGTTTTTTTTTTAAAAATAACGAAGTTATAAAAGGAGTCGTGGTTTTTTTATAACGAGAGAACGTAGTTTATAGTTAGCGCGAGTATTTTTATTTAAATTGTCGTAAACGCGTAATAATACGTCGAAAAGTGTATTATAGTCGTAATTTTTTATTTTAAAAACGCGAGCTATTTAAAGGCGGACGATTTTTTAAACTTTAATGTTAAGGCGGCTTTAAACGTATAAAAGGTGGCTTTGTTTAGGTTACCGAAGGCAGCGCTATTGATTTTTAACTTTTTAGTGACGATAAATTTTTAGATATCGAAATCGGTAAGGCCGTAGAAGGTAAGAGGGTCGGGAAAGACGGCGTAAAGGCGTCGAATAGTATATAATTCGGTAAAGGAGGCAACTTAAGCTTTTAGTGCGTTAATTTCGGCTTTTGCCTAACTGCGAAAACTATTAATCTCGTTTTGGAGGTACGCGGTAAAATATTATATAGTAATTTGGATAGCGTTTTATATTTAGTTGGTAGTTATATAAATAGAGTTGACGTTAAATATAGCGTCGATAGTTTTAGTAAATGCCGTAGAGACTGGCTGAAAGTGCTGCAGGCTATAAAGTGTTTAGCAGCAAATGCCGTAAAAAAGTAACTAGTTAATAGTGCTGTAAACCGTAGTTAGCAACAAATGCCGTAAGGTAATTAATAGTAGATGTTGTAAAGTAATTGGCGGTGGATGCTATAAGGTAACTGGCGGTAGATGCTATAGGGTAACTAGCGATAAATGCCGTAAGGTATTTGGCGGTACGCCGTAAATATTGGGAAAGTAGGTGCTAGGTACTGTAACTAATAACAGATTGTTGACTTCGTTACGCGTAATAAAGAAACTGGCTATAAGGCCGTAGTACGATGACTTCGCTGGCGCTGTTAAAGGATCTTACTATTGTTACGATAGTGGATTATATTTTAAAAACAAGGCTTTAGTAGGTGGTTACCGTACGTATATTAATAGTAAGATAAGGAAAAGAAGGGGGGTAGCTTTGGTGGCTATTAGGGCTGCAGTATTTATGGTGGTGTAGTCCTTTATTTAATCGGTATAGGTTATTTAGGAGACCAGGGTAGCTACTTAGGAGACGTACTAGTGGTACGGTACGTCACTATAAAGTTTTTAAAAAAAAGTTTATAATTATTTTTTATCGAAATTTAAATTTAAAACGGTTTAATATAACGCGGACTAAAAATTCGGCGGTTAAAAAAATATATTTGTTTTTTTATAAAAACAATCTATATTTAATACGATTTAAATAATATATATTATTTAAAACTATCGGATTTTAAATTATATAAATATATTTAGTTTAAATTATAATAAAAGCTATAAAAAAAGTATTTAAATATTAATTAAAAAATATATAATTTTAAATATATTAAATAAAGATTTAAACTTTTATAAAAAAAAAATTATAAAAAATATTAATATTAACCGAGTTTTTTAAAATAAAACGTTTAAAAAATAATAGTTTTAACAAATTTTACGCTATATAAAACTTATAAAAAAAAACTATACCGTAAGCTTATATAAACGTATTCGAATTATTATCGTTTTTATTTAAAAAAAAATAGTGCTTTAAAACTACGTTTTAAAAATTTTTAAACCTAATAACGTAAACGATATTAAGTTTTTTTTAAAAGATTTTATCGGAATATAGTTTTAAAAAAAGTTTTACTTAAAAAAAGTTTATTTATAATTAAATATCCAAATATATATAAATCGAAAAAAAGTATTAAATATAAAGTTTATAATACGTTTTATATATAGTTTAATATATTTTAAGCATATATATAATACGGGCTCTGCCTCCTTTAATATAAGACTAAATCTCTTTTAATCTATGGGATTATACCGTATTAATCTTGACAAATTCAACTATGGACAGAGCTCGATTCCCTGTGTCACGGAATTGTATACATCAGTTACGAGCTTGACGTCTTCCATGCCCATGCAGAAGGATCGGTAAATTTCCCATATGCGACTCAACCCCTCAGCTCTCTGAACTGCCAACTTGTTCAAAACATCGGTCGGTAGCCCCATTTCATCACATATCACGCCCCGTAATTATCTGACGAGAGATTTACTCCAATTTCCTGCAAACGTGCCTCGGTGAATACCGTGCTAATGGAACCATTTCAACTGTGCAGTGAAAATAGTTCGGTTGGACCGACTTGCATACACCTTGAGCTGGTGTCCTTGCTCTCCATTGGCTCTTGATGGCAAGTCAGTGCAAGCATGGTATGACACGACGTTGTTCTGTAATATCAGAACATGCGAATACATTGTCCTTCCGCGAAAGAACGAAGCAGAAAAAGAGGACCATTCTGTAAAACCTGTCGGCCCTTATGCATTGATGAAATGGAGAGAGGAACAACTAGCGCGTGTACTACTAGAGGAAGGCAAAGCGACCGAGCAAGGAAAGACACTGCTGGCCTCTCTTTTCTGTAATGGCATTACGGCAGGCGTGACAATTAGCCCGTAGGCTGCAGTGTGGCACACCATCGTTACATACCTATTATCACTGACATCCCGAGACCAGGGTTTGTTGGAGTGATAAGGTACCGAGACACGCACAAGGGGCGAACTCTGTCATACCACACCACGCTGATATGGTCACAATTCCACCCACTGAATCATAGTAGAGCATTCCGATTTATGCATGGAATTTCTTCTGATCGGCTCACTGGCTGCTTCTCGTGCTTGGATATAACACCCTTTGCGTGGCCAGGGAACCGCGACCAGGCGTGGGTATCAGTTGTCCTTCGCTAGATCCTCTGCTCATGTTGCATCGATAGGCAAACCCGTTTGTTGTATTTGGAAGTATAAAAATCATGTAATTTTGTCAATGACAGAGGACGTGAGCTTGGACGTTGTGGCGTGGTAAATAAGTCGCATTATGGTGCTTTAAATGCGCCAACGACCAGATTCCGTTAAGACTAGTTGAATTAGTTACTATAGGCATGCAGAGCCGCACATTGGACGAAAGGACCTTGCAGTGTTAGCGTAATAGAGCAGACGATCATTGGTTACCGAATGACTTAACCTTGTTTTTTGCACGGCAGACTCGGGTGGCGCTGTGTCAAACGTGCAGGTCGCATGGGATACAGACGCAAGGGCAGAGCAATGGTGTATGCATGGGGTTGATCCGCAACGCCTGCAAGTCTTGCTTTCAACGTTGCAGCAAAGTACAAGAAAGTACAAGAACACGGGTTTGATGTGTACCTGGTATTATACGGGGACTGACGGCCAAAGCATTTGCTGGCGTTGGTGAACTGAAATGGGGCAGAATACATATCCGGGCCACTCTAGTACAGTTTGAATCTACTTGCGCAGGTCCACGTGCAACACAGAGGTATAAGACCAAGATATCCGTGTTGAGTTTTCGGGGCTCAAGGTCTTCTGGCTCCTCTCCCAGCCTCGTAACAATCTTTCGCTTTTTTTGTTCGGCTTGGCACAAATATCACTAAATCCACATGTTGAGGCTAATTGTCGCCATTAACGTTCTGGCACTGATATATAAGACAGCTTCGTGATTGCTCGCCGATTTCAATTCTTATCGAAGCCCAAAAGCATGGGCGACTTACAAGACGACCAACCCGAGGATCATGTTGAGAAAAGCACCGACGGTTCAGAGTCAGGATCAAGTCCAAGTGAAGCATCCATGAATACTGTGAGTCTGAATGCTCGGCGAATACATCATTTATCACAACAGGACGCTAACAGTCGGACTAGAGGCCTGAGTTGCTGGAATCCGAGCGCCCCATCAACTGGCATCGAACGAAGAAATGGACCACGACGCTGATGCTGTCTTCTTTCTCGTTTCTGCAGCCGCTGTCCGAAACAATGCTCGCCCCCGCCCAAGCGTTTATATCCCACGACCTACACATCGGGGAAGGATATGAATGGGTTCTTGTCAACTCCGTCATTCTAGTTGGGATTGGAATATCGCCTCTAGTATTGGCTCCTCTCTCCGAGGTATATGGCCGCCGGCCAATTCTCCTTGCTGCCAGTATCGTTTTTCTCATCTGGAATACGGCATGCGGCGGGTCAAAAACCTTCGAGCAAATCTTGACGTTCAGACTCTTTTCTGGGTTCGGAGCAAGTGTGGCGGATGCACTCGCTGGCGGGCTCATGAACGATCTTTGGTCTACAAAAGAAAGAGGCCGCGCCTTTGCAGTATATATGGCTGCACCGCTCCTCGGACCGGCCTTAGGCCCTATCCTAGGAGCGTTCATCTCCGAGTACCTGGGCTGGCGGTGGATCTTTTGGATTACCTCCATCGCATCAGGACTGATAACAATCGTTGCCGCGTTCTTCCTTCCCGAAACCTACGAGCCTAGACTCGAGACCTTGCACAGACAAAATCTGCAGAAGCATCGTGTTCCACATTTGCGCCTATTACCTTCCGAAGGTTTTGCTTCTTTCGTGGAATTGATGAGGACAAATCTGCAACGTCCTCTGCGCATGCTTCTTACACAGCCAATCATTCACATTCTGGCTACCTACATGGCTCTACTCTATGGCACCATGTTCCTATTCCTTTTCTTGTACACATTGCTATGGACAGAGAACTACCACGAGAGTGTCGGAATCGGCAGCTTGAACTATCTGTCCTTTGCTATCGGTCTGATAATCGGCGTCAATATCTCTGGCCATCTCAACGATTACATCTACGACCGACTTCAGAGGCGGACTGAGAACAAGAAGGTTGGGTTACCAAGATACCGCATACCACCTATGACAATTGGTACTTTGTTCATCCCTACGGGGTTGTTGTTGTGGGGATGGACGGGCCAACACAAGCTGCACTGGATCTTACCAAACATTGGTAGCCTACTATTTGGCGCCGGTGTGTACATCTGTTCGGGGTGTGTGTCAGTGTATACGATAGACGCATATGGCAAGTTCGCGGCGTCTGCTCTTTCCACAACCCTCGTCGCTCGTAGTCTAGCATCTGCTTTTTTCCCTCTATTTGGGCCAAGTCTTTTCAACGCCGTGGCCTTTGGTGCAGGCGCAACGATATTGGCCGGGGCATTCTTAGCTGTCGGCACCGTTGCTGTTCTCGTACTATGGGTTTTCGGCGAATCACTTCGAGCCCGGAGCTCTTATTGCTCAGTCATCGATACCTAACCTAGGTTTTATTATGGAGGAAAAAGGGAAACGGATGAGACATGACCGTGGCCATCTCCCAACGACGATGCCAGCTTTGTAAAAAAGTGTTTTAATCGTTAGCTACCAAAAGTTCGACAAGGTCCAGTGAGCAAGACACTTTTGAAAACGATCTTTAACCGTATATTACTACCCGCGAGTGCATCATTCAAGAGGAGAAGAGACAACTGTTGATAATGCCATCTGAGGTTTGCAAACTTTCCATGTTACAAAGAGAGTATTTAGTGTTCGAAACGCGATGGCGGGCTCGGGGTTGCAATGTTGTTTTCCGATGGCAGTGTGACCCAGCTCAAGTATCCGAAAGTGGCGGTGTAATCTCAGGGACATCGAATTCAAGCATTAGTTTCGTATCCTTCCCTAACTCAAGTAGGATCCTGCCCATCGTCCTCTTCCTCCCCTAAGACTTTACTGGCGTTGCGGGGACTATTGTGGCCATTGTCGGCTCCAAGAACCTCATCCGAGGTGACACTGGCGCTGAGATGATCATTGTCGCGCTCAGCACGTCCAGAAGCCTCATATTAGTACCAATTAAACGAGTATATGTTGGCGAGTAAGGTGTCGATCATCCTTTAGTTAAGTTGCTTCCTCTCTAAACCATACCACGTGCCTGCATCCTAATTAAGATCAACTCCGGCCTTGAGCTGCCAACATTCGAGCAAGCTAGCTTTTGAAGCGTAGAACGACAGATCCAAGTAGCGTAACTGGTCCGATAGATTCCCTATATACGCTTAAGCTTGGAATACGGTTAGTTTCTCGGGCCGTTCGAAATATCGAGATGCTGCATTATCGGTACAGTTCTGAACAAGCAAGTTTTTAACCAAGGTTAAGGTAATAAAAGCGATAATGTATTATTTTTTCGACGCGATTCTAACCACTAAACCCCACAGATGACGAAAAATGTTTACTAAGATAGGCTTGAACTCTAACAAAAATTACAAGGTTGATAATACGAAATCCCGTCGACGGTGCTGACAAGAGTCCCATTAGCCTCGAAAAAGTTGTAAAGCACATCGACAGACAGCTGAAATCCCCCAGAGCCTGTCAACTTGGTCCCGACAATCCCACCGTCGAATGTGGTCGACGTGATGTTTGAGTACCAGTCTAAAAGAGTCAGCGTGGAGTTTATCGTCGTGCCAGCCACACTTTCGCTGCCGTGGATATAGTTCAGACCATCATCGGAGTAGTTGTGATAATTCACTGCGACGGTCTGGAAGATTGAACCAGTAGAGTCTAGGACGACGCTCACATTGGCAGTGCCGCTGGATAGACCTTGGAGAATGTAGTCACCAGTGGCAAATGTCAGTCCTGAAAAAGCGGGAATCGTCATGCCTGGAGTGTACTTGAGGCCCCACGGCACCTCATCTGAGTGTTCCGGAATATCCACGACGGGCAGCGGTTTGCGCGAGGTCAATGTGGCAACCATCACCCGCCGTGCCCTTTGATCGGGGTAAGGTGATACTTCGCAAGCAAGAGGATTATCTCCGCCACAAGCAGGAGGTAGCGCAAGCATCTGATAGTAGACAACCTTGGTGCCATCGTAAGACCAGCGAGGATCAGCCCCGGCGTTCCAATTAGGATCACCGATATCGCCTGGAACCTCGTGAGGCGCACCATTGAGCTGTTGGCCGAAATAACTCTCGCGATCTCCGTCATGGTCAAGGAGAATAGGCTGGAAGAATCGACGCGCTCCGTTGTTTCGCACAGACGATACTGAGGATACAGTAACCAGATCAGTGAGTGGGGGGATTGATCGAACAGCAGCAAGAAACTCCTGTCGGTCAGATCCACGTGTGTCAAGCACAACTTGCCATTTGTCGTCGGGAGAAACAGATATAGGATCGGTGTATTCAGGATGTGCAGTTATGCGGCGAACTGCGCCCGTGGTCAGATGTACGGCGAAGAGATCGATGTTGCACGACTCCCACGGGTTTCCGACATATACTATCTCGTCTCCAGTCCCTGTCAGGCCACGAAGCTCCCCGACGGTGATGGAAGAGCGGTTGAAGGTCAATTGGTTGCCTTCCACACTGAAAGGACCAGGGTTATTAGGGTTGCTGAGGATCGTCACGTTGACAAGATCGTATCTTGATCCTGTTGCGTTGAAAGCAAGGCGACCAAAGAAAGCCAATTGAGCTAGCACGCCGGATGTAGTAGCAGTGAAGCTATTAAAAGTTATATGAACATTGTCTGGATGAATTCGCAGCTCTCGCAGAGCAAGGCCAGCTCCAGTCCCGTCGTCGTCTTCCGCAGAGCTCAAGCGAAGCGGGTAGATGAAAACCTTGTCTGGCGTGCATTCGTCGCTGGAAAGGTGGTCGTCGCCGCAACTGACGACATTGGCGCCAGTAAGGACTCTCTTGCCGTCTCGGAAAGTCTGTGGATAGCCGGCGAGATCCGTGACGCCCACCCGGTTCTCAGCCGGAACTCCGCAGGTGATGCATTTCCAGGCGTCGCCATTGGGGAATACGGTTCCGTCCGCCTTGAGCAAGAAGAGCTGGATACCAGTGTATATACTTGACGAATCGGGTGCCGCTGGAGCGCCGGTGAAGTTGGCAGTAGCTACGACGTGAAGCCCATCCGGGGTGAAGCTACCACTCTCTAGAGTGTTGGGGTAAATGCATCCCGTACCGCTGGGATTCACCTCGAGAGAGCAAGCGCCTTCGGCTGTAGACCAGAGAGATGGGGGGATTGCCAACTCGGTGACTTCGACGGGCTCAGGAATTGGAGGTGATGTTGTGTTGTCTCTCACTTCGTGTCGCTGCCCTCCGCCACTGGTGGCCTGCGAAGCCAGCGCAAAAAGAGACTGCAACGCCAGATAAGGTCGCATTGTGAGCGGATTTCGTAATCTTTATCTAGTGGTGCTGTTGGTGTCGGCTTAGATGACAATTGTGCCACGGTTGAGGAGGGTAACCTCGACATCTTATATCCCGTGTCCAGACCCTTCGCCGAGCACCAGCACACCCAACAATGTGAAGACTGCCCAAATCCATGTTTGCGGAATAATTCTCATCTCGCCAGGCAGACTGTGTACTCGTCACATTGAGGACGATATGCGTAAGGTAGGCAGCAGCTTTCCTCTCCGTAAACGGTCATCCTGCGATGGTTGTCACCGTTGACCGCCCGGGTACGGGGTTTAATACTGTTCCTGACATCGTGATTTGTGGGATTTCGCGTGTATCGTAAGGATCGAAATCCGACTGGTTGTTGCAGGCCATTTGAGACGCCAAGCCTCGGGATCACGAATCGTAGGGCTCAGTCCCAAGGTAACCAGCCAATCGGCAATGTCTATATACGGTCGTCTCGTAACTCTCTCGCTCTTCGCATCGCTTGGTAAAATGAACCACTACCATTCCGATAGGATACCTCACCCGTCATGCAACGGCGGTCTGCTGGTAGATCCAGGCACGGCTGTAAAGAGTGCAAGCGTCGCCACGTCAAATGCGATGAAGGGAAACCCGCCTGTCGCAATTGCCAGGCTCGCCATTTGAGCTGCTCTTTCATTGCTACGCTTGGCTCCGAACTGCCATCTTCTCATAGCGTCCTTGCCATTGCGCCAGATTCCATCCCACGTGATGATCCACATCTTCCGCCAGCACCGCTCGATGGGACGCCTCTTTTGAAGGAACAGGGTTTTACCACACCAGCATCATATTCATCCCAGAATGCCAGAGATGACCCTCAGCATAGACGTAAAGTTGATCATGGCAAGACGCTCGACTCTGTGGCGGTTCCCGCACGCGATGCCTCCTTAACCGATATGACGTTCCAACTGCACGACCTAGAGCTATTCCACAATTTCACAACCAATTTCTGCCAAGGCTTATCTGTGGACGGCCGCAACGCGTCACCGCGCTTTGGCGAAGCGATTGTCAGACAGTCATTCACCCGACCCTACCTAATGGAGCAGCTATTGGCGCTCTCTGCAGCACACATGAGCACTCAGGCGTGTCGCGACGCGTCTTTCTACCGCCGAGAAGCGACGAGTCGGCAGACACGGGCCTTGACCATGTTCAATCAATCGTCAACTGCCAAAGCCGAAGAAGAGTGCTTCCCCGCCTTCCTTTTCTCAATCCTCCTATGCTACCACGCTCTCTTCGATGCGCTGAACAGCCGTAGTAACTTTTCCACGTTCCTAGACGAGTTGATAAAGGGCTTTCGCTTATGCAGCGGAGTAAGGGTGATGGCTGGAAAAGACTTCGATTCCCTCGGGAAGGAGTATCGTCGACAGACCGGGTCGGATCTCCTTGGCATGGAGCATATGTGGAATTCATGCGACCCAGACATCGGTACTACCTTCTCATCCAAATTAGCACCTGTCCGGCGCCTCGTGGAAGAAGCAGACGTTAGCCCAGCTACCTCAAAGGCGTGTGCGGGGGCATTGGACCTGCTCTGCGCTCTGCCAGCGGCTGGCCCTGCAGACAGGATGTCCTTGGGTTTCAACTCCTTACGAGTTCTGCGGTGGATGGTCACCGTGCCACCTGATTTTGTTAAGCTTGTCGAACAGCGACGAGCTGAGGCATTGGTCATAATTGCCTATTATGGAGTGATTGTTCATGATGCTAGAGATTGCTGGATCTTTAGCAATGATGCTGGGGTGTTTATCATCCGCAGCATTGTTGACTTCCTTGGCAGTTACTGGACAGAATGGTTGGCATGGCCAATGGAGGTGGTTGACGGGAGTGAGTAGCTTGCGTTAGATAGTTTGGCGCGAGACTGTCGCGATGCTTGCTATGATTAATTATCCGGCAAAACCATTGCCTGAGTTATGCCGAGCAAGTAGAATATTGAAAAAAATGGTTAAAGGTTAGTTTGTCATCACTACATGTCGACATACAGCAAGTTTGAATTCCACACACCGCTCTGCACTACAGACTAAGTTTAGCGGGGGTGAACCTCATCAGCAAGCAAATTATCAAAGACGATGTATTTAAGATTGAGGACCTGCCGCAATCTCGTTATGGGCCACTGTATTTGGACTAAATCAGGTTAGCTACTGTCTGTTCTGGGCGGACGGCTCGGTATGGAAGTCAACCTGGATGTAATCTCTAAAGCCACGTGACCGCATGAGAGCAAGATGCCCAAGGGTGAGAAAATCGTTATGATGGCCAAGGGCGAGGAAATCGTTATGATTCGCCTCCAGTGCAGCACTTACCTCTCTGTCTGGGTCATCATCCCAATAAATAATGCAATTAACAATCACAATTTGGGTTGGCCTTTCCAGAGTAACGTGTTCAGCCTTCCATTTGAACTCGCAGAATGTCCTGATTGGTTGTATATCGACTGAAGAGCTTCATTCTCGTTAGGCTCGCTCTGAATACTGATGGGGTCATCGTACGAGCAGCCCTTACAAGCGAGTCTTCCAGGATCATCAACTGAAATACCACCGGGTGTTACAGTAGCAGATGGTGTATGAAGCGTGTAGCCGCGGCCCCAGTCTGGCCGCCTGTCAGAACAGTCACGGGGTGTGAGCTCAATCGTGTTGTCCTTCAAGTTGTGCTCCACTCCTCCCAAAACAGCGCCTGAGAGCGTCAGGGTATACTTGTGCTTGTTAAGGTACCATTCCTGCAGGTTGCCGTCGCAGTTGATGTGCGTGAAGGAGATTGGGTATTTCCAGCCGAATAGCGGTTTAGGCGTCGGTGCTCTGTCTTGCACCTGTTCGGGAACGTTACTCATTGCGGGCACAGCTGGGAATGGTGTTGCGAAATTGCCTTTTTCTGAGTGAAAATAAATCTGCAACGTCAATTAACTTTTCGTCTGTGTCTATATTGTAGTGACAATTCGATGATGGACGCTTTCCAAATATGTGGTACTGCATGGCGTTGACGAATTCATACACCTTTATCTCATGCTCCTGTACAGAAACAGTTTTGGCAACTTGAACAATCATATTGTTCATGTAACAGACATGTTGCTATGGAGCATTGAAAGTCATTGAAGTTAGTTCTCGAACTCATTGTTCTTAGCCAAGGAACTTACTTTGACAGCGGACACTGCGTGCGTATATGTAGACCAAGCGATGTCAAGGGGAGCTGGCTGGGTGATTAGACAATTGCTTAGGCGGCACAATTCCCTAATACAATGACACAGCCAACTATATCGAAGCAATGCAAGAACGGATTGCACGTTTGTCAAGATTGATACGGTATAATCCCATAGATTAAAAAAAAAAGTCTAATCTATACTAAAAAAGGCGAAGCCCTTATTATATACATGCTTGATATGCTGAACCACATATGGAGCGTACTTTTGCACCCTATATCTAATACTTTCTCTTGATTTAAATATGTTTATAAGTTAAACTTTTTTTAAGTAAAAACTCTTTTTAAGTAAAAACTCCCTTTGAAATTATATTTTGGTAAAACTTTATAAAAAAGACTTATTATTAACGTTAGCATATTTAAAAAATATACTAAAACGTAGTTTTAAGCTATTATTTGTTTTAACGAAAATTAGCTATAACTTAAATATAGGCTTATTAATATAAGCTTTTAATATAGTTTTTTTTATAAGTTTTACAAAGCGTTAAATCGTTAAAACTATTATTTTTTAAACGTTTTATTTTAAAAAATTCGATTAATATTTATATTTTATATAATATTTTATTATAAAGTTTTAAATTTATAATTAACGTTTTTATAATTAGCATATTTAAAATATGTTTTTTTATTTTAGTTTATATTTAAGCTTTTTTTTATAGCTTTTATTATAATTTAAATTAAACATATTTTCGAAGTTTTAAATTTAAAAGTTTTTAATAAACTATATTACTTAAATCGTATTATATATAAAGTTTTTTTATAAAAAAGCGAATATATTTTTTTAATTAATAAATTTTTAGTCTAAGTTATATTAAATAGTTTATAATTTTAATTTCGAACAAAAGTAATTATAAATTTCTTTTAAAAAACTTTAAAATATATTTTTTATTTTTACATTTTAAAATAATTTGTTATAAAAGTTATAATTTTAAAATTTGATATACTTTTTATTTTAGCCGTTTTTTTTTATTATAAACAATATAATTATATACTATATTCTTATATTTATATTAAAACTTATTAAAATACCGGTAATAAAATAAGCAAATAGTTTTATAAAAGTTTTTTTATTTAATTTCGAAATTAATTTAAACTTTTTAAATATATTTTACGTAATAACGTCGGTATATTATTTTATGTTATAACGTTTTAAAATTTTAATCTGTTAATACGTTTTAACGAAAAAAATAACGCGTAAATATACGTAAAATTAAGTATTTTTTAACGAAATAATAAATTTAAAATAATTTTTTATAAATCGTAATTTAAATATTAATTTAATATTAAATTAATTAAAATAGCGTTTATATATTAAGCTGATTATATTAAAATATATTAGTATATAAAAAATACGGTTAAAGTTTTTAAATAAAATTTATTATCGATATATTTAACAAATAGCTTTTAAAGTTATAATATTTTACGTTTTAAAATTATAAGTTTTATTATTATTTTTATTAAATATTTAATAGTTTATTTTAAATTTTTGCTTTTAAAAAATATAATAAATATTGTTATAAAAAAAATATTTTTTTATAAAATTTTCATAAAATATTATAAATAAATTACGTTTATTAAAAAATTTTCAAATTATAAAAACAATTATAAATAGTTTTATATATAAGTTATTTAGTTTTATTAGCTTTTTTTATTTTAAGCTTAATACTTTTTTAAACTTTTTAAAAACAAGCTATAATAAAGGCTTTATTAAGTCGTTTATTATTTAGTTTTAAATTAATACGTATTTAAAGTCGATTTTATTATAATAAATTATTTTTAATACTATCGGTTTTACATAATAATATTTTTTTTTTTATAAAATACTAAATTATAAACTATTAAAATAATATTTTAATTATTATTATAAATAATAATAAGCATTTTATTTTTATTACGCTAAATTTAAATAATAGATTTTTTATTTAAATAACTTTTTTAATAATTTAAGTTTAATTTTTTAGTTTTAATTTAAAAAATAATAAAAAAACTATTAATTATTATTTAAAGTTTTAATTAATTATATTATTATTCAAATTGAAAACAAAGCTTAAAATAAAACAATTAATTTTTTTATAAATATTTTAATTTATATCGATATAGTTTTATAATTTAATTTTTTTTTTAAAATATAATTTTAAATTAATAATATTTATTAAATAATAAAAGATTTGCTTTATAGCTTTAATATAAAAAACATTCAGTTTTGCTATATATTTACTATATTTTAAAACTGTATAAACTATTTTAAACTTAGTATTAAATATAACGTATATTAAAAATCCAATAGTTTTTTAATATTATTTTATTATAGTTAAATTAGCCTTAAATCTTTTTTCAAATATTTTAATATTTATTATATAAAATATATATATTAGTTTCGCTTTTTTATAACATAAGTTATTAAAATTTTAAAAGTCAAATTTGTTTAAAATTTTTCAATATAAGCCTGTTATAATAAATATATTATACGTATTTTTTTATTTTTTTTTAATAGTTATGTTTAAATAAAATTTTATAAATTTTAAATCTGTTATTTAAAACTTATTATTAAATAATTTTTTAATATTTTTAATTTTTTATAAATTAAGGCTTATAACTAAAAAATCGTTAATATATATAGCGATATAATAATTATTTTTAATAAAAACTTTAATGTTTAAATTTAAACTATTAAATCTTAAACGGCAAAAAAAAAAAAAATAAGGTTTTATAATATATTTGTAATGCTTGTTTTAAGTTATATAATATTTTATTTAATTTATAAACTTAAGGTTATTTATTTTTGTTAGTAAATTTCGGCAGTTGTTTTATATATATATATTTTATAACTTTTTTATAAAAAAAAGCCGTTTTGATATTTATTTAATATATTTCGAAATTTAAAATAATAACGATTATAAATCATATTTTATAGTTTATTAGTTTAACGATTAATATAAATATTTTATAATAGTTTATTTTATTTAATTGTTTAAATTTTTTAATAATTTATTTAGTTTTATATCGTACGATATTATTAAATTTATTTTCTTATGTTATAAACTTATTTATTTAAAAAGACTTTAATATTAAATGGTTTTTTTACTAATTTTTAAATTATGTTATTAATAAATAATTTATATTTAATTATTATAGTTTTTTGGCTTAGTTTTTTTTATAACGATAAAAGCTGTATTTAAAGCCGTAATAATAAAATAAAAAGCGAATAATTAATATTTATAAAAAATAAAACAGATTTTATTATTTTAAAGTTTAAATATAAAGCTTTTTTTATTTTTTTAACCTGTATTTTAAAGCGAATTGTTTTTAAACTTTTATTATTATTTAATGTGTTTTTATTATTTAGTTTTAATGTTATAATATTAAATCTTTTATATTGAAAAAAAATAGTTATTATTATTATTAAAAATTAAGTAATTATTATAAATAAAAGTTAATAGTATATATTTAAAGTTATTTTTATTGTTTAAACTATTACTTTTAATATTTAATTTAAAAATATTAACTTTATTATTAAAACTATTATTATTCTTATCGATATTTTTTTAATAATAAATTAACGTATTTACGTCGTTTAAATATTAATATATTATTATTATTTATTATAATAATATTGTTTTTATTTATTTGTTTTAATATAGTTATTTGTTTAATTAAAGTAATTTTAATAAAATAAATAGTAATAGTTTTTTATTTAAACTTTATCGAATTTGTTTTTAATTATTTAGTTTTTTTAATAGTAGTTCTAATTTTAAATAAAGCATTTTTTATTAAAATATTCTATTCTTTATGTTTAAAACTTTATTACTATCGAATAAAATTATATAATTATATAAGCTTTAGTTTTAATATTTTAATATTTTATAAAAAATAATTTTTAATTGAAATATATTTTTTTTATTAGTTTAAAATATTATTTTTTTATATCTATTAATATTATATAGTTATAAATATGCTTTTAGCTATATTATTTTTAACATAATATAATGTTTAATTGTTTATTAATTTATTAAATTATAATATAATAAACGATTTAAATAATAATAAGCTAGTATTTTTAAATAATACCGGCAGTTATTGTTTAATTTATTAATAATGTTATAATGTTTTTATATATACCGATAATTCTTTTATAAATTTTACTTCATTAATATTGCTTTATTGCCGTATATAGTATAGCTATTTTTTTATTATAGCAAAAATATTTTAGCTTTTTATTAAAGTTTTTTTTAGCTTTATTTCATATAAAAATATAGCACTATTGTTTTAATTTTTTATATTTTTATAAAGAATGAAAACAAAGCTTTAATAAACTTAGATTTTTATTTAAAAGAAATAACCTAAGTTATATCGGTAAAGTTATAATAAACTATAGCGTAATATTTAAATTTTTTATAGCTTTTTAAAGCAGTTTTAAACATTTTAATAATATTAACGTAAAATAACTTTATTAAATATATTTTTCGTTTAAGCTTGCTAATATATAATTTTCTTTTATTTTAGTTTAAATATATTTTTTATAAATATAATTAAGTTTTACGGGCTTAATATATTCTTTTTTAATTAGTTTTAAGACTTTTGATTTAAAAATATATTTAAAACGTTTATACTAAATAATTAATTTAAAATTAAAGTAGAAATAAATAAGAAAATAAGTAAAAAACTAGGATATATTAGTATTAAACTAATTAATTAAGTATAGGCTTTTTTTTTTCCGAATTTCTTATAGTAATTTTATCGTTATTAAATATATATATATCGTTATTTCTAAATAAAAATTTATTTTTAAAGTTAATAAAATAAAAAATAAAAATAAAGTTAGTTATAATTTTTAATAAATATATAACGTTTTAAAAAATATTAAATGTTATTATTTCGTTAATAATATATTTAAATATATAGTTATTTTATTAAATTAATTAAATTTTAGCTTTTTTTATTTCAATAATCATAAGGTAAAAAGTTATATAAAAGTTATTAAAACTATTATAGTTATAAAATATAGTTTTATTAACGTTATTATTAATTATTAATCCTTTTCTTAAAAAATTAATAAAGTTAGTAATTTTTTAAAATGTTAAAACTATTAATAAAGCTTTAATTTAATTAGTAAAACGGCTGTTTTTAAAAATGTTTCTTAATAATATTTTATTATTATTTTTTAAAAGTTGCTTTATTTTTAAAAATAAGTTTTTTGTTTTTTAAACATTAATAATAAAAAGTTAAAAAATAAAACGATAATAGTTCGAACGAAAGTTTTAGTTAATATAGCTATTTTAATATAAGCTTTTTTAATTAATTTATTAGTTAATAATATTATTATTAAAATAATAATAATTATTACTACTATAGTTAGTTTTTTTCTTTAATAATAATAATATTAGTTTTTAATTAAATTAGCTAATTTTTATAGTATTTAATTTATTTAGCCCGTTATTTTTAGTTTTAGTTTTCTAACTTTGGTTTAAAAAAATTTTTAAACCAAATATTTAAATAAAATTTATAATAATAATTATATAAAATTTTTTGTTTTTTTTATTACTGCCGCCGTTAGTATAAAAAGCTATAAAAACTATAGCTTTAGTAACGATTAAAATAATTTATAATAATCGTTTTTTTAAGCTTATTTAAATTAAATAATAATATTATAAGCTTTTTTTTTAAAATTATTATTGCTTAAATAGTTATTATTAAAATAGCCGGGTTTTTAAAAATAAAGATTTTAATAATTCCGTTTTTTAAAGTCGTTAAAAATAAATTAAAATTAAAACTAAAATTTGTTATAAATTTTTTATAACCTATAAAACGGGCTATATTAAATTTATATAAAATATTATTATATTAATCTAAATTTGTTAAAATATAAAAACAAATTTGTTAGTACGTACATGCGTACGTCGATATACTAGCTTTAGTACATAAGGTTATTGCCTATATTAGTAAGAGCCGTTAATTGCGAAACAGCTATTAGCTACGTAAAGTACCGCTTTATTAAATCTTAATTTATATCTATTTACGAAAACCGTTTTTACGCTTTTTATTATTAATTAATAATTATTCTTTATAATTTGTATATATTTGTAGCTATATTACGTTTATATAAAAAATAGTCTTAATATTAATTAATATTTATTATTTTATTTATAAGTATAAATTAGCTAAAAAAAAAGTTTATCGTAAGTTATTTTATTATATTTAATGCAATAAACTTTTTTAAATAAATTATTATTAATAAAAACTAACCGTATGTTTTAAATTTTTTATTTTATTGTACAAATTTAAATAACGCGCGATTATAGTTATTTTTTTATAAGTTAATTATAACTTATTACTATAGTTGTAATATTTCGTCGCCGTTAGATTTAAACGTTATATTATATATTTTAAAACATTTTATTAACGTTTTTTACTTATTATAAACAAATTGTTTAAATTGCCCGATTTATTAGTTAAAACTTAAAGTTATATGTTTTTAAATTAACTTGTTAATTATATCTTTTTATTTTTGTTACCGTTATATTTTTTAAACTTTTTACTAGCTATATTTTTGTTATTAAATACTATATAGCCTATTTAAAAGATTTTAAAAAATTTTCAAATTACGGGTAGTTTGCCCTATAAAGTTTGGTATGCCCTATTTTAAAACATACATTTGAAAATTTTCAATTTCTTCCTTTTAGGTACCTTTTATTGATAAAGAAATTTGCAATCTATACTACTTACTTTATAGCAATCTAATTAATTTCTATTTACGCTTTTTAAAGGTAGCACTTATTAAGTATTTAATCTTATGCTTTTACGCAATATATATAGCGTTTTTAATACGTATTTTTTACTATAGTTAACGATTATATAATATATAATATCGTTATTATAGCGCTATATAATAACTTCGGTAAAAACCTTTTAAAAAGTATAAATAACTTACTGTAATTAAATAATAAATAAAGATAAACGCTTTTAATTAATTTTTAAATTCTTTATATTTTTAACGATTTAGCGATTTTATGTATTTACGTAAGTTTTATTGACTTTAGTTCTATCGGCTTTATTATTATCGATACCGATAGTATTAAAAAATATTTATATATAATTATAGTTATTTTAATATATTAATATAGTATTAATAGTTTTATTAACGACAGATTTGTAAATAAGTTTTGTTTTAATTTTTATAATCAAAACTTTAAAATGTTTTTTTAATTAAAAGATTTGCTAAAGTTTTTAAAAACTTTTTTTAACGTAATAACGTTTGTTTTAATGTTATTAAACGAAACATTATTGCTGTATTTTTTAACGTTATTATTAAACTTTAAACTAATTTATAAACAAAAATGAATATTAGAAAAAAAGCTGTTATTAAACTTATAACCTTTAAATTTATTTCCGGCATTATTATATATAAATATTATTAAATAAAAAAATATAATAATTAGTTTAACGTTAAAAAAGCGGTTAAAAAAAAGCTAAAAAAAAATAAAACGTTTAAAACTTTTACGATAAAAACGTTAATTTTTATATTTTAAAAACCTAGAAACTTATTTTATAACGAAAAATATAATTAAATTAAACGTTGGTAAATTATTATTTAACCGGTTAATAAATAAATAATAAAATAGAAATAGTTTATTACGAAGTAAAAAAACGATTTTTATTATAAGTACGAATTTTTTTATAAACTTTTTTATTATAAGCTTTAAAGTTTATAATATTTTTACTTTAAAAATTATTAAAACGTATACTATTAATAACGGAGTAACGTAATTTATATAACACGTATAAAACGGACTTAATAATATATAAAACGTTATTTAAAATACGTAAAACGGTATTTATATAAACCAAAACGTATATAATATAACGTATCCAAATCTCACCGTATGTAAAATTATTACAGCTAATAATAATATATAATTTAATAAATTTTAATACCGTTTTTAAAACTTTATAACAAATATATTTAAAAAACTATAAATATCGCCGCCGATTTATATATTTACGTATATGATTTTTAAAACGATTTATATATTTAAACAGTTTTAAAAAACAATTAATAATTAAGATTAATTTATAGCTAATATATATTAATAATTTTTATTTTTAAAAATAATTTCAATAAAAATAAACAGCGATTTTTTAAACAAATTTATAAAATAATAATAAAAGTTTTTATTAAATATAAATAACGCGTATAATATTTTAAAAGATAAAATTAAAATAATATTAAATATTATATATTTATTAAATATATTTTATAAATAATTTTATAGTATTTTTCCGAATATTTTAATAAATTAGGCTTAAATATATTTTATTTATAATATTAAGTTTTATAATAGCTTTAAATTAATAGATATAATAGTTAATAAATGTTTTAATATAAAAATTAATAAAAATTATTATTTTAATAGTTAAACTTTAGTTCTGTTTAATAAAATTTAATATAATAACTTTAAAAAAAAGTTTATAAAAACGTTTTAATTATTATTTAATAAGTTATAAACGTATTAACGTATATTTAATATGTAATATATATATAAAGCCGTATTTAAAGATATAGTTATAAAAACATACTAAAATAAACGTAAATTTGCTTTTATTTTTTAAGCATTTTTTATAACTATAAAAAAGCTTTTTTTACGTTTAAAATTATCGCTATAAAACGTAATTAATTTATAAAGCATTTAATATAACTTAATTATATATTACGGCGAAGATTTTGAAAATAATTACGCCGATATTTATTACGTAAACCGTAAATATACGTTAAATTTAAAAGCTATAAATAAAATAACTATAATAATTATAAAAACTATAATAATTACGGTAATAATTTTAATAGTTATTATAATCGATATATTAATTTATTATAAAATATTTTAATATTATGTAATAATTATTTATTATATAATAATAACTGTTGAAACGGTTTATTTAACTGTTATAATAACTATATATATTTTTATTTTATATATTATAAGCTTAATTATTACGTATATAAATATATTTTAAAAAAGTAAAAACGTATTTTTAATAAATAATAAGTATTTTTTAAAATAAATAGGTTTATAATTTAATATTATATATATTTCGATAAAATTAAACCCGATAATAATAATACGTTTATTAATAAATATTATAAACATATTTTAATAATTAAAACATTATTAAAAAATAATGACTACGTTATTAAAATATACGTAATTATATATATAATATTGCAAATTTATAAATACTGCTTAATTTATAAAAACCTTTATTATAATAAATTAATTTATATATTTTAATTTTATTTTATATTAACGTGTTATAATATAAAATAATATTAAAATATTATATTTAATATTAACGTTATTAAAGCTTTTATTATTAATAAAGCTTAAATACAAGTTTATTTAATATTAACTTTAAAATAAAACTAAATCGTTTAATAAAAAAAATATTAAAATAAAGTTCGGTAATAATAAAATTATTATATTTACCGGCATTTTAAAAATATTTACTGTTTTTAAAAATGGTGATTTTTACGTTATACCTTTAAAGACTTTATTTTTTTTGTTTTTAAAAAATATAAACCGTTTTAGTATATATTTTAATAATATATATAATTTTTTATAATATAAAAACGGCAATTTTATTATTAAAATCGTTTAAAAATAAAGTTATTTATAGTTTTATTTAAATAAAGCTAAAAAATTATTTATTAATATAATTAAAAACAAATTATATAGTTTATATTATTACTTTAAATATTTTTATGTTATAAAACTATATTATATATTAATTATAATAAAATATAATAACGTTAATTTTAAAATTTTAAAGCAAATAAATAAAATATATGCCGTTTGCTAGTTTTATAGCGTAATATTTAAACGTTTTAAATTTTTTTTAAAAAATAACATAAACTTTAATTTTAAAATTTTTATTAACGTAATATACTTAAACGGCAAAGCCGTTTTTTATTTTATTAACGCCGTAATTTTATTTTAAAACGTAATATTTTTATTATTTATAACTATAAAAAATACGTAAATTTCTTTTTTTAAAATTTAAATCGATATTTATATAAGCTTTTTTAACGTTATTATATATAACGCCGGAACTAATTTTACGTTACGAAAATTCTGTAATAAAGCTTATATTATAAGCATTATAGTTAAAAAAATATTAATAAAAGCTTATTAAAATATTAAAAAATTTAAACAAATTTATAAACTTTTAAAAAAGCTTAAAAAATTATTATTACTAAATTATATATAGTTTATAGTTTTAAAACTATATTATAAATAGTTATAAAAATAGTTAATAATATTATAAGTTTTAATGGCTTAGTTTTAATTTTTTTTAGTTTTTAAAGCATATTTATGTATAAATTACGATTTATTGTTTATTTTTATTACGTTATAATATATGAAAACTTTTAATTTAGCTATAAAAACATTAAAAATTATTAAAATAATAAAATAAATCTGTAACGTTTTAAATATGTATAACGGTTTAAACGTTATAAATATTTTTGCGCTTTTTATTGGTTATAAAATACGTATATATAAAAAAAGCAAAAAATAAATAAAATTTTATAAATTATTAAGTATTAACGGCTATAATTTAACTATTAATATTAACGGCTTTATAAAATTTCGATCTATATACGTAAAGCTTTTTTATTGTAAAAACTAAGAAAAAAAATAATAAATATTTTTAATAACGAGCGTATTATATACGATTATAACCTGTATAATAATAACTTTTCGTATTTAATTAAACTAATTAAATAGATAAACTTATTTTAATTACGTAATTTATATTATATAGTTTTAAAACGTAAATAAAAACGTTTTAAAAGTAATAAAAATAAAGCTAAAATTTTAAGTTTTATAAACTATTAAAAATTTATAAATTTAAAAGCTTTTATAGTTTAAAAACATTTTAATAATAATATTAAAACTATAATTATCGTTAAAAAATAATAGTCGAATTATTACGTCGTTATTGCGACGAAAAAACTATTATAATTATTAATAACTTTTTTAAAACTAACGATATTTTTAAGTTTAAAAAACTATTTAAAAATAATGTTTTAAAAATTATATTATATAATTTAAAAGTTTATATAAGTTTTTATATAGTTAAAAAATATATTTATTATCTATATCTATATATATTTTTTTAAAAAAACTAGAATTTTAATATTTCAAAAGCTTAATTATAAAAATTATAAAACTTTTATATAGTATGATTAAAACAAAACTATTTTAATAAACAATTTATTACAGTTATTATATTAAAACTTTAAAAATAATAATTTTTAAATATAATTTATATTTTTTTATTACCGATTTTAAGTATATTAATAATAATAATTTCGCGATTATTAACTTTTAAACTAACGATATTTATTAGCTAATAATATTTTTATTTATTTAAAAAAAACAAAATATTTTATATTTTAATTTAAAGCTAAATATTATTTTTATAATTTTTTAAGCATTTAATTTTAATAAATATTACGTAATATTTTATGATAATAATATTATTTACGTATAATAAAAAAGTTAAAATAAAAAATTAGTTTTTATTATTATTAGCAATAATAACCGCTATAAAAAATACGTTAAAGAACGTGTTCGAAAAATATATTTAGCAAATATATATTAATTTAAAATAAGGTTTAATTTTTTTTGCGTTATATAAACTACGGCTTTTAAAAAAACGATTATAAAGCTCTAAACATTTAACTATAATAATAAATAAAAAAACATAATATACGGTTTAATTTACGTCGATTTAATTTAAACATTTTAAAAATTTTTATTTATATAAACGTTTTATTTGTTAATAATAAAAATTTAAGTTTTTAAATAAGCTATATTATTATTTTAGCAAACAAACGTTTCGTTATATATTATATATAGCATTTTATTATTAAAATTACCGATAATATTATATATTAATTTTTAATTAAACATAAATAAATTATAGAATTAAATTTTTGTTTTTAAAATATACGGCATAGTTTATAATTTCGATATAAGCTATTATATTATTACTATAATTAACTAGATAATAAAAACAAGAAACTACATACGTAAAAATATTAATATAATAAACGTTTTTATTATTATATATATTAATTCGTACTTTTTATATAAAACTATTATTAAACTCGGTATTATTACTGAAAAACGTTTTATAATAAATATTATAACTTTATAAAAATTATATAAATATAGCGAAATTATTAAAGTATAATAAATTAATAGCGATGATAATTCCGTTAACGCTATAATAAAAACAGCGTTTAATAAAGCCTTTAAAAAACTCGTTAATAATAATAAAATAATTATTAAAATTAAAAAATTGGTTAAACGTAAAGAATTAATTAAATAAATAATATTTAGATTAAATATAATATTTTTAACGTTGGCTCGATTTTAGAAATAATAACAGAAATAGCGTTATTAAAATTCCTATATTTAAAATACTATAATATACCGTAAAATATAAATATAAAAACAAGAAAAACTAATAAAAACATATTAATATTATATTATATATATATATATAATATATAAAACAGTATATTAACATAAAGCTATATACTATAACATTATGTAGTCGGCGATAGCTCTATATATTAAAAATAAAAAAGCTATTAATATTAGTACGTATATATATATATATATCGATATATTAGCTTTAATATATAAGGTTATTGCTTATATTAATAAAAGCTGTTAGTTACGAAATAACTATTAATTATATAAAGTACTGCTTTATTAAATTTCAATCTATAGCTATTTACGGAAACCGCTTTTGCGCTTTTTATTATTAATTAACAATCATCCTTTATAATCTATATATACCCGTAGCTACACTACGTCCGTATAGAAAGTATTCCTAACAAAATTAAATAATATTTTTATAAAATTTAAAAGTATATTTTTTTTTTATTTTTTATAATAAAAAACAAACTAAACTTTGTTTTTAAATTTATAAAAAATTTAAAGCTTTTTTAAAAACGAATAAATATATCCGTTAAAATATTATTAATATATATAACGCGTTAATATATATTATATAAAAGTTTTAAACAAATAGCCGTATAGTATTAATTAGTTTTTTTAAGCTATTTATTTATTTGTATAACGGAATTTTCAACGTTTTCGTTATTATGTTAAATTAATTAAATTATTTATAAACTTTTAAATAATTATTAATTAATTTTTTAATATTAAAGTTTATTTAATAATAAATAAAACTAGTTAATTTATTATTTATTATTATTAAAAAGCTTAATTGTTTATAGCTTTTCTTAACTTTATTTTAATAATATATTATTAAAAATATCGTTAATAAATAAATATGTTTTTATTAAATAAAAAGCTTATAAATTTATTATCATATTAATTATTTAAAACGTTATTTAAGTTATTATTAAAGTTATAATATTTATAAAAAATAATAAAAATAGTTTTAAAAAATTTTAGCCAAAAATATATAGTAAATAATTAATAAAAAAATATTAACTTTAAAGCTAAATAAATTTTAGTTATTTGTTTTATTAAAACAAAAAACTTATAAAAATAAAAATAAAGTTTTTATTAAATAAATAAAAAGTATATAAAGTTTGAAATTAAAACTTAAATCGTTATTATTATTAATAACGATGTTTTTAAATATATAACTTTTTAAAAAATGTTTTAAAAAAAATAAATAGTTTAAAAGATTTAATAAATCGTTAATAAAATTAAAAAAAAATAACGCTAAAAAATAATATTTAAAAAGTAAAAAAATCTAATTTTTATTCTAAAAAAATATTAATTATATATATTTATTTTTATTAAAAATTATTGCTTTAATTATATTTTCCTTTAATTATAATTTGTTTTTATTTTAAATAAAATTAAAAAAAAGCTTAAATTTAAAGTTTTTGGTATATTTATAAATATACGTAAATTTAACGTAAACTTATATTAGTAATTAATAAAATAAAAGTTTGTTTTAAAGTTTAAATTTTTAACTTTTAATATTTATAATTTATTATTAAGTAAAAAAAAAAAAAACATTATATTGTTAAAATTTTAATACGCAATATAGTTTTTTATAATTTTGTTAAAATAAAAATTCGTATTAAATAAAATAATAATCTTATAATATAAAATGTTTAAATACTAATAATAAAACTTTGAAAAAAAATAATTTTTAACAAATTGTTAATACGTTTAAACAAATATCTAGGCTTATAACCTATTAAAATTAATACGGTATAATCCTATAAATTAAAAAAAAAAGTTTAGTTTATATTAAAAGAGGCGAAGCTTTTATTATATACATGCCTGATGTGCTAAACCATATGTGGAGCGTACCTTTGCACCCCATATCTGACAACGTCACCAGCATTTGCTGTACCTATACAAGTTCAGGCGCTACTCGATCCTGAAATATTCTTGCCATGCTGAACCCTACCCTGTAATTCCTGTCGAGCTGTCTCCCGCGCTCGCGTGAAGTTGGACAAGGTGCAAGGATGGAGTCGGGAACAAGGATGTCATACATACTGCTACGTTTCGGCTTCTAGAAGCTCCCCCACCACGAGATGCTAGTGCACCTGTCTCGCCTGTCCTGACTTCGTTTTAGTATCCCTAATGGCATGCGTCAGCGAGCCTCCAATACAATTCAAGTTTCTCCCCTCGTAGAGCTCGGTGTATTGCAACCAGCGGTGTGTAAAAGGTGCCGCAAAGGATGGCTGATCTGAGCGATTTGGTAATTGTTATGTCTCACAATCAGCCTCTCGCGCCCGAGACGCGCGGAGCTTTGTCACTTAACAGCAGGACGTGGTCGGGGCTTTATCACTTAACTGCAAAGCGTGTCGGGTGGACGCGGCTCTGCCCTCCCCCTCCCCCACTTCCTCGATCCGTTGTTTGCTCGACGAGTCAGCTGATGGAGGGGGCATTGTCTCACGGTTTTTGTCGACTGCGGTAAGAAAGAGTAGGTATTCGATATCCACGCTGTGGATGGATAGATGAGGAATGCGATAGAGAAACGATGTTGGATGCCATAGGTTAGGGTAAAATGGGAAATATCGAGGACAGCTTGACATGTGAAGTGATATGCAGGGCATTGCAGATCAGCCCGCGCGTGCAGGAAGCAGGCGTTCCCGTCGGCAGTCCCTTCCAGCTTTTCGAAATAAAGACAATGGTTGCTGTCTATTGTTCGAGTAGAAAGGGAAGTCTGAGCCTAAACCAATCAAGGCATCAATGATGATATTCATATGCAGGCCATAAAGAAACAGGCAACTCGCGTTCCGCTCTAAGCCGCGAACGGGCATCTCGGCTTACCCCTTCTACATCTTCAATGCGACATGCGAAATTGATCTTCGCACAAGGGGGTCTTGTGATTATGGCTGCACGCCGGATTGATCGGACAGGGATCATTGACTCTGCATTATCAGATCAAGCCGAAAATGTAGCTATTTTCGTATACAAACTCGACCTATCGAATGACATAATGGGCGGGACGAAGGACAATGAGGACGGAAAGTGGTACAATAGGACTGTACCTGTAGCTATCCCACTGCCCCCACGGGGCGCAATAAATCTTTCAACCATCCGATGAGCGGAGCTTCCTCGGGGCCTTGCTCTTCTCTACTTCTTTTTAATCTCGACGAGCCATCCTCTCTTTGCTCGTTAAATAATCGACATACCTTGTCCTCAGCCTCTCTCCGTCGTCTGGCAAGCTCCCTCTCTACAGTACATAGCCCCCCATTACCCAAGATGTCGACGATGCACACCTCCATGATCAAGTCCAAGTTCCTCTCCAAGCCCGAAGATCTTGGAGTCGTCGCAGTGGGATTCTCGGGTGGCCAGGTAAGAAACAATAACGTAGGATAAGCAGGATAGACAGACTGATCCTTTTACTAGGGTAAAGCAGGCGTTGATGTCGGCCCAGCTGCGCTTATTGAGTCCGGGCTGCTCAAGTCGCTGCGCGAGGAGCTGAACTACAACCTCCACGGCGATGACGAAGTACACTCCTACGACGACCTCGTACCCAAGGAGGATCCCCCATTTCGCAACATGAAGAACCCTGGCCTTGTCAGCGCCGTTACCCAGAAGCTGAGCGACCAAGTGTATGCCCACGCCAAGGAGGGCAGGATGGTCTTGACGCTGGGTGGCGACCACTCTATTGCCATCGGCACGATTGGCGGCACAGCCAAGGCCATTCGCGAGCGACTCAACCGCGAGATTGCAGTCATTTGGGTTGATGCCCATGCCGATATCAACACTCCCGAGAGCAGTGACTCTGGCAACATCCACGGCATGCCTGTAGCTTTCGTATCAGGTCTGGCCAAGGAAGAGAAGCCTGAGTATTTCGGCTGGCTGAAGCCGGAGAACCTGCTCAATGTCCACAAGTTGGTCTACATCGGACTGCGAGACGTGGATGTGGGCGAGAAGAAGATCCTCCGCCAACACGGCATCAAGGCCTTCAGCATGTTCGATATCGATCGGTACGTCTTTTCACCAGTCTCTCATTCTTGATCCTATGGGTAGTTCTTTGCTGACAGCGACTTCTTGTAGCTACGGAATTGGACGAGTCATGGAAATGGCATTGGCGCACATCGGGAACGACACACCTATCCACCTCTCATTCGATGTCGACGCCCTGGATCCGATGTGGGCTCCTAGCACGGGCACACCGGTCCGCGGCGGTCTGACGCTGCGAGAGGGCGACTTCATCTGCGAGAGCGTGCACGAGACCGGCAACCTCGTAGCCATCGATCTTGTCGAGGTGAACCCCAAGCTCGCGGCCAACCGCGAACAGGAAGCCGAGACGATCCGCGCCGGATGCTCGCTCGTCCGATGTGCGCTCGGCGAATCGCTGTTGTAAATCAATACTCATTGCTTGATTCGGTCTCTTCGTGCCGAGACCTACTTTTCCTTTCGACAAACCGGGGAGCTGTGAAACGAGCGAACAAGTGTAAACCAAGTAAAAGAGCGGGCAAGGGAACGGAACGAGACAAACAGGAACGAATCATGGTCGCGAGGCGTTCACAGATGGGAGGAACCGGTCAATTTGTGTTTTCTTCATCTGACTGCATGGAACAAAGGCGTTTACACATGGCATGGATGCATGGCTGGCGATCTGAATGGTAAGACGGATTCTCATGTTTATGATTTTGTTGGGGAGATCCGCACCGCGCCGTCGAGCATGGATGCATTGTAGCATGGCGATCTGCGTGGTTAGACAGATTTTTTATTTTTGAGGATCTGCTCCGCGCCATGCGATGTTCATCAGAGAGATACCTAGACGACCTCTAGGTAGGTACGCACCTACATAGCGATTTTTATGGTAATGATTATGATGGAGATGATGAAACATCTGAGACATCAAGCACTTCTCCTGCGACTCTTCCCAAGTGTGACATGGTGAAATGGCATTTTCTCGCCGACCCCCACAGCGACAATACCAACCGCCAAAGTCTGGCGCCCAGCCACCGAATATCGCCAGTTACAATATGCCAGTCCATCACAGCATACTGGATGGAAAAAGCGAAACGCCGAGAAATGTCAACTGACATACAGCTTCCTATCTTGCATCAACGCCACTTACTCTTGGCTTGCAGCCAAAACTCTAAAATTCCCTGCTCTTCGATCTCGTCAAAGTGACAGCGTCGCGGTGTCACAGCATAGCACGCACCGATGCCCGACAGCCCCGCTGGCATCGATTCCCGGGCGCTCCTCGATCTGCGATCGCTGTCACTTATCCTACTGTATCCCAGTCGAGCCAGTCTAACAATCCCTTTCTTCCCGCCATACCCTCGTCTGCCGAGTATCCCATTCTGAATGCGACAGCTCATTTTCGACACTCTCGTCCCAGGCGTGACAATCGCTGCGCAATACTTACGCATAGCTGCTTGATACGGACCCAGGCGTGCCAGCGCACTTCTTGCAGGGCTGTCTACGCTGCTGCGTGGAACTCGCAAACGTCCCCGCCGTCGCGCGTCGCAGCTTAGGCCTCGATTGGCGTGCCGCTGAGTTGGCAATTGGGCGCATCGGGACCTGCTTTTCACTTCGTCATCGGGCTTTTGCCTGTGTTGGACTGGAGGCGGTCTGCTTTCACTATTTTATTTGTTGCGGAATCTATGCGAATCTAACACCGTGTATGAAGTTGTGAGCTCTGTTCCCATAAGTCTATACTCAGAAGACGATCGCGCGCGGAACTTGGGAGTGGCACGAACTGTAACAAACACCATACGTGTGCGTTGGTATCGGCGAAACGAGAAAGGCGAACCATTCACGACAACGGAACGAACGGGTGAGCAGACAGACGATCAACAAACGATTAACCAAACGGACTCGAACGCGCCGACAGACATTCGAATTGATCACAGCGCCCGAAGCCGAATTGCTTTATTCATCCGATCGCGTCTCTCGATCCTCCCATCCGAACCTCCCGATACCCTCAATCCAAATCCTACATAATGGCCCTCTCAACAACGACGGGGACAGGCTCCCTCGTCTACGAGCGCCGCGTAGCCCGAGTGCACCGCTACCACTGGCCCGCCATCCAGCTTAACGTGTGGATGCTCGTCATGCTGGCGGCCTCGTTCCTGATAATCGGCGTGTTCGCGACATTCATCGCGATACAGCAGCAACTGAACCTTGCGATACCATGGTACGTCTCCCTGCTCGCCCAATCTCTACCTATACATCTCTCTTCGTCGGACATCGATGGTTCGCAAGGAAAGATATGCGTTGCTTTCGGCAAACATCTCTGATAGGCTATTACAGGTATTTCCCCTACTTCATAGTAGTAGCAGCCCTGACAGTGGCCTTCATCGCCATGCTACTGTGGCTGATCTCGCAACGACGGCTCCTGCCCTCGATCGTGATTATCGGCAGCTTCACGTTGTTCGTGTTATGGCTAGTCGGTTTGATCGTCGTCAGTATAGAATTATGGGGTGGTTCGAGCTCCGTGAGCATCAGCTGCGATACTTTGGTCTGGAACGCCATGCCGACTGGTGACAACCCGACGGTTCTTGCTTGGCTTGAGCAGAGGTCTATATGTAAGTCACTTTTCGCTACCGTGGGGGAGAAATAGTAGTGATGTGGTAGGGGTATACGCGGGCTCGGGATGGAATCAAGCTAATGACGCACACAGGTCAACAATGGCAGTCTGTCTTTGCGTTCGGATTGATCGGTTCGATATTCTTGCTATGGATCATCATCATGGCTATACAGGTTTTCTACGATGATACGTAACGGCCGTGAACCACTCCACGGCCAATATCTGAACGGGACCAAGGCACCCGTCTTTCGAAATTAAAACGATTTTTCGCAGGTCAATATTACCTCTTACATCTACATATCCAACCGCACTACATCCATGCTACCACGCTTCGAAACAGTATCACATCATCACGCAATATGGGAACGACTTATGCATATGGACCGGCGTTTGGGAGCATTTATCGGGAACACACATGTCACGTATTACAATACGGGTACCTCTAGGGCACGGGCACATCGCCCAGTACAGGACAGGACATCAGACTTGTATTGGAATCATTTCGTCATCCATGTTGATTAGTCTACTAATCTAATAACATTATCAGAGGATTATCCCTCGTTTCTACCAACTAATCTCCTTCGTCATCATCATCATGTGCAGCATGTCGACTAACAGCTGCGGGTATCATTCCACATCTAGTTGGAGTACTTGTCAGGGACGTCCTTTCTGCAAGAGAAGACAGTTAGCATGTAGGCCATTGACAGGTCGGCACGGAGCATTGCGAATAATGGATGTGACGAGACGTACCCAGTGATCTTCTCGAAGCCCTCGCGAGCGCCGTCGGTGATCTTCTCGAGCTGGTCCTTGGACAGGCTGTCGTTGTTGTACTTCTTGTTCAAGTACGCGGCGCCTGGTGGGTGTTCGTTAGTTGGCAGAGAAGTGGGAAGTAGGAGATAGACTGGACTGACCCTTGTCGCCGTAGTCGTCCTTCTGGCCGGTGGTAGTGGTGTTTGTGTTTGTGGTGCTGGAGCCGGTGGACTCCTTGGCGCTGTTGGCGAAGTTCTTGAGGGCGTCCATGATGATTGGTTCTTGTGTATGGGTTTGTGATTGATAGTGTTGATTGAAAACTGATAGGCTTGGAGGTTTGGTTGTAGAATGAGGAATGAAGTCGAGGCAAGCTGAGGGGTTCGTAAGGCGTTATATAAATGTGCTGAAGGTGAGACACTGACGTTGGCTCTCAGCTCTTGCACGACAAAGAGTGTACGCAATCGTGGGTTTGTGTTGCGTTCTTGAATCACGTTAACGACGTCATCGCACATGTCAGGGAAGGGACAGTGACGCCAAGACATGTACTGCTGGGGCCAGCGCCTGGCCGGAGGCTTGGGGGCAGCCAGGATCTCACCTGGAAATCAGGGCAGGAACGTCGGCCAGAACCAACAACGGCGACGATTTTGGGTTCAATGCCCTTTCCTGGCTGGCACGAATCTCTGTACTATGTGAGTCTGTCGCACAGGCATGAGCGGTGTGATTCAGCCTCCATCTTCCGACCAGACCAGTCCTATCGATTGTGAAGGTTGCAGCAGACAGAACAGGACCACGACTCTATGACTCGGTTCCTGGCATCTCGTTAGGTACGAGGAACCATGCGTAGATCCAACACCATATCCACTGATTGTGGCTTCGTATCAAACGCTATCATACGTCATCTTGGTTGTACAGGAGTTTGTGACGAACTCAATGCGATGCTCAGTGATTTTGCAGCTCACCATGTCGATAACCTCTCGTCGCTTTTCGATTTGTTCATTGTATCCAATAGAGCCATCGGTTCATACCTCTACCCGGGATATCTGTCAGTTGAGCGGAAGCTTTGATAAGGTAAGCCCAATAGCCCACAACTGTCGACGCCAAGCCAAGCGAAACGCTGTGTTGAAGCACGAATGTTCAAGGCCAAATGGTAGGTGCATGAAGCTTTTCAGGCGAAGCAGCGATCGCTAGGTTATAGCGAGTGCGATACAATATATGATAGGTAGGCTTCGGATAAGTAATTCTCATTTTTAGTGCCGCCTTTTGCTCATAGCCACTGTCACGCCCTAGTCAATAGTAGCCTCTACGTGCAGATGCCTCGTTGCATAGGGTGGGCGCCGAAATGGCATTGATACCAATCTTGTTCTAATCCTGAAGCGACTCTATTACTTGAATAATCGCTACTATGGGAGGATGTAATCGGAATCGTCACGAGTTTCTCTATCACATTCGGTATGAACTTAGCATTGCCATGTAAAGTAATTCCTGTCCACATAGTCGATGTGATTATACTTCGCCATCACACACTGACATTGAATTGATTAAGGGAGACATGTTCGGACATTACTGTCTAATGGTACCTATGCCACTGAATCCAAATCTTTCCTCGCACCTTCCCATCTTAACGGCCTGGGTCACAGCACCATATCTGCCTGGTACTCCATATCCGTTACGGCCTCCCAGTATTATATCCCTCGCGACGTTCGGGTTCAAGGATGTTCTCTTTAGTCGCAGAGCGAAGGCAGCCTACTCCGCATGACAGGTTGCGAAGCCACCTTCGCTACGGAATAGCATAACGTTCTCAACGCGGGCGAGTGGTGCCGTTATTAGTCCAGATATCAACGTGTGCCTTGTTGCCAGCTGGCTCTTGGGATCTCCATGGATTTCATATAATAAGTCGACTCAGTGTGGCCAGGAAAATCTCGAAGACCATCAGTGCAGCTTTATAAGCGCTTGCCGTTGGGGGCATTTCCTAATTTTGAGGCGAAGACGACGTGACGACGCGAGATCGAACACGAAGTCATGTGAATTCTGCACCCCCAAAAAACCAACGTTGTTATCCTGATCTGGATAACGACCTATATATATTGGATTTGCTGCATGGAATTGCTGCAATGTACAACGAGTCGGGCATCAGACGTACGGACTTCGTATAAGCAGTAGATTGAAGGGACTGGTGTATAGATACATTAAATATATGAATCAATCGATAGACCCTATTTCCGTATGATAAGGTCATCCTAATTAATATTCTCATATGAGTTGCTATCGTTACTACCTGACTTCCCTTCGATCAATCTACCTCTCGTACATTACGTGAGAGAGAATTTCCCTGCGACAATTCCACGCTTTTGGGGGCCGAGTGCGGTCACCAAGCCCCATCACATTGCGCAACGGCTATAAACATCAAGGGATGCCCTCTGTTACAGAATTGGACCGAAAAAGTCTGCCTGTGCACATAATTGTCGTCCTTCGGGTGGGCTCCGTAGACTAGGCAGCAAAATTATGACTTATCAGCCTACGAGCAACTTCCCTAATCAACCTTTGCCTTGTGATAGATTGTTAGGCCTCCTGGACTAGCCCTTATCCTTCGACTTTAGTACTCTTGAGACTAGCTATACAGACCTCTGCTCGAGGCATTGGCTAGTGATTATTCAAAGCCGTGACACCAGTAGATGGTACAAAGATTCAGAGTTAATATGTTATGATTTCGATGCCGATGGTAAGGCTCTATGAGAACTAAGCCCATGACCTTCAGTCGACTGCGCGCACTCGAAGTTTGGCTAAACTACAGCGACGTGGTCGATGGATGGCAAAGCAAGGTGAGGCTTACGACGGGACGCCCGCTCGCTGGTTTACATCAAATGAGTTGCCGTGGATCTCAAAGAGAGGTGCTAAATACGTGACTGGCTGCAGCCCCCACACTTGCCCAAGACCATGATGGGGGTGTATTTGCGATCTCTGTAGTGGGCGGCCTCTTTCTGAGTGCACCACAACTACTGTTCAGAGCAAGCCTTGCAGTAGACTGTCGCGCTATAGTCTCGCGAGATAGTGATGGCTACCACCATGAGAGTAACCCAGATTCTCAACACGGGCGGAGAGAGCAGGCAGGCGCAAGATCGTACCCCTGAGAGCACCAGGGTAGCTAATAAAAACAGAGCATTGCATCTCTTTGACAGACAGTTCCATAGCGAACTGGATGCAAGCACTGTCTGTCGTCCGGTATGTTCTAAAATGGGTGACCAATCCGGTATGCAATCGATTCGGCCCTGAAGTGAGACGTCGTGGACGACTTTGGTCCGCTAAAATCAAGTCTTGTCTTCAGACATTGAATGTTTGATCGATGATGCCGACGAAAGCGATGGTGATGTGTCTTGTAAAGACTTCATCAACACTTCCAGTCTCTGACCCAATGGATGATCCCGAGTAATTCTTAGATCGGCTCTTTCAAGCCCCAGTTGGCAATGCTCTTTCGCTTTTTCCGAATTGCCCATAATCACATATAAGTCGGCAAGTTTGAGACGGCCAAATACCGTGTCAGGATGAGCTTGCCCTCGCGAGGCCTCGACGCGCTGGACCGTATCAACTAACAGTTGCTCCGCTTCCGTTGTTCTTCCTTGGCGCGAGTAAACACGGGACAGTTCTCCCCGACCTATCAAGACACCAAGATGATTTTTGCTGAGACTTCTTTCGCCGGCTTCTATCCCCCAGAGGAGCATAGTCTCTGCTTGGTGTAAGTATCCCAATTTAACGTATATCTTTGCAAGGTAGCACAGTGCCCAAAGCGTCCAAGGGTGCTCTTTACCTAACTGTTGTTGTCGCTGATAGTGCATGTGGCTCATCAACTCGCTCGCTTTCTCCGGCTGATCAAGATCTAAGAGGGCCATTGCAAGGTTGCTCGTGGTCGTGAGTGTATCCAGGTGTGTGTCGCCTAAAGCCTGTTGACGAGCTTCGAGTACTTCACGATGCAATCGGGCACCCTCACTGTACCTATGCCATGAGCAAAGTGTGACGCCAAGATTGTCTAATGCCACCATCGTGAGTGGATGCGACTCTCCAAGTTTTACTCTTGCAAGTTGTGCTGTAGTCTCCTGGATTTCGAGTGCCTCATGATATTGTCCATGCAGCCAGTATGATTTTCCTAATTGATCCATTGCCTGTAATGTTTGCTCGTGATCGGGTCCACAGAGTCGCGTTCTCGTATTGACGACTTGTAGTTGAAGTGCGATGGCCTCTCCCAGCCTGCCAAGACCCCACAGAACTCCTGCCAAACCCAGCATTGCAGCCATCGATTGTTCGTGCTCCCCGCCGAGGAGGTGCACAAGACTCTCTTTGACCATACGCAAGTACTCCGCCCCTTCTTCGAAACGCCCTCTTGTGGCAAGAACATAGCCACATTTGGCAGAGTGCAGAATCTGCTCCCGCATTATGAGGAGTAGCGTTGGTTGGAATAGCTTTGCCAGTACGACACGGGCCCTCCGGAGATGCAATGTTTTCGGCAATTCGTGCTCTTGTAAACAGGAGTCCAAATGAGGTATGACATCCCTATAGAATTCACCATCTCTCTCGGGATTTCCTTCGGGAGGCAGAAGTATTGATTCCATGAGCGTGCTGAAAGCAATGGAGGCCCACACCTTCCTCTCTGGTATTGATAGAGAGTCTCGAGCCCAGGCATGAATCAAAGGATGCATGGAGAAAGTGCGGTTCCTACCATCGTAGCTGATGAGTGACAGGGATTGAAGTTCGCTAATTGCCCACGTTACTCGGTATTTGTTGAGTTGGTCATGATGATCTTTGAGAAACCTGGGGAACATCCGTGGCGGCTCTAGACGGTTAGCAGCGAAGTTCGCCAGCCGCGTACCGAGACCCTCGCTCGGGTTAGGCTCGGTAGCTTTCATTCGATTGAATATCGCCCGAGTAAACAATTCCACAGGGATGTGCTCGAAATGATAGAAAGAAATGATCTTCAACAAGTCTGATGCGTCTTGGGTTTTCACGCCCTTCTTCCTGAGTAGAAACTTCAGGGAGACGTCAAACGTTGAATAGACAACCTTGACCATGCCCACCTCTTCCGCATCTTGGGCTGCGGAGGATTTACGACGTCTATGCATGCTTCTAGACTCAGAGTGCAGGTTCAGGTAGTCTCCCAGCTCACATATCCGCCGATAAATGCAGTTGCCCGCGTGAATGAGAGCAAGTGCCAAGTAGCCTAGGGTTTTCGCTATTATTCTTCCGGAAGTGACCGTGGTTGAATCCCAAGGTTGCTGAATATCAGCTTTTGTCAGCAATAGCTGAAGGGCTTCGTCTTCTTCTAAGCCTTTGAGCTCTAGTGATCCTAAGGATCCCATTTGGCGAAAGTCGGGATTCCTTGTGGTGACGAGGATATGTGCACTTGGGCCTGGGGCAAATAACTCTTGCAGATCTAAACAAGGGTCGTCTGCGTTATCAATGATTAGAAGCCATGTGTCTTTCAGCTGAGAAAGATAGTGACGCCCTGCAGTCTCTGTTCCTTCAAGCCCTCCAAGTTTCGCTATCTTACTCAGTGAGTCCGTTATCGTGTCACTAGACGCGGCATGTATAGTGAACACATGTGCGTACCTGGAATCAGTCAGTCCGAGTACTGAGTTACTATTACGAGTTGTTCTTACTGATGCCGATGATCCTCGGCGAATTTCGAGCAGAACTGGGTCTTGCCTGACCCACCCATGCCAAAAATAATGAAGGTCTTCCGCCTCGGGGCAGGAGCCATCGTACTTTGAGCGGTGAGCAATGTCTTGGCAAGTGATTCGAACATGGCCTCACGGCCTATAAAGTCCGGCGTGGCATCTTGTGGTGGGTAGAAGTGCGAAGTGATTTCCCGATGTGCGCCCATGTCGTTCGTGAATGAAGGTTTCTGGGAATTGATATCGAATGCAAGACCCCCGAGTTGGAATATCTCATCAGCCCGCAGCTTTTTCAAGGCAGGGATAGCCTGAGACCATCGACGAGATATCGCTTGTGGTTCACTTTGACTGTATCGCGAGATGGCTTCCACTATTGTCCGAAAGCCCGACATTGTTTCAGAGCTGAATTTAGTCATTTGCGTATGCGTAGCGTGTATCCCAGCCTTTTCAGTATTATCAACGTCCACTACCGCAGACGATGGGTCAACGATGTATTCATAGCGATCGCCGAAAGAAGTTCGTAATTCTTCCCAGAAAAAGAACATGTGGAACTGTTTCATTATCGGAACGAACTCTGCTGTCACGGTCTGGAAGAAGACTTCATCTTCACCCGCTGACCGTAGCAATCGATCGCTAGGTAAGACCTTCGAATGCCAAGAGGAATTCGACAGTCTTTCGAGGGCGAGCCAAATGGATCTTCTGGTTTTGTCATGTGGTGTTCCCAAGAATAATATTGCGAACGTGGAAACGAACTGGTCCCAAAGATGGTCAATCTTGGCTGCGGTTCGCGTTGACGAATATACCAGGCTCTTTTTCACCAGGATGCCACCAAGGCCATGACATATGAAAATGATGGGCCTTCGAAGCATACCGGAGAACTTTCGATCGGCGTAGAGCTCTTGGACAAGGCATTCTGCGCTTCTTTGAAAAGCTACAGTGGCTGCATTCGTGAGGAACTGTGCGGAAGAGGCATCATAACCGTAGGCCAGCACTCGGGCTGTCTTGATATGCTTGGGCAGTAAATCTCAGAGCCAGTTGATCCCAGTATGGGAATCAGTCCATGCCTCAATGGAATCCTCGTTCAAACCATGTACAACCACCACACTGGGGAGACTGATCAGATTGGGTGTTTCGAAACAGAATCATAGAGGATCTCACTCGACTAGCTCATCTCCATCAACAGTATTTGTGGCCTCACGGAGGCATATCAAGCCTGGTGGCATTTTGGCGATAATTCCCACAGGAATGGACGCGATGCATTCATGTCAACACATCAACGCTCATTTACCGGAACATGAACGAGTACTAGAACATGCACGAGCTGTGCAGGGTGGGCAACGAGGTACGCTCCGGGTGGTCGCTATCCATTCCCCGTCGCGTCAGTGACAAATGGTCCGAAATGAGGGGGAAGGCGGCCGCAGGATTATGCAGTTGGTTCCGTCCGCAGGGGGCGGGGACACCCGACACGGGTCAAGCAAGGGTACGAACATCCAGTGAGCAGGCTGCCAAGACGTGATGGCACACTTTTCAGCGTTCGGGGCGCGTAATGACGAATCTGCAGCAACTCGCGATCAGCCAGCAGTAGCTGCGATGTCCTCCAAAAGGACTTATTCATCTTCATGATACCTTGTTTTGCAGTCAGTCAATGACGGGCAACCAGGCAATCATGGAACCTCTTCAGTCAAATACGCGACTGGCGTTGGACGCCATCTCATTCGGCCGATTTTGCAGTTTGATATTGCTCTGCTGTGCTGCACATTTGTGCTACCTAGGCCTTCGACGATACTGGGATCTTCAGGTCATCCACCGCCCCTTTCACAGATGAACGAATGGCCTTGTTGACATCGTGAAGGCAGACAATGAACTCGGTCGCCGACACAACTGCCAATTACCGCCAGAGTTGCCCAAGAAATGGCCTTTGGGTGTTGATAGGATCAAGGAGCTTTGGGACTCGAACGCTGATGGAAGGCTTCTGGCTTTCCTATGCTCGGTCGCCAAGGACTATGAGCCCAGAAACAATCTTTACCAGTTTCTGTTGATAGGGCCACGGGCTTTCCATGTCTTGCATCCGCAGAACGTAGAGACACTTCTGTCTTCAAATTTCAGAGGTGAGGAACTTCCGCAAACAAGACTCATGGCACTTGACTGGAATACTCAATTCGAAGGCTAGACTACGGTTTTGGGTGTCGTCCTGCAGTGTTCAGGCCACTACTCGGAAAGGGCATCTTTACTCAAGAAGGATCTGCAGTGCGTATTCAATGCAACACATGGCATAAGATGCAGCTGACACCAAGGTAGTGGCGCCATTCCAGGGAGCTTCTTCGGAAACAGTTCATTCGCGCTCAATATCAGAACCTTGACCACTTCAAGGAGCACGTGGAAAATCTAGTATCATGCATACCAACCAAAGGGCTGGTCGATCTTCAACCCCTCTTCTTCAATCTCACATTAGACACAACGACAGCCCTGCTCTTCGGCCGTTCAGTGTATAGCCTCAGGGCAGGGATTGACCAAGAGGTTGTAAACAAAGAGTTTGCAGACTGCTTTAACATAGCGCAGGAAGGCTTGGCAAAACGATTCCGCCTTGCCCCATTCCATTTTTTCTACAACCCTCCCGAGTTTCGCAAAGCTTGTCGCAAAGTGCACGAGTTCGTCGAGAGGTATATAGCAGAACGCGAACAAACTAGGGGGCAACAAACTGAGGACGAGAGCTTTTGGTTCATGGATCAAATCGCAGAAGGCTCAAAGACTAAGGACGAAATCAGAGATCAGTTACTCAATGTTCTCCTAGCTGGAAGAGATACGACCGCTTGCTGTCTATCTTGGACTTTGTATGTATATTTCGCTGCAGAAAGCCAGTCAACTAACTCATTACAGTCGCTTACTTGTTCGACACCCCGATTCGATGAATCGTCTACGACAAGAGATTCAGAGCGTTATAGGAGATTGCCCAGATGCGACGCGAGAACAGATCCGAAATATGCCATTCCTCACTTGTGTTGTCAAAGAATGTCAGTCAAAACACAATCTTAACAATGAGATGAAATGCTAAAACGGCCTTGGAAGCTCTTCGATTATACCCTCCAGTTCCCCTTAATAATCGCGAAGCTGTTAGAACAACTATTCTCCCGACCGGCGGTGGTGAGGTAGGTGACAATCCGATGCTGGTACGCAAAGGAGAGTTGGTCGTCATCTCACAGTATGTGAACTCAAGAAAGAAGAACTTATACGGCCCCGATGCGGACTTCTTCCGGCCAGAACGATGGGAAACAGGAGAACTTAAGGATATAGGCTGGGCCTACTTCCCTTTCAATGGAGGACCACGTCAGTGTCTTGGCGAGGACTTCGCGCTCATGGAAGTATACTACACAACTGTAAAGCTCCTCCAAACCTTGCCATCTATCACGCTGCCCAGTGGAGAGCCAAATGAACCTGTTGGTACAGAACGGCAGCGGCTGACTTTGGTATTGTCGAGTGCAGAAGGCTGTAGAGTTTCCATCGATACTACTAGCTAGCCATTCATCTCGAGAGCTTCTCGTCTCAGCTTCGAGTCGAGATCACGAGGTGCCAAATATAGAGATAGCGAGATAGATACGTGCGAGTTTCCAGACGATCATTATGCATGTTGGTGCTACTGCATGCATGAGAAGGTCCTTGTGCACATTGTGACAGCCTATCAAATGGAGGAGCACCCGACGCACCCGGGCCTAGGCTGCGCCACAATCTTCGCTACATGGCATACTGTACTCCTCCCGCTCAATTTCAATATGTGCGAATCGAGGGATCCCCTCATTGCACAACCTGGCTCGGCAAATGGCAACAGACTCTTCTCACTTGTGCTTCAAATTCTTCTTAGACCTGGAACGGGACGGACGACTGGCGGATTGAGATTGAGCGAAACGCAAACAGAAGCCAGACCCAATCTTTAGGAGAAGGCACAATGTATAAAGGGGACGACAAAATATGCGGCATCAAAGAAGTCTACAGACCTGCCGACAGGGAAGCAGTGATTGAGTAAGGCGCGCGGCTCTTTCGACTTCTCCAGACCGATGCTTACTCAACTCGACCAGTATCATCGCCGTTCATGGCCTAAATGGGGACGCATTACGCACGTGGACCTCTAAGAAATCCGGGATCTCATGGCTGAGCCATCCAGATTTCCTTCCAAAGTATATACGAAATGCACGAGTGCTAGTCTGGGGTTATAATTCTAGCTTTGCTTCCTTTGCGGGTGCTGAGCCTTCACAAAATCGAGTTCATCATCATGCGCAAACCCTGATAGCACAGCTTTATGCTGATAGACAAGTAGGTGGCAGTCGAAACTACGATATAATAGCCCGCAAGGCGTAATGAGTTACTACGGCTGATCCGATTTTTTGGTTAGTTGGAAGGCAGAACCGACAAGCCCATCATATTTCTTTGCCATTCCCTTGGTGGCATTGTGGTGAAGAGGGTAACTTACTTAAGCCCACCCGAAGTTGTCTCGCGTCTGAATTAATGTTCTCATAGGCGCTATCATATTCCAACTCAAGAAGTGCGGACAAAATCTCACATCTTCATTCTATATACGCTTGTACCTACGGAATTTTGTTCTTTGGCACCCCTCACCACGGCTCCTCCAAAGCGAGCCTGCTCTCGACACTCCAAAGGTTGACCTCGCTCACGGTGCCAAGACGATTTGGGCGGGTTGAACGGGGTCTAGTCAAGGCTCTACAAGAGGAATCTGAGACTTTGCAGAATATAACCGACTATTTCATCCCGCTGATGAAGGACTTCTGCATCCATTTCTTCTGGGAGCAAGAGAAGACGGATCTCAAGTATGGGAAAGACTATATTGTGACGAGAGAAAGTGCAGCACCCACGTTTGACGACACGGAGCGTTCGGGTATCCCGGCCGACCACTCAGGGATGGTTAAGTTTGACGACAGCTCATCATCTGCTTTCCGGCTTGTGATCGCCACTCTTCAGCGATATTGCCAAGATGCAACCAAGTCAACCGAACACAACATTGAAAGTGATCGGATTGAAAGTCCAGACCAAGAAGGCGAAAATCACGACTCTACATCCAAAGAACCACCAGCACCCCCATACATGCCTGCATTGCCGTTCTTCACAGGCGGTCACCGTGAGGAAGCTACTGATTTTCCGACCAATAGCAGTCTGGATAGGAGACGAGTGCAGAGTTAATAGCACTGTTGGGCCTTAAATGCCCTATTGGTACTCCCGGTGGGAAGAGCCAACTTACTCAAGAAGAGTAATTATCGCACGTGTCAGGAGTTGTGACACCAAAAAGACCCATTAGAGTTGGTGGACTTTCTGACGAAGGTCATAGTGGCTTAACCGTGAAATGTTAGATATGTATTTTGTACAAGTCTCTGTTCAATTCTCTCGCTGAATTGGTTTTGTGAGGCGTAAATGCCTTGTTTGACTCCCAGTCTGCGCGGCTTACTGCACTTTACTCTTTAGCCATTATGTCGTTGTAGTACGCTCGCAGTCCTCAGTTGCCGTCTGGCAACGCTCCATATCAACGATCCACGGCTTGTTATTAGATTGTGATCTCCCAGTCATGATAGCTGCATTGACGAAAAGCGTCTCATCTTTCGCAGCCCGGGAAATATTTAGAATTTGGTTCTGTTCGTAATCGCGCAGGATGTTCGTACTCCAATTAATGGCTTGAGCTCCATAACCTTCGTGGATATGTCCAAAACAATGCAGCTTTGGGCGGGCGCGTGCTACTGCTTGTAACAGGTTAGGGCACCCGCAGTGCTCCCCAGAGGAGTTAGCATCAAGTCGCCAAAGGGACTCGAGCGAGGCTGCCGGAGGACCATGGGTCATGACAATGTCGACGCCCTCTGGGATAGGACGTTTTCCGTGGTTGAAGCGATCCTCGTGTGGAGGGTATGCAAACGCGTATCCGTTAAACTCGGGCGTGAAAGGCGAACAGTAAATCGTGAAAGATGTACCGTTACTTAGCGTGAAGGTATGTGTTCCCTCGTCGAGCAGATGGATACCGTTATGTTGCTCTGCGCTGAATAGGGCTCTCGCTTTCGGAGACTCCTCAAGATCATCATCCTCATCCAGGTTCTGGGCCCACCACGCAGGATCTAACGAAACGTCATGGTTCCCGGCGATAATGAGTTTCAGTTCTGCCTCTATACGTGAGATTTCCTTGATTGCGCGGCGATAATTGCTGAGGCCGCCGATCAGTGTCAGATCGCCGCAATGCAATACAACATCAGCTTTACTTGTATTGCTGGGAAAAGCATCGTCGTGCGTATCGGAGAGAATCAAGAACCGTGTCGATCTAGCACGAACCGCCATTTTGGAGGCAAACCCAAAGCCCGAGAACCACACAGTGCTTGTGGAATTGATCCTCCCACACGGGATGATGGCCAATAGTAATCAAGGATTTGGTAATGCGAAGGACAAACGGTAAGATAGCCGACTGTGGAACGTTGAGGGCGGCAGAAAATATGCAGAACATAAATTCAGAAGATCAAACCACACAATAAATTTAGATTCTTAACGCGGGGTGTGAGACTCTTATATTACAATGTGAATTTGCGGTGGTGCTTCAAGCAAAAAGCTCAGATATACTTTCGACCGTTGAACACATTCTCATTTACGGTGGGCCCGACGTACACCATCGCACAGTATAAATCGTTCAAAGTCCAACCCTTCGAAACCTTCACATTTAAATTTTCAATGCCCTCTGGTTCGAGTGCGCCATTGCGGCAGAGAGCCGCAATATTTCACCAATCCCCGTGATCAACCATTTCTGCTGTTCGTGACTTTGGGTAATGTTTAACCCGCCGACTACATATGAAGACCGCTCATGCTTCTTAAGACTAATACCACCAATCATTTCGCCTTCTCTGCAACTTCACATGTCAAAGCAGCCTCGAGCCGTTGCCATCTGATAGCGGTGAATTGTAGCTCGGGTCTTACTCACCGGCCAAGTGACTGGAAACTACATAATTATCAAGCTCACTACCTTGATACACAAGGGTAATGATGAATTGTTCACTATGATATCCCTTTTCATCGCGATTCTAACCTTAAATGCATACAGAGCAGACTTATCGATACAACTGACCGAGCTTCTTTATCGTGCTCCATATCACAAAATCTATGCTCATGTTTTTAGACACTCGTCGCGATGTTGGATCTTCCTACGCTACGCCCCCGACGGGGAATGATGTCGATCACGAACATACTGCCGCACGTGTGTAGTCTTACCTTACTGTTGGCGGTGTGCATCTGCTCCGCAGATTCAGGGCGCTCCAAACAACAGTGACCTCAGCATCACAGAACCACTCGGCAACATGTGACTCGTCAGGATGACCCATCTAGAGGATCGTCGCCGATATCCGCTGATCAGACCTTGATAGGTATTGCTTCTGCAAGCCATAGCCAACAAGCACCGAGAGTTCCTGAAGTTTTCAAAACAGGGGGACCGCGGGTCGAAAAAAGAAATGACTAACAAGTCCTGGTCTTCAGGGGTATAATCTGTTACCGGGGCAAGATTGGCCTTCACAAGACTATCCGTGGTAAGGGTGTAAGATGACACCCCCCCTCGCGGACCACCCCCTCACGGACCACTTTGTAAGCTAAAGTAAATAAGCCGTAACTAGCCCTACACTAGTCCTAATTAGATCAGGTTTTTTTATTTAGTTGAATTATATATATTTGAGTATAAAAATAAATAGTAAAAAATATAGTTATTATTTATTAAATTAATAAAACTTTTATAAATAATAGGTTTTTATACTAGTTATAAAGTATAAAACTTAATAGAAATGAAACATAAAAAAGTGGGGCAAGATTTTTTATTTACGTATAGTAATATGAACTAGAAAATAAATAGTAAAAAATATTATATTATTAAATTAAATTATTATATATTAAAAAACGACTAATTTATATGTAAATCTAGTTCTTGGGTAAAGTTTTCGGTAAAATTATAAGTTTAGTCTACTTTTTATTAACGTTAAAGTGGGGCTATTAAATTAAGACTTTTTATATTAAAAACGTTTTATTTTAAACTAATTTTTAAAGTTTTTAGTTTAATTTTAATATTTATATCTATTTATTTATAATTAAATAACGCTTTTTTTTTATAAATAATTTTGTATGTAAAAATATTTTTATAAAAGTACGTAATATTTAATAGTATTTTCTTATATATTATTATACTATAAATAAAATAGTAAAAAATTCTTTTTATAATATTTAATTAATAATTAATAATAAGTTATATTTATTTTTATAATATATTAAAAGCGGGGCTTATTAAATATACTATTGTATATAATTACGCGTTTTATAACTACGGTATAATGTTTTATATAGTATTTAAATAGCCTTGCTTTTAAGATTTTTAAAATGTAATTATGTTTTTAATTAAATTTACTATTAAGTTTTAAGTTTGATATTTTAAACTAATTAATTTCAATTTATTTCAAATTTTAAAATATTATTTTATATATTATATTAATTAAAAAACCGGTTCAAAAAATATTCCTTAGTTTACGTAATCTTTTTTATTTAATATAGTTTATATTTTTTTAATTTTTTTAAGCAAGATTGTTTTAAATTAAAAACAATATATAAAACAATTTCACTTTTAATTTTATGATTTTTAATTAATTTAATATAATTATTTTTATAAAATATGTTATAAACCGATATTTATATAGAAAATACATATAAATATAACGTTAAAAATTATAAGACTTTAAATATTAATATAATTTATAATATTTAATATATAAATTTTTCTAATTTAATTTATGTTTTTAATAACGTTAATATTAAATAATAATATGGATCCACTCTTTTATTATTTTTCTCCGCTTATTTATTTATATTATTATTAATTTTATTAAAATTATAAATTTAATTATATTAAATTAGTTAATATATAAAGTTGTTTTTTTGTTTTTTTCATTATTATTAATGCGTTATAAATTATCTAGAAATTTTAGTCCGGTCTAATTTGGACTAGTGTGGGGCTAGTTACGGCTTATTTATTTTAGCTTACAAAGTGGTCCGTGAGGGGGTGGTCCGCGAGGGGGGGTGTCATCTTAATCTCACGTGAAGAACGACTTCTTGGACCCGCTCATGAATGGCGCATAAGAAACAGCGACATCTAGGCGTTACACTTCAGCCCCCAGAAGCCCAGTACTGTTGTCTACACACCTTCAGTGGGGTCGAAGAATTGTTTACCGTATTTAGATGTTGATCGTTCGTATCTGACGTTGCAGGATTGCCAACGTTGTTTGACCCAAATCGCACAAAATTAGCTCGGGTGTATCTCAGCCATCTGTGAAGAGGAACATGAGCTAACAGACAAAGCTTTGGTGAGCCTTATCAAACCGCTGGGGATGTAGTTAAGGCATGTTGGTTCTTGTAATGACGCCCATGTTACTAAATGGAGAATGGGCTTTCATTTGAGGGGGCGGATCTGTCAACCGAGCCACCAACATACATAACATGAACTGCTAACTCTCTAGAACATATGTTTGGACGGTATGACGTATTGCATGAGAGGCAGTTTCAGAGTATGCTCAAAGATACGCGCAATATTGCGTCATCTGACATCCTCTCTGCATGATCGACAGCGGCGGAGGGTCTGAATCTCAGGATTTGTGAATTAAACTATCACGACGGTGTTTGTCATATCCAGCGTCAGTTGGACTTGTCTCTGTAAATGTGTACATGGGGTTTCTGACTCGGAAGCTATACTCTCGGCGTAATGCTAATACTACAGATATGAAAATAGCTGCCAGTTATTTGCACCCCATTGCAGAAAGTCCGGCCTATTTTGAATTCGGGAGTTCCAGGCACTCGGGTTTTGTTTCAACTTTGATCTATCCTTAGTGTCGTAATCATCACCCATGATCATCGCCTCTAACCATACTTCTAGGGTTTGTACCTCAGCGCAGTACTCGTTTTGCCTACGTTGCAAAACTTGCCGACGCGGTTGAACACACACCATATCAAACGGGGTTGAGTTTTTCCAAGGCCAGCGCCATGCCCATTCAAGATTAACGAAGAATTTGGCATTGCCTCTCAGCTTTTGGAAGGGACGTAGAAGATGTATATGAGCAGAAAGAATAGAGTTCAAGTCGGTTGTCTTCTTCAGCTGTTCGTGGAACCATCGGTCGTCATCTTCCATTACCGAACTCAAAACTGTAACGTTTGCAATCACTGTGAGTTGGGATACGTTTGAATTGTTTCGGAGATGATCAATAGCAAAGCAAAAATCCAGATAGTAAGGATCAAGAGGGTCGCCTGCCAGTCGCGGGTCGACCGCTGGGAAAACACACTCAAGGGTGCGGATGTGATGAAGTGTTTCTGGCCACATGTGTCTCGTGATGAAAGTAGACACATCAAAACGCTTCTGAATTGTTCCGACCGGAGTCTTGAGTTCTTCTGATGGAAGGATGATGACGCTGTTCTGAGAATACAACACTTGAATTGCTTCGTGGTATAGCCTGCGACTGGCTAGCAACAGGGCGGTCGGCTTCACCCAGCACACGCAACGAGCCGAATACCCAGTGCGGTATAGACAGCAGATATCTCCATTCCAGGGGCATCGATCCTGGGATGTATTTCGGTTTCGACAACCTGGCCGCTCGGTTGCTGGGAGACCGTTGTGTCTGCAGTCCAAGAACCGATAAGCGTTCTGTACACGCGGATTTGAGAAGCCTCGACAGGAAAATGCATCACAAGGATGCACTACCTGTGTTACTCCGAAACCGTGTTTTGCGTCCCAATAAACTTCTTTGAACGGAGTCACAAGGTCAGTGAATTGAAGGATATACTGGCGAATCTCGGGAGGAAGATCAAAGAAGCGGAAAGGGTCCGACCGCAATACTGGATCCAGTCCCTTCGCAAGATCCACTACCTCCCATGCTAAAGTGCGAAGCTGGGAGTGCGTTGAGCGGATGCTACTATCGAGCTGCAGTTCACATTCTCTGAGACTGCCCGGAAATTCCCTAAGGGGCTGGAGCACCTCGTGGGTTACACTTTGATACCCTGTATGACAGAAGATCCGCAGACATAGTTCGCCGCGTGAGTTGGACAAAACATGGCGAGCTGCGGCTTTCCAGGATGCAAGGCGATGTGAGGGAAGCGGTGGAGGATCACGGCGCATCTCGTTCTCTGGCCACCACCCTGGATCATTGAGACGCCCCTCCCATGGTGCCCGGTCATAGATCATAGACGGCGCATGAAGATGAAGCTGAATGGACACGTTGCGTAGTGCAGCACATCTGCAGTCCAAGTGTTAGGCGTTGGTTCACTTCACGACGGGTATTGAGAGATTTCCAAGAATGACTTACTGCGCGGGGTGAAGAGTGCGAAGAAAGGACAGGCCATAGTCGATTTCTTCATGCACGAGAACAAATGTATTTTGAGCGCAGATCAAGACACCGACTTCGCGACTTATGTCTTTGCAGACTTGCAGAAGATTATATGTAGCACGTAATTCGCCCGCGGAAGCGTCCATACCAAACCTCCTCATCCGCAACTGCGACTTCTTTCGGCTCAGGATGAGACAGCAATTGTGAACTAAACCGGCCTGGCAGTATATACGGCGCCGAATGCTGGCTGGAAGGTTTGGCAGAGTCGCATTCTCACCTCGTGCTGTTATTGTCATCGTGCCAATACTATTATAGAGTTGATAACGATAGAAGGACGAGACGTCTGTGCGATGCGAAGTAACTTCTAAGAAATGTGAGTTTGGCCTTCTACAGTAACACGGCTAGTTGCCCTCAAGTAGAGACCTTGTCTCATCTAGTGCATAGCTTATGGACTGTTGTGTAGACGAGAATGGGCCAAACGTCTTCCGCGGTTGACACGAACGCAAGAGGTGGTGCGGGACAGCTGATCGATTTTGAACCCCACCATCGAATTGCCGACGACGAAGCGAAAATCCTTGCCACCAACAACCGAGCAACAGATCAGCCAACAATGAACACTGAGCTCCACCACGATCACATGTGGCAAAGAATTGGGGGCGGTTATGGCACAGACTACTACCAACATAGCGGGCAGGATTAGTTATAATTATAGTAATGGATTTATGGGGGCATCGCCGCTACACACTTGGAATTGTTGGTACCGGATATCACGACTATCAGATGAATCCACCAACAGATTCGACGACACCGCAATCACGAAGGACTGTCTGTGTCTGCTGCGTCGCATTTCGCCCAACATGGGGTCTGAATAACGCAGAGGGCGTTACGCGTCATCTTGTCACCATAATGCATCTCGAGGAACACTTGGGGTATCAGTAAACAGCATCGATATAACTCAGCTCAGTTGGTTTCCGCGCATCATACCCAGGCTATGACCAGCATTTGAGTCCCAGGATGGTTGTACTCATTTTTGTGCCAGTAGCGTCGTCATGTATATCTAGACTAATGATCTGCATGTGTATACGCCGCAGGAATGCCTCGTCGATCGCGTTATTCGCTATGTTGGTGAAGCGAACCCAGCAGAAAAAGTACCATTCTTTTTTGTGACCTTCGAGATGACTCCACCTCACCGAGAAAGGAATTTTGGCCCATCAAGCTTGTATGGAGCGCCCTGAACCTGCGTAGCTGATGCACACCGTCGACAGTAAGGACTGTCCAGATTGTACAGCCGCTACAGCGAAATTGGTCAAGGCAAAGTCTTAGGTATGCAGACGATCATGAGCAGGCTCCCCGGCTGTGTCTACCCCGTTTACATACATTCGTGGCACAGCAGACATCAGCCCCCAGAATGTGAGAATACATTGATTGGCGAGGAGTATGAGGCAAGCATGCGTCCTCTACTCACAACATCATTCTTGTAGACAACTCTCAGACAAGTTGACGTCGCGAGGCTTGAGCGATCTACAGTTTTATGATCGTGTGACGCAAGAGGGATACGTGATCGACCCCTACCTACCGATCTATGTTATTTATATGTTTGGCAACCTTGAACAACAGAATATAAAGTGAGGCAGCACTCCTGATGATGTTGAGAAAATGTTTAGACAGGCTTGGTATCACTCAGGAATAAGTAGAGCAACACCCGTTCGCCTTCGAATTAAAAAAAAATGCAATACAGACCTTCTATTCTTTCCATCATCGTCGTGTCATTAGGACTATGGACACGGTGCCATGCAGTATTTGACTCAAGCATGGCCAAGTGGGCTCCTTCTGAACAACTTGCCGGAAAACTCGGAACCTACGCGGACACTGAGGCAACGTGGTATGCTCAGTATCGTGCGGACAGGACTGGTCTCCCCAACCCCGAGACATATGAAACAAACGCCCTGCTTGCGGAACTTCACTTCCACTGGCTTGCAGATGACAGAAACGCATACCTTCACTCCCAAATTTGGAACGAACGCACCGGCTGGCTCATGGTAGCCGTCCTCTACGATCCTGAAACAGATATGCACTTTGCCTCGACTGTACCTCGAGGCCCACGCAACGAGCTGATGAAGTCGCAAGGCTCAAAGCTGGCGCCGGCGTGGTTCTCCATAGCTAACACCGCCCGGAATCCTCTACATGCCGAGGACGGCGCTTACTTCAACTACGAAGAGTTTCGGGCCCAGACTGCCATCCCTTACGTACCCAACACCCGGTATCCAAGAGGCATGATCATTGCGACCTATGGAGCCGTGTACGATCTTGCGGACCCGACGAAGAGGAGTTGGGAAGCGCGAACCTATCCTGCGTGCAGTTCTGGAGCCACCAAAGACCCATCGTGTCAGGACATTGCCGAACGCCTTGGTGTGCAGTTTTCAGAGCAGCCGCTTCAAGATGCGGAAGTAGCTGACACCTCGGGTGTGGTGGTCGACGACAACATTGAGGATCTGACGCCTTCGCAAGAGGAAGCCGCCGAGTGTGTCGTAAGAATGGCTGAGCAGCAACGCATGGCTATCAGGGGGCGCCAGGTCGTAATGAGGGCATCGAACACGACGAGTGCTGTAGCTTGTTCCTCGTACACCTCCATGTCGGTGTTCTATGAGGATTCCTCCTCGACATCGCCTACAACCACGACTCCTACAACTAGCTCCTCACCAACACCGACCGTATCTTGCTGGTTGCATGACTCGGATCCCGATCAGGGCAACAATCAAAGATACTGCGTCTGTAACTCGTCGAGGACGTTGCCACTGATATCTTACACAACCGGAGCTCCCGAAGCAAGTAGCTGTTCTTACACGACGTTGCCTCCTACGGATGCAAAGCGTGAGAATGTTGCTCCAATAACAGCGGCAGCTGCTGAGACTTTTGCAACTCGGAGCCTTAGACACTTTCAGCCCACGATTACTCCAGTGGTTGCATTTTGAGTTTGGTTAACCTCATAACTTGGTAGCGTGTTGAAGAGTGTGCTCAATGACAAGGTAAGACGTACAAATTACGCTGGGTTTACTGTTCCTTTTGTTCACAGTATTAGAGCTGATGTTGGATGTTTTAACGTCGTTGGACTGGTTTTGAACGGTAGATCCCGACATTTAGTTTGGAGAGCAGAATTGTTTTTTCCATCTAGGGTACTTACCTATTCGGGCAATTTTCAAATATTATTCGTTGGAATTTTTTCTGGCTTTTTGTAAAGCAACCTTCATTGACAGTATGTTGCTATTTTTGTGTGTGTTACCTTCGATGTGCCTGGCGAAGCGTCATCTTGATGCTTGGCTTCACTCTCTTTAGAACGTTGTTCAGGTGATGTCTCGAATGTGATTTAAAGTAAAGGCCACAGGAGGCCTATACTCCGGCTTAACAACTCAGGCAAAACACAATGCTGACTTGAGTAATACCGTAAGCGCCACCCAACAGTCACCAACTACCAGCGTAACTACACCACGTCTAATCCACAACTTCACCTAAATTTGATGCCAAAGAAAAAAGAGAAAGAGCAAATAAAGCATCAACGCCAATCTCAACCTAGAGATCTGTAAGCATGCTCAACGTCTATAGCTTACCAGAAACCTCAAGGCAACTTCCAGATCAAGCCGGCCGTTACCGTATTTCTTTTGTCGATGACCTCATGCCAGCCCGTCTTAACAAGAATCAACCCTCTTGAAAGCATGTCCTCTTCGCGTACGCGCGGCTAGTCACTGCCCTCTCCCCACCCATCCAATACATGACCATTACCACCAGACGATTGCCTCCCTCCCTGAAATAGCGGTAGATCCTCCATCGACAGGTAAGTGCTTTATTCAACATTGAGAAAACAGGAAACACACTTGCTCCGACAGTATCTTGAACCAACTAGCCTCATAGATCCCTCAGCTCATACTCAGAAGCAACGCACAACCCTCACTCAAACAGGAAACAGCAAAAAATAATGTTCTTTGTTGTATACCCACCAACGCCACCAATGATACTTATACGTGATGACCCTATTGTACAGCCGCATTCTACACGTTATTCGTGTTTCCAATCCCCTTCTACCACAAAGTTATATACATCTCCCTCTATTCCCTCGCCCACCCCTCTAACCCACATCACGACGCCCCCAAATCACCAACCCATCCCATAACCTCCCTATCATCAGCGCTAATCCTCGCATACTCCAACAAAAGCCTCAAAACATAAACCTGCATATCCTCCTTCCGCAGCACCTTCTCCGCCCACTCCTTGCCCTGCATCGCAATGCGTTTCGCCTCCTTGTCATGGCTTCTCGCAGTACCCCCAGGCCCCTTATACCCCAGGAAGTACTCCATAATCCCGTAATAGTCTCCAAACCGGTTATCCATCGGCACGAAATGCCTCCACTCGACTAACCGTGAATCGTGCCATTCCTGCCACAACGTGCTCTTGATGGGCACACCGGTGCTCCGGAGAAACCCCAGATACCGCCCCGAAAACGAGTTCCCGTCTATGTCGGGCAGATACTTGTAGTCGAATTGCTCGGCGAGATCCACACCGGGAATGACATCGAAGTGGGGGTCAGTGTACGGACAGTACTTATCCACCTCGGTTGGCGGGTCGTTATCCGGATCGCACATCAAATCCGTAAACCCCACATCCGCCCAGGTATTAACCCACTCCGCCAATCTATTCTCCTTCCTACTCTTGACGTCGTAGCTGTCGTCCGGCAACGCAAAATTGACCGGTTTCTCGAGGTTTTCTTCCGCGAGCATGATCTTAGTCCCGTTATTCATGGCGACGAAGCGGTGGCGTTGGAAGCCCCTCCAGTTCTTCTCTTCGTTTCTCCCGCCTGTTGCGACACCGCGCCAGACGAGGGGCGAGATTTTGGATTCCCAGGGAACGCCTTTGTCGCCTCCTCCTGTGAACCGCTCTTCTTCGTTCCAGTACATGGGCGCTGGGAGCAGGATCTCGTTGTTTGTCGCAAGTTTGCTGCCCCCGAATAACGGCCAGAAGAGACGGGTTGAGCGAGTGGAGAGTGGGTGGATGAAGATCCCTTCCAGGCCTTGCAAGTCGGGTTGATGGCAGAATTCGGTTGACAGGGAGAAGTTGGAGACGTAGCCTTTGTACTGGTGCGGGAGCGCCCACGAGGCTGTGATGGTGGGTGCTTGGTCGAATGACTTTTGTACAGGCATGCGACGCGCTGGGCTATCAGGTGGACAGCCACGGCGGGCTATCATCCAGAAAGGTGCTGTGGAATGTTAGCATATAATATTCATGTCTCCGAAATCGATATGATGATGGCTTACTGTCTTCCTCCCAGTGCTTCTTCCTAGTAAGAGGTTTCTTAGGCGACTTCCCAATCGCGGGCAGCTTCTGGAAAGTCGACTTGACTTCCTCGTACGGCACAATCTTCCTTGAAGCATCAGCCTTCTTGACATAGGTAGTCATCTCCTCCCAAGGCACCACAACTCTCGGCTCGTCCATAGCATTCAATGCAAGGTCCATATCAGGTAGCAGGTGCTCGATAGTCTTGATCATCTTTAGCCAGATCTGGGTCCAGAACCAATCGCTCTCGGCACTCGCATTGCCATTTCGGATGTTGATCGTCATCTCAAAATCCCATGATTCCTTTCGGATGACCTTCGGATCGAGACCCCAGAAGGGATGTAAGTCGTGATGGATCTGATCGAAAAAGTCCTCGACTACGACGGAGTCCTGGTCCTTGGCAAACATGTACCATTCATCGAACCCTGGGGGCGGGTGTCGGCCACGTCGCTCCCGGTAGGCGGCTGCTGCTTGCTTGAGGGTTGTGGATTCCTTGGCCATTATTTCGTCAAATTTCTTGTCTGCCCCTCTGATCAATTCGTCGATAGGATGATTGCCAACGGCGTCAGCGGCATCTTCGTCGTCCTCCAACAATGCATCGTTGCTGTCGACCTTACTCGTTCCACTACTCGTCTTCCCACTTGTGCTCTTCCCAGATTCTTGATTGAGTTTGCCTGTTCCAGATTTACTCTGTCCCGAGGATCCGCCAGTTGTCTTCCCGCTCTGCGTCTCCTTCGTTTTATCATCGAATTTGCCCGATCCGCCTTTCACTCCGTCGGAAGAGCCGGAGGTCGTCTTCTGCTTCCCATCGCTTGCCTTATCAGTGTCAGGCTTCGCCCCAAATTTAATCCCATTCTCAGCCTCGTCATGCTCGACATCAGGCTGTTGCCATATAGGCTTCTCGAACTCCTCTCCGGCGTGGGTGTCGGGATCTATCTTTACGGGCTTGTCGAGTGTCGGGGGGTGGTTTTCGACAGACTCTTCTAATTTCAATAGGTTCTCGATGACGACTTCATTGTTGGCCGAATGCGAAGCAGGTATCGGGCCCGGGCCTCTCGAGAGGTAGTAGAAGAGGCCTAGTAATAGGGCGATGGGGAAGATGTAGCGTATGAAGTGGGAGGGTCGCCTCGGGGGAAAGGCGGGCGACCGCATAGTGGGAGACCGCTGCACCGACCGCCCCGGCGACGTTGCTGTCGCTCGACGGTCGGGAGGAGAGGCGCGCAACGGGCGAGGGCAGAGTGTTCGTCGCGATTGGCAACCCTAACGCGGTGATAGGGAAATAGGCTAAATGGAAAGGGTTGGCGGCGAGAGGGAGTTCGGAGAAGGTCTGCGCGTCGAAGTCAATGGCAGAGCTTCAAGAATTGTTTGCCGTTTCGACGAGCTTGGGGATTTGAGTTCCGTGCACTTTTGGGCGTAAAAACTTAGTAAGGGGACGGTCGAAGAACGGACAGCGCAGAGTCCAACAGAATTGAGGCTAATGACGCAAGCTAGTTTAGGTAGGTTGGTGATGTATAGTGTAATGAGACACTACTAAGTTTATGGTATTAGACAACGATAGAAAGAATACTCTGGTACTCTACAAGTGCAGGATGACAGTAATGGGAACAGGACGAGAAGTAATGACGCCTCCTGCATTCGAGACGAGGGGATTGATTTCAATGTTGGACTGGCCGGCCTGCCGGGATGTGGATGGCGGGAAGGCCAGGCACGACTCAGGCGATGCAGGACGATCGTGATAAAATTGGCGTATTGGGAATTGGCGATAGCTGGCCTGACTGGTGGAGTGGCCCAGCTCTTCCCCGTATCCCCCAGTGCTGCATGGAAGATTGCTCGGAACACGTTTGTCGCACTAGCTCGACAGGGCAAGTGCCACCTCCTGCAAGAAAAACATCCAAAACCCTGCCTCCGGATCTCCAGGGGACCATGCCGTTTGTCAATGCAAACCGATTCGACCACCCGTCACGTTGGATGGGGCTAGATTATGGGAGCCTGCTGGCAACACCAATTAAAATAAGAACATGTGACAGAGATCTTTGTGCGATTGTGACAATCAAATATTTATTTCCGCTGTGGCCAAGCCAAGGTCGATCGGCCATTCTTTTGCGACAGGAGGTTTCGCTCCAGAAATAATGTTGACAGGCTCGGGCGAGCTGAGTTGCAGGCTTGGCAGACATCGGCGGTGCGTTTGGTGCGCAACTCCATGCGCGTGTTTTTCAAATCATGTGTTTTAGGACTATGCCGGTGCTTTGGGTTCTTTTCAGCCACATGGCACCACCCTTTCGAGTCAACCATGGCTCGGCTGTCACCCCTGTACAGCTTAATGACGTCTGCCTAATCCTGTCGCCGTCAGGGACAGCAATAGCCTTAAACGAGATTGATCGTGCGAAGAGCAAAAGAAAGCCAAGTTGAAACAGCGACGCAGGGAGAATCAGAATCAGAATCTATATCACCATGTTCACGCTTCTCTTTCTAGTACTCAAGTTTGCTCATGAGAAGTCTGTTATACAATTTCGCATCACAGACATCTCATCTCAAACTTCTGTAACTGGACTTCGATGTCGGGTATTACTGATTTAGTCCTGCGTTGCAAAAGTGCACTTTGTACCAGCATAGCCACAGACACCATCCTACCGACCCGAAAAAATGAAGCTTTCGGCTGTTTGGGAACGGCATCCCTCGCTCAAGCTTACTCCTGCAGGGATCTTACAGGCCTTGCTCACCACTACTATGTATTGTATCGCAGCATACTGCTTAAATCGTGCCTATCCGCTCGAAAGGCGCATATCGCAACATCAACCACCATTGCGCATTACACAGCCCCGTCGAAGACTAGCGCCATGCACATGACATTATATGACATCGCAGGACTTCAACACCTAACAAACCTACATCCAGCAGCGCGCAGCATCACCAGAACTCAATTGCAAAACATCTACCAACATAACGCGATTAGGTAAGGCACTCCAGGTAAGCCGACCTCCCATCCCAGAAATTCTCAAACAGGCCCGAGAACCCCAGCCCCAGCCCTGTCTCGAATTAGAGTGCAGTACACCAGATTCATGCCAAGTCTCAACTTCATCCCATCTACCACTGCATACTATACTTCCACATGTAGTAGATGTGGCCACTAGTCATCCATGGTCATGTTGTCGGGACGAAGTAGTATATACTCAATTAACCGTTATAGCAAAGTTTACAAATTTATACATGATATATACAGGTGTAAGCAATCTGTAATGCTTAGAATCTTGCTCAAGCGCTTATACAATGTGACTATGCAGGTGGTACAATTAAGGTACATTTGTAGCCTCGATAACTAAGGCGGCGTGGTGCTGATCCCAAGGATAAGAACAAATCGGGCATCGTCGTCTATAGCGTGGTTAAGTATATCTTACCATGAGTAGGTGCAGCTATGTTCGATCGCTGGCCACCTCAGTGCTTTCGGCAAGCCGGAGGTTCGCGAGCGGCCGACAGCAAGTAGCTGCCGTCCATGCAAATCCAATCCGTTGTAGGCTCAGAACTCCTCACTCCGCTCGGCATGGGTATCGTATACATCGGATTCCTCGTCCTCGTCGTGATACATGCGGCCAATGAATTCATGAAGCTCCGGGTGGAACGGCCATTCTAGCCAAAGTTCAAGGAGCTGCTCCCACTGGCGCCGGTTCAAGGCCCTCGTCGACCCACCGGCGTTGGGCAGGTCCTTGATGATGCCGCTCTTGTTATCGTAGACGCTCGTCCACCGGGGCACGATGTAGTCTCCAGCTCCCACCCAGAGATTTCTCACACATTCGTCAAGCGGCGCTTTCTGGTGACACGTCATGCTAGTCATAAGGAGTTCAAGCCAGTCGCCGCCGCGATTTGACTTGGCACCAGTCTCGCGAACCGTCGGATGGGTATCGGTGGGTTGTATATCCATCAGGCTCAGGGGAACGTTGGGAAAGAATTCCGTTGGCTGGGTCTGCAGCCGCTCGTACGGGCGTCGGTCGTAATGTAGTGCTGGAGGGTCCTGTTGGAACACGTGCAGTTCATCTCGATACAAGATCCAGTCGCGTTTCGCGCTAATAGTCAGAGCATCATATTGCTCGCCCCATGCCTTTTTGAGTCGGGCAATGTCTGTCTCGCTCGTCTTGCCGTCGTTGGTGCACGCCACAATCTCCAGCATGCTTTTCCTGAGCCTCATGAAGCTTTCGTACTTCCTGTTAAGGCCGTTGGCTCTCCACTTCAAAGCGTTCAGCTCATGTTGCTCGGCAAGATCAGCAGCCTCATCAAGAGGGGCGGCCTCGCCATGTTCCGCGGCTTCCATGGCCGCCGCACGAGCGGATGTCTTATCATCAAGTTCCTGATGAAATGGCCTCTCGATGCGCGAAGGCACGTCGCCAGCGGGTGGGCGAGGGTGGTCGTTCTTGGCAGCAGCCCAGATATGTTGGAAGGCCTGTGGGATTCGGCCCGGGGGCAGGGCCATGTTGGCGGCCTGCATGCGCTTGGCGGTATCGTAGGCGGAGGCATCGTCGATGAAGCCATCGCGGGCGAAGTTGGTGGTCATGACGGCGTCGCTACCGCAAACTTCAATGACGTGGTCGCACAGCAGCTCGTTCATGGTGGATTGGCGCTTGTGTCTGGCCACGAGCTTGGGCAGAAAAGCGCCATGGTCATCGTTGCGGATCCAAACGAGCATGCGAACGCGGCCGTAGCGTTGAAAGAGCTGGCGGGTGCGGATGGCATCGACGAACTGGTGCAGGACAAGGGTGGCGACGGAGTCAAAGTTGCCCCAGCGGCGCTTGGGCTGGGTGGCGAGGTTGGCGGTGACGAGGAGGGTGTCGTTCTGGGAGTATGGCTGGTCACGGGCGAGGGGCGTCTGGTTGGGTAAGTGGTCAGGGGAGAGGACTTCGTGCAGGTTTTTCCAGATGATGCCGTCGCGAGGTACGAGGGAAACGCCCGGACGGTCAAGCAGAGGCTGGAGAAAGGGGCGGTAGAATTCGGCGTCGGGCTCCATCAGGATGTGAGAGCGCGGCTGCAGGTAGTCGTGCAGGACGGTGCTCCAGAGGCCGGCGCCTGGATAGAGGTCGAGCAAGTCGCAGCCGCGGTGGCGGTCGAGGGTAGGGCCGATGTAGGACAGGATATCTCTGACAAGGTCGTCGCTAACGATGTTGACGCGGAATCTGTCGCCCTTGGGGACATTACGACCCTTGAGCTTCCTGGGGTTCCATAGCTTGGTCGCCCCCAGCGCCTCGGCAATGGGCCATTTGGTCTGCAGCGAATCCCAATTGTCGAGACGCTTTTCTTTTTTATAATTTGGGCGAGGGGCGACCCTATGACCGTTGGCTGCTTGGCAGGGCAACAGCAACGGGCGAGGAGCTACGGGGCTCGGGCGACGGACGAGGGAGACGAGAGCCCGGCCACGACTACCGGCTTTCCACATATGCGTCGAATGCTGGGTGGGAGGATACAGGGCGCAGAGAGCATCGAGGGAGGACGAGGACGAGGACGAGCAGCCAACGGATGGGTGGTGGCAGAGGAGCAGAGGAGGAAGGTCGGCAGCAAGTGTCAGTCGTTACGCCTCGTGGAATATCGTCTGTCTCATCATATCCGTTCCATTAACGATACGCCGCCTGCAGGGTTGAGAATAGAGTCGGCTTGCAGGGACAATGGGCATCTGGGCCTTGCACCTCAGTTGAAAAAGATGTATGTAGTCGGGAAGCTGAACGCGCGACCAATCAACGCCGACGCCGCTACGGCAAGCACAGTGGGCTAGCAGGGGTCATCCGACGCTAAGGCTGGGGCCCTGCAGGGCTCCTGTGGTGCTGTGTCTTGACCTGTCGCCTGTTACTTCAACTCTGGCTTTGTCGATCTAAGGTACCTTGCTCATTACACTTTGACGCAAATTTCGACACTCGTCAACTACCTTATGACTTCTAGTCCTGAGAACCTAGCGAGGTTGTCGTTCCTTCTGTGTGGCGGTCTCCGTGCCTCGCCATATTCCCGTCAACGAGCAAGAAACACGTCGCAGATTAGAACATATCTTAATCTCTGAGCCCAATGCCAAACATACGTCCTTGGCTTATTCACCTGCTGATCCCTCGGGGGCATTCGTCCATGGCTGACTGTTTGGGCCGCAAGACAAACAATGCGATTGTTAATAAACACTGTTCCTTTTAGTCTAGACCCAATTATGCGCATGCATACAACAACTTCCTTCGAGATTGAAACATAAAACTACCTGATAAGGTCTATAGTTTGGTTGTAAAGAATAGTGTTGCTACTTGGTAGCCACGTTTGCAATACACATAAACTTTCCTCTCCTTCCCAACCTGCCATGAACCTCAACATCACAAACCATCCACCGACTTACAAACCACTCCTACGAAATCCAGTTCAGCAATCTTCTGCTACTTCTCATCATTAGTAAGTCCTCACACTCCATACTCCATTACAGATCCAGTAACTGCCCCTTATCACGCACAACCCTACCGAAAATGTGCACAGTAAGAGTCTCATACGACTGCGGCCACAGCGCGACCACAAAGGTCAACTGCGGAAGAAAGGACTGCAAATCTTCAAACACCTCTTACCAAGGGAATTGCGCCCAGTGCAAAGCTGCTGGTAAGGCGGACAAGGTGGAGCCCATCAGCTATTGTGCTTGGTAACCGACCTACTTTGCAACCTGCCAGCTGACCAAGAGCCAGCATTTGCTAGACTACCCCACCCGACTCGTGGGCTGTTCCTATACTGAGAACTTCTACCAATATGAACATAGTACACAGCATCATCTCTGATGGATCGCGTCGCACGTTTTGTGCGTCCTGCTCAAAGCAATGAACAAGGAGAATTTTGGTGGTGTCAGAAAGGTAAGATGTCGCTTCTTGAGGTTGTAAGACCAGCGCTTTTACCACTCGATGATCATTTTCCTTGCATCTCTTTCGCTTTATACTTCTCTCCTGCCTTTTCCTCTAGTATACCCCCTTTCAATTTCAGACATAGAGTCAATATCGACCACTATATGAAATATATATACCCTCTTTTACTCCAAGTTGATACCTTTAAACAAGTAGTTTGTGTCTGTGTAGGAAGTAAGTCAAACTTTATCTAATCCTTATTGCTCTACAGCCTCTTGATACGTGATCAATTAAGTACGTGGGGTAATTTCACCGGTCTTTCTCATTACGCTTTGCTGCCCGGGTGACATATTCAGGAGAACGAAGTCTTCAGGTTCTGAAGACCGCAAGACAAAGTACGACTCAAGCAAGATGTAACAGAAACTTCTGTATGGCTAGTGTGCGAAAGGTGGACTCTGCTGGTTAGAGTCGTTGGTACGTCGGATAGGCCAAGCAGGCTATCAAAGGGCATCCGTCTCGTCTCTTTGTTAACATATCTGGAGTGAAACAGCCCTCGAAGTGCAGTTATCTAGGTAGTTTCCGCGAGCCAAAAGGCACAAGCCAGCTAAACAAAGACGAACTCAGGCCGTGTTTGTAGCGCCCTGAATCTACGTAACAAATGCACACCGTCGACAGCAAGGTTTTTCAACAATGAAATTTCAACAATAATAGCTTCGTCGATAGATCTAAACGCTGTCCCCGAACCAAATTCACAGGCTCCAAACGGCGCAACTTAGTTACGCCGACATCTCGTCCTAAGTTCCTCGATTACGGTCTTACCAATTCCGCTCACCGAAGGGAAAGTCCACCTACGACCGACCATCGCGAAATGCGTCGTTCCTCAATTGTGCCTGCCTCGCCTTCTGCGCCTCCGTCATTTCCGATATCGAGTACATGTAACCCTTGAAAGCCTGTGCCATCTCTCGGACCTTGTCAAAGTCCTCCCACTCCAGAACCGCCCTTTGATCAGGTTCCTTGTCTTGCAGCTGGGCGAACCGATAGTCCGCCAGCGCTACCGCGGTTTGGATTGCTGCAGACCCATGGTGAGTTAGTTCAGCCTCAACATTGAATGGGAACAAGGGATTGTCCATCATGCGTACCATTGCGGATTTCTCTCCCGTTCCAAGGAATGTTCACCATGGATGAGTCTTCCAGCACGAACTTCTTGGCTTGTCGGTCTATCTCCAAATCTCGTCCTCTTTCCCTCTTGAGCTTGTCGAGGAACTGCGACCAGATCTTGTGACGGTCGTTGTTGTCTAGATCGTCATATCGGATGACGACATGGATTCGCGACATGAAGGCTTCGTCAAACGTGCCGACGCGATTGGTAGCCAGGAACAAGATACCACGGTAGTATTCCATTGTGCGCAAAAATACTGCGAAAGTATTAGTGCATTTGCCAGTTCATGATTAGATACGAACAGGTAGAGGTAGTATTGAAATAGATCTTCACCTGTCACGAGGCTGTTTCTCTTCAAGTCCGATGTCGCGCGCCGTTCGAGGAAGATGTCGGCCTCATCAAGAAGCATGACTGCGCCCCATTTCTCTGCAAGCTGAAACCACGCCGACAACCTTGATTCCAAGACAGTCTCCCTACTCCCGAAGTCGCCACATGTAAGAGATAAGAGTGGCCGCCCGGTTGACTCCGCGATGCATTCTACGTTACATTAGTCCTGGTGTACAAGCTGATGAACGTTTTACGATGGACGTGCCTGCAGTCTAGATACGATTATGGTGTCAGCATCTTCTCGATATGTGGGAGTTCCACTGGGACTTACGTATGTTTTCCCAACGCCTGGACCTCCATGTAGGAGGAAGATCTGCCCCTCGCCTTTGTTCTGGATGAAATCTGCAGACCATGCAGCGGCTGACTTGCCCATTATTGCCTGCGAATCTGTATACCTATGAACTAATGCCTTTATCATTGTCTTTCTCTGCTCCGGGAGTACAAGGGTGTCGATGGCATTCAGGTTCATGCGCGGAGGACTACAATTGTCCACGCTCAGACGTTCTAGCACTGTTAAGTTCAGCAAATTAAATACTGATTCGTACTACTCACCCCAATTTTTGGATTGAAGTATAAAGCCGATCAGCTCTGTGGGACAAAGCAAATACATGTGTTGGGCATGCTCGCCAGTTCCCACCTTTTGCAGGGAATCAACCGTTTTAGGGTTTATTCGATCATAGTGCCGCCAAACAAAGCTAGCATTGAATGTCGGTCTCGATCCGGGCATTGTAGAGTTATTCATATCGTAACTTGGTCTGCCACCTGGACGCATTGGCTTATGGTGTTCTGGAATCGGGATTCCTCCGCCGGGTGGACCCAATGTCCGACCACTCGTGTCGTCGTTGATCTCCCCTACAATAGGCCTGCCCATAGTAGAACCTTCTCGCGGACTAGCATAGTGTGATGCTGCATCGATCATGACCCGACCTTCATACTATCGATCACAATTACACGCGTGAAACACATTTGCCGTCCGCGGCCATGTGGATTGACTTACCCAGCGAGATGCAAATCCCAAAGAATATCCCTTGTAGAAGACCTGAACACCTTTCAAGTAGCTATACCATTTCTCGCCCCTCTTCTCCAGCATCCTCCGTGTCTGACCGCCATCCTGAGAATCGAGGTACTCAGTGGGAACAACGCCGAGAGAGATTATGTCTCTTTCTCCATCGAACGGGGCAATCTCTGCTAGGATTTGTCGACGTCCAAGATATCTGCCGTCACAATCGAGATGCCACAATGCAAAACTGTAGGGTCCCTGCAAGTGTGAAACACTGTGATGTTGAAACTTTACTTCTTGAACCACGCAAGCTTGCCATTTGTCACCCTTTTTGACGTAGACGGTGTCCCCTGGCTTGAATAGGAGCCATAGCATCTTAAACGTTGCACGAGCCACATGCTCATCATGGCGAGACTTTTCTTCCTTGACCAAAGACCCATATGCGGTCTCAACGAATTGGCATAGAACGTTGAGATGATCGCGTGTTTCGAGATAAGCTTGTTGATTTGCGGTTGTCACCCCAGTTACTTTGTCGAACTCTCGATTCATCAACTTCTTAATCTTTTCCATATGGTGTATGATGAAGCAGTATGGCTCAGGAAATCGTACACTGTCATCACTGAGATTCACCCCCGGGTAATATCCCAGTACATCTTTAAGTGCCGCAATAATTCGGGGAGAGTAAATAATGATGTCGATTTGCGCGATTTCCATATCGTACCTTGGATCCTTGATGATTTCGGAAGGTGTAGACTTTAACATTCCCTCGCCGTCGGCTTTTGTACTCTGTATCACCGTTTCGACGTCCATAACTGGATCACCGTGGCCACTACCCACGCCGTTTGCCCGTTCAGATTCCAAGTCCAGAGGCAATCCTCTGAATTCAGTACAGCTTGTCTGTCTAGTAGACCACACTGTCACTCTGTAGCGGATCTTGCTGTTCAAAGACTGAATCGCATCTCCATGTCTAGACGGAGAGCTTAGGCGAGATCTCAGTTGAAGATGGTTACTTGATCGTTCAGTATGTTGCTGAGGTAACACTGTGCCTCGTCTCATGGGTCGTATATGAATCTGATTGGACAATACACTATGATAGCAGTCTTTCACGGGACAGTAGTGTACATGTTTCTTCTCTGGTGTAGGGACTGTTTGGACGCTTTTATTGGCGGATGTTGAGCATTCTGTCTGACGAGCAGCATTGTGCGGAGCGGAATCGTGTGGTGGCGAGTGTGTGAACCGACTGACGTTGTCGCTGGTGCTACTACTTTGAAGTCCAGTCGCCCCCTGTGCTGGTAAATCGTGCTGTGGTGACTTCTCATGACGATGTTGCATTGGGTCATCTGCCATCGTGCTGACTTCGTCTTGGGTGGTTGTACTCACGTCGGGCATTGATCTCGTCCGACTCGGAAGCGAAATGACTGGGGCTGTCACAGGAAAAGTCGGTACATTTGATACTCCGTGGTTGTTGTAATTGAAGAAGGATGTAGAGTGCATTCGTTCGTCGTCCGTGTCCTCGGAGTCCGAGGGAAGTATATCATCCATCCGCGGCCACGGTTGGTCCGAGGGACCGCTATCAACGCTACCGTCTTGGTCGCTGGATTGTGACGAGGTCGAGGGGGAAGACATTCTACTGGCCTTGTCAGACGACACTAGGTGGCTTTCCCATGATTACGTCTATATCGTCGCGTTAGTATCTGTTTCTCTATCTCGCCTCAACAATCTTGGCTTAAACGGGAGGCAATATGGACCATGGATCATCTTCGAACGCCCCGCGGCGATACTTACATTGGTGCAGAAAATGAAAGGTGTAAATCCTGTGTTGCTTTGCTCTTGCATGGCACTTATTATCTGAGATGTTGGGCGGGGTAGAACCAAACATCACAGACTGCATCTCGGGCGTGTCAGAGATTACCCCTCTTTTCGTTGTGCATCTGGAGGCAAAGAGCCTCATATAGGCAGCGTGTCTACCTCGACTAAATGATCCAGTAGGAAGTACCGGTTCAACCGGGGTCGTGCAGCTGAGACCCTTGATGGCGGTAGAAGGGTGGCGAAGCAGAGGCAATGCTGTATCACCTCAGTCCCGGCCGGATAGTCGTAAGCGCTCCCGCAATTTGGAGAATTGCAATGATTTTCTTATTGCTTGCCTCGTTCATGTTGCTCTGAAGAGCGAATTTGAGCTGGTCAACATGGAAAGTGGTAACCCTGACGAGGAAGTGTTCACGTTTGTTCGCAAGCACAGCTGGCAGGTTGCAGATACTCTCCCGCACAACGAGGCTGCGCAAAAGATCGTGGAGTGGGATAAAGCACAGATTTTGAAGGAAAAGAAAAGGGACAACGACTGGATCGAGTGGCAGGAATGGCTACGATTCGGTTTTGAAGAGCAGTGAGTATGATCCCTCCAGTACATGCGGCGCAGACGAGACTGAATTCGACGAAAGGGGAGACAGGACCGCCCTTCTAGACGAATGCAAGTCTCTATACACGGCATGGAAGGAGTTCCAGCAGCGTTTCCCCGAGTCCGTCGAGATCAATACTATCCCCGGAGAGTTCCCAAGTATTCGGACTCTACAAAGCTCAGTGAGTGACGTTATACGGGAATGGGAGTTGAAGAAGAACACAGGATTGGGTAAAGTGCGAGAATACTTGGCAAACTACTGCGACACGTTGGTCGCCCATTCCAATCTGTTTGCGGTCATTCCGCAGGGAGACAAGTTTACGTCTTTATTTGTCGGAGTAACATCCTCTCTGATAAAAGTTAGTCTAAACAAACGAATAGTATCAAGTACAGATGCTCACTGCGACTATAGGCCGTAGCTAGACATAGCGAAATCGCAGAGGGGTTCGCACGGGCGCTCTCCGATATCAATATGGACATTCGGTTCGCCTGCCGGCAGGGCGCCATTTGTCCCACCGAGCGGATTAAAGAGCTTGCGATGATGATGTATATCAAATATTTCAATTTTCTCTGCCATGCAATGGAGTGGTACTCTTCGAGATCACGGAGGATCAAGTCAGCATTCAACCAAAATTTCTACAGCAAGGAGGTTCAATTGAAAACCAAAGATATCCGAGATCTTCTGAACAGCATCAAGCAAGAAGCTTCGTTGACATCTCAACAGAAGATTAACGCGACCTTCAACCAGGTAATGGAGCTTGCAACGGCTCAGGACTTAGGTACCCTAGCAAAGTATCTCGCAACCAAATTCGAGGCTGCGGACCAGAACCGAGATGTATCGAATCAGGAGGTCATGAGACGACTCGAGCTGTTCTCCGCACAGCTCAGCGAGGCGATTGATAGCCGAGACAAACTTCGCGAGGAAGCCCACAATGCGGCGATGGCGTCAGTAGAGAGAATGTTGTACGAGCGAAGGCAAATTACCGGTATACGCTCTTGGTTTCTAATTAGTAGACTATTGTGGTCGCGACTGACATTTGCTTTGCCTTCGCAGTTCAGGACGGTGATGGTGTTATAGCTGACCGAGAATTTCAAGCAACGCTCATTCCTGGGAGTAAGTTGTATCCTGCGACGATCGATCAATAGGCTGACATGCCACCTAGGAGAGGAGATTATGTATCATCGACAGGAAATGGAGAGCAAATCCCGACGGCTTCAAACGTACATCAACGCTCACGATCGGGCCAATGATACTTTGGCAAGACCCCTATCAGGTGATATACCGGGTGAGATTGTCATAAAACTCCAGAGCTGGATGTCGGCGGCGTCATCTAAAGCATTGTGGATACTCGGCAGACCATTTGCACCCATCGAGTCGGAACAGACAACTGCTGCTGCTCACATCGTCTTCCTGGCAGAGTCGGCTGGGGTGCCGTGCGTGTCTTACTTTTTTGGACCACCGCAAACGACTGATCCAGCACCGCAGCCAGCCACTTTTCAGGCTCGGATGATCTCGTTGTCCTACAGTCTGGTACGCCAGTTGCTACTGCAGGTACCGGGTCAATTCCCAGGGACGTCCGAACTCCAGGTAGGGTTGGATGGTTTAAATGGAAGTCCTGAAAGTGTGGCCGGGGCGATTGAGCTTATCCGAATGCTAATAGCGCTAGGCCCGAAGCTGATGATCGTCGTGGTCGACGGATTGCATATGCTGGACAATCCTCATGGCGACGAGTGCCACGTCCGGGAAATTCTAAATCTTTTCGCGACGGCTAAAGAGGACAGAATAATCAAGTTGTTGATGACCACTAGAGGCTTTAGCCCCTTTGGAGTGGATTTCGCACCATCCGACCGCCTGGACTGTTCAATTCTAGCTCGACGAAAGCCCGGGGCTGGGTTGCCTGGTGGCATGTCGCTTCGTAGTGTACGCCTCTCATAGTGAAGGCACATCCGAGGAGGAATGGGGGAGTGTCGCCTATGTCTATCGTACCTCTGGCTTGCCTAAGTGGTGTTGACGATTGTCCGCATCCTGATGTTTATTGTACGAGGATGGAAAGGAAAATGGCGTTGCAGTGTCAGCCACCATGGTCTAGAAGCATGCGAAGGGGGTTGTGTCATTGCTGCCACAGCCATCAGCGTCGTCTAATCACAGATTCTTCGAGCGCAAGACGTGAGTTGTATCACCACAACAAGCTGGAGAGTTGGGCTGATCTTAATCTGTAACGAAGCTGGAAAGGTCTGGGTCGGGTCACGGGTGTTCACGTCATTAACAGGGGTGTGGCGGGTGCGTGCCGCGCAATTGAGCCGTACCTGCCGCTAAACTACAAGGGGCTATTTTTGGCGAGAATGGGATATGGCGATGCTGCATTCCTTTCCTCAGGCACCTAAAGCGCTCCCCCTACTTGTTACTTGGATATTATTCAGTTGTTGATTAATGCGCAGGAACTTGACGATGTGGTGAGTGCTTGGGTTCTTTCTGCAAGCGGAAACCCTGCGTATAAAGATCTGTGCGTAGGGCAGTGTGGAAATCTTCTGGCGGTCTCCCGACAGTGCAGATTAGGTGGTAGTAGCGCTGAGCAATCAGAATCCGATTTTTCTCGCCTGAGTCGCAGCCAAACGAGCCTCAGATTTCGCCTTCTAACGGCACGTAACGAGAATATATGTTCCTGTCGCGAGAAGAGTTGCAATCGCCGCGACGGGCATGACATGCGGTAGCTACTTCGGGCCGAGAACATGGGTTGGTGATCAGGCAGTGCCAATCGGAATCACATGTAGGGTGTTGCTCTGTACGGGCAACTGCAACAACATTCTATTGTACAAGTCCTTTCAATCATACAATCCCTACTTCATAAGACCTCAATCAGTCCATCTTATACCGTGAAGGCACACCAATGCGATCCAAGCCACTCCGAGAGATTTGACTCTTATCCATCATCCCAACCCATCCAAACCACGTCAGGAACCAAGCCACCCAAGCAAAAGCCCCCCTCCACAACATAGGTTTCGGCTGCGACGACAACAAATCATCCACCACACCCTTCGCATACTCAGCAGTCGGCATGCCCTTGAAATCGTTCGACCCCTTGCCTTCAATCCCCAACGACAGGGATTTATACCAGCTCCCCTCAGGCAGACCATTGCCCCTCATCACTTTAAACGGCGAGTCCACGCCGCCAGAAACGATCGTGACAACGCGGACCCCCAGCGGCGCGAATTCGACGCGCATCGTGTGTCCCAGTGCTATGAGCGCGGCTTTACTGGCTGCGTAAACGCCTTGCCATGGCGGGCACATGATTGCCGACAGACTGCTCACGTTCGCGATAAGTCCGCCGTCTCTGTGTGTATCTGACTTTATTAGCATGGGTAGAAACGCCTGCGTCACGGCTAACACGCCGAAAACATTCGCGTCAAAGACCGCTCTTGCGTCGGATAGACTGACGTCCGCGAGCGGCATCTGAGTGTACACGGCGGCGTTGTTGATCAGTATGTCGAGGTGCGCATGCGCATGTCCGGCTCCATGTTTCCGATTTTGTTCCTGCTCCTGGTCAAGCGCTCGCCGGACGGAGGCTACGGCAGCTGCGATTGACAACTCGGATGTTCCGTCTAGATGCAGAATGTGGACTCCAAGGTCTTCGAGGGGCGATGAGTGTGAATTTGAAGTTGAAGCTGAAGTCGGCGTATCTTGGTGCCGGGAGTCACCACCTCGGATCGTTGCGAAGACTGTGTGTCCGCGATTCCGGAACTCTTTGGCTAGGGCGAAGCCCGCACCGCCTGGGCTGCAGCCGGTTATGAGGATTGTTTTGAGGGGCATGCTTGTGTGATCTTGTGGGAGATTGGAAGTGAGATGACAATGATGTCTGTCGGGTGAACTACATATATGCTTGTGGATGTCTACTAGGAATTTCCGGGGCAAGTATAAGAAAAGCCCGATTGGCTTCATCCTCGGTCCCGCCCTCTGCTACTTCGGAGCCGATCATCAATGTCCCTGTCCGGGGTGCGGGGACACTAATTCGATGCTTACTTTGACCACTATCGTGCTTGATTCCGGGTCGGACATGTAAGGTAGATTGATGACTAAGTTGGGAAAGGCTATAGGTATCTAAGTGTTCGCATTGGCATCATCCGTGCGGCTGTGGTGGATGAGTGTGAAGTTGTTTGTTTAATTGCTTAATAGTTTGAGACTTATGTGCGTATGCTTGAGTAATTCCACTCCATGAGCTTTCAATCACTTACGGCAATCTTGGAACAGCTCGCGCTTCGGCCGCGTGAGCACCTTGAGTAAGGTATCTGTGACACAGCTGATACTACGTGGTTGGTCGCAGGCCTTGAGTGTCTGGTGGTATCATAGTCCACTTCAATAGTGGTCATGGGAGCAAAAATTATTATTTGTTTCCATATTATAGAAGATGAAACACTGGGGGAAGTAGGCGTAGGATTGATATTCATTAGCCCAAAATGACTTTCGTTCCTTGATACGTTTCCTTCCCTTGTTTATTCTGCTGCAGTGCAATAAACGTGAAGAACAAGCATCAGACATCTCTCGCGCCAGAACAGAGTTAGGCCACAAGACAGCCCTTTTCATTCCGGTTCGCCGCGGTCGAGGCTATTGCTCCCTCTACCTGCAGCATCAGGCTGGGCCATCACAATTGGTTCACTGACGAGTTGACGTGGTATCATCGCCTCTCGCTCACTGAAGTGCGGTGGCAGCTTGATCAATAGGTCGATTTCCGCGAGGCTCCTAAACTGACCAGTTCGGTCGAGGTCTACGGTGCCAGTCCCATTGTTGCTGTTCAATCTCAGAGACGACTCCGTCATCCGTGCCTCAGGTGACATCAATAATGTCTCTGTCCATCGAATAATCTTCAACGAAGAGCGAGTCATAGTCCACCACTCCATCATCAATATAATCGAAAGCTACTACGTCAGTGAGAAGGTAGTCGGTATCTGTTGGGCCAGAGTGACGTGTCGTGTTCGATTGGTCGAACGAAGGCTGATCATCAAATAATCGGATATTTCCCTCTTCCCCATGATTTGTGTCAAGCAACCCGTCATTTCCACTACTTGTGCTTGAATCGTCGTCGGAAAATGTGCTGGAATCTTCACTGGCATAGTCGTTGTCACCAAGCGTGATTTCAACGACTTCATCTGTTTCTTGGTCATATAGCATCTGCCGGACATGCCAAGTGTTCAGTTCTGCGTCGTGGACAAAGAAGACAGTGTCATTCAATGTATGAGGTTGATCTCGAAGTGTTTGATCACTTTCATTCCACCCACCATACCCTTTCAAATATTCTGCGAGGGCATGATGACCTGCGTTCTTAGCGAAACCGATAGCTCGAACGTAGTATATTCGCATCTCCCCATGGATTTTGGCACCGTGCGCTAGAAGAAGGCAGACCATGTCCGTTTTACCGCTTTCCGCAGCGCCTTCGAGAGCAGTGCGACCTTCACTTCTAGCTGGAAGTGCGTTTAGATCTGCCCCATATTCGATCAGACGTTTTGCTAGGACAAGGTTGCCAGTAATAGCCGCGAACTGCAAAGCAGTTCCCCTTTCCCCCAACTGAATCGGTGGGTCTACCTGGACACCTCGATCAAGAAGCATCGTGAACATGTTAGCTCGATTATAAAACACTGTTTCCGCTAATACAGTGAATCCTAACGAGGTTTGATAGTTGATGTCGGCTCCAGCATTCAATAGGAGCTCGAAAGCCTGGCGGTTACCTATCTGAGCAGCTACTACTAAAGGGCTGGGATACGGGTGCTTGCGGTTGAATCCGGTAGAAGCAGCGGATTCGGCAGGAACAACGAGTTCAAAGTCGAAGCTTTCAAGAAGAGGTATGCACTTGCGTACGCCAGCCACATCCTGAAGGTTTATTGCGAGGAGAAGTAATGTTTGTCGCTGTGTTAGACCCATCGACTTCACACAATGGGCAGGCCAATGTGTCGAGAAAACCGCGGCTGCTATCTGGGTCCTCAATCTTTCTTCCAACCCCGAGTAGAGTCCTAATGGCTCAAGATCTGTTGGGTAAACAGTGAAACCTCGGCTGAGCATCAATCTAATTATGGAATCGTCATTCCCTATCAGAGCCGCCAAAAAAGGTGTGAGATAATTCAGATGTTTGAACGAAGGATGGCGCAGTAGCTCTGCGCTAGCCGGGCCTGGCAGAAACGATTCCGACAAAAGGGCACGCGCGAGTTCGGTTGAACCTTCCCGGAGTGCAAGAACAAGACATGTGGCTTCATATTGGTCGATTTCTCTCCTGGGGTGCCACATCGCAAGGAGATTAACAATACTGTACTCTTTGGAAATCAGCGCGGCTCGAGTGGCTATGAGCATTGCCTTCGATGAGTATGGTCCTCCTGAACGTAGGCATGTCGAAACCAATTCCAAGTTGCCCGCTCCAACAGCAGCTTCCACTGTCGTCGTGCCATTGTGTGTAAAATCAGTATAGTCTGTTCCTCGCCTAACGATTTTATCGACCAGGCTCTGGTCGCCAAGACTGATTGCCTGAACCAATTCTCCGCCAGCCAATTTCGAGCGATTCAAGAGAATCGTTGTGGCCTCAACACTCTTGCTCACGAATGCACACTGGAGGGCCGTAATGTCTTGATGCCTTCTAGGGTAAGTAAGAGTAGTATGTACCCCTCTTTTGCACTCGTAAACTATGTCAGACATCAAAAAACAATAATCGTGTGGCATGTTTCTAAGTCGTACATCATAAGAAACGCCTCGGTCAATGAGGCATTGCACCAAATGCACGTTGCCATGATACGCGGCAACATGTAGCGGCGTCGGTACCGAAACCGGGTTGACATTGCAATGTAACGGGCCAATGTCTACGCCCAAATGCAATAGCCTATTAGATATCGTGCAATCCGTATTCCAGGCCGTCGCAATAAGGGGAGTGATGCCCAACGGCCATTTCCCATTGAGATCTGAACACATGCTCATTAGATCCAGAGCTAGAGCTGAATCGCCGACTAGGCATGAGGTTATGAGAAGTTCCCTGGCCATCTGAGATTTCTCCGTTGCGGGCACTTGGGAAACCAAGTTTGTCAACATCTCCTTGACTTTGGTATTTTGAACAAGAATTGCGAGGTGCAGAGGCGTACATTGTCGTGTCCAGAGCCCAGATGTCGCGGCACCAATATGCGGGATGCAAAAACAAACAGGTCGAGTCGGTGAGTTGGAACCGCCACCACGCAAGTTGAGGCTAGCTCCTTCTTCAACCAGGAAATCCATTAAAGCGCTGTTTTCGCTAGCGATAGCTGCTTCGACGGGCGTTGATTTCCACGCAGCCTTTCTACATGTATGGCATTTGCGCCACATCCGCGACCAGCAAGGGTTGGCTGTGGCCCCGTGTTTGACGAGGAGCCGTGCGCAGTTGGCAATGTCATCGGAGTTGACACGAAAGTCACCAGCGCCAAAAGCCAGCCAAACCAATGGTGTTTCCTTGTTCGTGTTGAAAAGGTGCGTTTCAATTGGATCTGAATCGGCGTTGGCCCCAGCATCCAAAAGAATTTTGCAAAGACGCCCATCGCATGTGTATGCAGCAGCCTGAAGGCCAGTCCACCTGTGTTCATATTCGTCGACGGGACGTTTTAATACTACCATGCCTTTTCTGATACGCCCTTGCCTGTAAAGACCCCATATCGTTATTGGATATTCGGGGCTCACTCCTGCTTTGAGGAGGAGATCTACTATCTTGTAATGCCTTTGTCGGATGGCTGAGCAGTAAATTTCCTCCTTGATGGCGTTTGAGGTGACATCTAGATCTGCAAGCAACGTCGACAGTATGTCTGGGGCGTAGTACGAAACGGTCTCGACAAAGCGAATAATAAACGTGTCGTGAATCTTCTTCTCGCCGCCCGTTGATGCTACGCCCATTTTATTTGAGAGGCGGAATAACATTATCTTGAGCAAGTCTGCAGCCATTGATGAAGCTGAGGTGTTCGGGGTCAAGGCCTCAGCTCGCGCGTCCCTACCAATTGAGTCTGTTGGGAGTGCCTTCGCGAGATCAGCGAGTGCTTCTTGGAAGCGGCGAGGGTCCGTCAAGCCCTTGGAATCTGATTCGTTCACGAGGTTGTTGAATTCCCCGAACATATAACCCACACTTGGCCCAAGTGCAGACAAAAATGCTGTTAGAAGGAGCGATGATGGTTGTAGTACTTGTTTCAGTCAGCTGTCGTACATTCTTCTATCAAGTCACTTGACTCACAGGGGAGTATTCTTCGGTTGAAGCCAAGCCATGGTAGAGTCTCCGGCCACGGCATACCCAAAGAGGTCGCACTTGGGCTTTTGAGGCGAAAACTAATCCCTGTCGGGGCAACGGGACTGGAAGCTAGATGACATTTAGTACACGATTCAGAATCCGATGAGTTTGTACAATTTTCGAACTTACGTGGTTTTCCGAAATCGCTGCTTGTCGTGATTGTTGTGTATCTCAAAATCTCTTTCTGCACTTTTGTCTCTGGCAAATGAACTCCAAAAAGAGTGAGCTTCGTCTTCTTGGGTAACCTCTGGTTGATCCGGTAACCAGCGTATTGCCAGAACTCTCTGGAAACGTTCTTTTTGACTCCCCATTTCTTCAATTGATACTCATATTGGCTTTTCCTTTTCTCAGTTAGCTTAAGATCTGTGAGCACAGGGCTAAACATCATACTTCTTTGTGAATCCATGGTTTTCTTCCATGTAAGATGCGACATCCTGCAATGATAGCCTTTCCAGCAGATATTGGGTCAAGATGATGGTTTTGTTCTGTTCCCAGTCGTCGGAAGTCATGACTATAGTGGTTGAAGGGCGTCTGAGGAGGAAAGAGGGAAGATGTCGGTCGGATGGTGGTATCTGCCAGAATACCAGCCTCAAATACGCATTCGGAATGCTCCATCAGTGTCAGTCATCTTATTGGTTGGCACCTAAATCGAAGCGGCTTTTTGACGGTGTGGTTACATTCATTCACAATTGGACAGATCCAGATGCAGACTGCATGCTCAAGCCTCCACTGACGGAGAGCCAACATGCAACAATTAATCCAGTGCAGCCATTCGCTAGCAATTCTGCATTTATGCAGGAGTTCAGCTTAGGCACCCACCATAAGCAAGGAATACCGCATCACGATTGGTCATCTCCAAACCCAGACAGAACCAGAGAGCCTCATATCGAACATACCCCTGCACGATGGAGGAGATTTTAACCAGCATGGTCAGGTCCAAGTAGCCTGACATTTTGAACTTCATTGACGAATCGACACCGGTTATTGGCTGTCGCCAAAACTATAACTCGCGACTTCGTCAAGCTCTAGCACACGGCGAAAGCAAGATTACGAGCAACGATGCCCTACTGCTCTGGCCATGAAGTCTTTACCGACTTCGTTTGCACTGGCGCGGAAGGACGTTCACGTGGCTTCCTGGCGAGCCCGTCCAGAATCCGCAGCTTGCTGGTATTTTCATTGGACCGTACCAGAGCCAGACTGCAACAGCGAGGCAGCAGGTCAAGGTTGAAAAGGCATTGTGGTGCTCAAATGGTCACAATCCAACGACAATCTGGAATGCTGGAGTTAGAAAAAATATTAATATGGGCATCTGATCGCGTGGCCCTCCTGAGTCTCGAGGTATGGTAGACCAACGCAAGAAAGCAAACAACAGTCATTTATAGGAAGTAAACATCTCAATCCTTCGGTGCAATGACCAACACCGTTTCGTACTCGTCCTCGACTCGCGCAGTTGATGGCTCGCATTCCAGCCGTGACAACCGCTCTTCGTCGAACATCATGTCGCGGAATGATCCCAGCGACGCACGCAAATCAGAGAAGTCGAAGAAAGTCTCTTGCAAGAGATCTCAGGAACAGCAAGAACTTGATCTTATCGGCATTGGCGCGCAATTCGACGGGTATGTTGGCACATATGAACCTTCCTTTGCGGGTGTAAATTGACAGACTCCAGGCATGGATCGAAGTAGCCTTTTCGGCCTCCGCTATATGCAGCTTGAGACTATAGGGGACCGGGCTACAGAGCGTTAAACCTTCCTCTACCCTTCCCCACAAATTCTTCGACTTCCTATACAAACTGTTTGACTGGAAGCTTGTTGCCAGGAAACTGAATGCTTGGGATTGTGTAGGATGAAGTTGGCCAGGCTGTTACACGGGGGAAGTACTGTCGCTTTTCAGTTTCACACAAAACATGTTGGAAAAAATCAGTTCATCTGGTAATCACATTATTGATTGACCGTCAAACAAGTGAACTTGTATCTATGTTGCGCTTGCGCATTGGTGATCATACCTCAAGTGGAAGTGTCTTTGTTTCCGACCGCTAAACCTCTGGTTTTCAGAGCCCCACATCGCTGCCGACGCCCACTGAGGGTCCACTGGACCGACAATCTCTAGGCGTTAGTTTCTTCACACTTCCCAACTCTTAAACACCATCGTCACCCTCTACCAGGTCCGAAGTCGACGATTAAACATACAATGACCACGCTGGAGCATAGCTCGTCCAAGGCATCAGATGCAGGACAGTCTACCAGTGCGCCCGCGATGGAGCGCCAAGTCAGCCTCCCGCCGAATGTCTCCATCTACACAGGGCCTGGCAGCGCACAGCTTCTCCGTGCCAGCTTGTTCACCAGACTGGCCACCACAGTTCAAGACCCGGCACAATTGGCCACAGCGCTAGGTTCAGACTGTGCCTTATTCTGTCATCAGCATCAGAACGTCGTGCTCATCTTCGATGAAGACTTGGACACTCATCATGAGCATTTCCGCCAGGTGTGCCTGCAACTCAAGGAGCACGGTGACCTAGGGTTGGAGTACGGCCGGTGCATATTTGACACCGCAACCTCTTTAGAAGCTGGCTTTCAGATGGATCAGCTGCAGAGCGGCGCTGTTAGTAAGTACTATATGACGCTGAGGCATACCTGATGAGAGCTGCTTGGAAAGCTACTACTCGCGGATTGAGGGCAATCGTCGCTGACGCTCAGAACAGTGATTGTTGATTTGCAAGACTACAACGATGATGACAGTGATGATGACGATGACGAAGATGAAGCCAGCCTCCTGGCAACGTTGGGTGAGCCAATCGGCGATGCTGTCGCATCTGAGGCTTCACAGTCATGAGCAGTCGTCAATCGCCAGCTAGGATGCTCAATGCAACCCCTCGGTACTGCAATCGTGAAGAATTCGTGTTTCTCGACAAAGACGACAGTCAAGGATAGCTTCAAAACAATTCAACACAATTGCACCTTCTAATCAACTCAATGTCTCTCAAGCTCAGACAAGCGCGGATGTCGCGGGGAGATTGTCACAATGCCGAGGCTTGATGTTCGATTCCGACATCTGTGTTCGGGAAGGAAATTAGAGGTGCCGCTGCCGCCAGTGCTTCGAGTCGTGTCGTACCTGGCCACCTTGACCCTTGATCCGGACTCGAATTCGAAGACGAGTCAAGAATCACAGAATAGAAGAGATCACGAGCCCGTCATATTTTATGGATTATGTCATTGGCATACGGTTATGGTCTCGTAGATAGTGATTACGAGCATACAGTCGGATCGCTCTTCTCGGCACGCGTGTTGGGTTAGAGCAAGCGATCGCACACAAGTAAAAGGTGAGGATCAACAGGCACCGCACGCAAGCAAAACAACCGAGCACAGGTACCTCAGTGAATACGGCTTGCTCATCGCGGATAATCCGTCGTAAGATGAAATAATGCTTATCAGCCCCTACATGTATTTCCCCGCTCCAAGATTGGGTCCCAACCTGGATCTTGCATAAATGTCTTGTTACTTTTCGATAGTACGAAGTCTTGTCCCTTTATCTGTGATGCATTACATGTCTACCTATTTGCGCACCATCTCAACAAACTACCGGCCACCAGCATAACATACAGGAATTCTGGCTAGCCCACCACTCCCGTGCCGTTACCGAGTTCGCAGTCTGGAGCTACTGAACTCTATTGGCTGACGGTGCTTTAAGCTATCAAATGGGACCTTCATTTCGATTATATGTAATTTTGATCGACCCCATCTTGACGATAAAATGCGGCACGCCGCTTCAAAGCATTCGTGATGTACCGCGAACATCATCACTTATCAAGTGTACCTCAGCTAACATGGCTACATGTCGAGCCCTCGCAAATGATCCGAAAGCCGGAACTGTTTTTAGCAACAGGCTTACACATATGAGCGACTCACACAAGCTTGTGGTTGGCGGCAAATCAGCCTTCATCGCATTAGACACCGAACATGTAGCTCTTGACAGCGAGAGTAACCGCGTACTGCATCAAGTTGGCCTTGCATATCTTCCGGTCACATCGACGATTATGAACCGAGACTCCTCACTGAACGGCCGACCGCGCCTTAGCGATTTTTACGACAATTACCAGCTGCGGTGCTTGACTATCAATATAGACATGAGTGAGCAAACGCAGAGTGATCTACTCCGCATACCGAAGCGCCGCCCATGCCGTTTTGGTCAGGTACACAAACAGTCAAGCTTGAAGAATTGGAGACTGCGATCGTCGATTTCATTCGGGCTTGTGTTATCTCTATTAGCCATGAGACGAAGCTGATCTTGATTGGATTCGAGATGGCGGCGGAATGGAACTATTTATCGCGAGACTTCCTGGGAGTCATGCCATATTTGGCTTGGTGGATCGACATGCGTGAAGTCGCGAAAGACATTGCGTACGCCAAAACCCTCCCCGGCCGGGTCTCCATACTCCAGCAAAGAGCAAGGGACATCTGTTCGATTTTTGTCAAAAGTTCTAGCTCGTACATTATCTGAACGGCACACGCAACGGCAATAACAATAGCGGTGGGCAACGACGGTGGTCGGTTAGTTCGAATTCTCTAAACCTCGAGCAGACTAATGAAGAAAGTCACCGTACTCTCACTGTCTCACACGAGCGACATTAACCTTACCAACGATGTCGAAGCTTTTGTAGTAACCCGAATCTGCGGCGGTGCCCCCGAATTTGCATCTTCTTGTCGACGGCTTGTTCCACAGCTATGAAAAAGCACGATGCAGCTTTCCAGCCCATCTACCAGATTATGTGTCGAGTCTTTTCTGGATACCCTGATTTTTGGAACAGATCTTCTCCCGACCCTGCGTACTTCTTCTGTGGAGTCTGGCAACACACAGGCTATTATACTTTCGCATCAGGCTTAGAATACTACTGCAACAGCGAGTGGTGTCGCTATGGAGTACTGTTAGCTTTTGTGGCTGCATGCACGCCATTGACATGACGCTTCAATATGGTATGAAGGGCCACTTGTTGAGACCATACTCTATCAATAACGGATGATTCATTATGTAGGCAGTCGGCGCTCGACGTTGCTAGGCCATACGCCGAAGATGAACATCTCAGGAGATCGCGTATCTCGAGTTAAATAAAGCCCAACTCGAGCGCAACGAGAACATTATGAAAGCCTTCGATGTGCCGGGGTAGTACACATCGAGAGATGCTCCAAACCCTCCCTCAAGCCTTAACGACTAGGGGTGAAGTAGTGGCTGGCGGCTCGACTACGTATGATCGGACATAGACAGACATCTGTCGTAAAAAAATCTCTTTACTCTACCTTCTTTCTACATACAACTCAATGTGAGGTCCCAAGTCAACTACCCGCTAGGAAACTCCGCATTTGGACTCTCCACACAGCTTCAACGGGAAATGTGTCCTTCCTAAAAACCCAGTGAACCGCTTTCCAGGCTGGGGATATACTCTATTTCCAAAAGGGATATTGTTTCGACCTCAACACCCTGTTCATGGAACCGCGTCCTACCAAAGTCGCGGCATTATTGTTCGATAAGAGTCCCTTGAACTTGGAAGTGGTGTTTGGTCTTGTTGCGACCAAGTCGAAAGAATAAATCAACTTAGTGGTTTAGAGTCAATGCCACAGTGAACCGACAGCTAATTATGGCGAGCATGCAAATAAACGTTCAACGAACACTCATCTGAACGCCGATTTCTTCAAAACGAGTATAATTAATTTCCATAGCAAATGTTTCTCATTCTTGCGCATTTTGACCACGGTGACTATTAGATTGATCATTTGGGTCTTCGTGGAATTCAGTGAGCAGTCCGGATGGGGAACATACGTCACTGCCTAAAATATAAACTTTTACCTCGACTTGAGAGAGGACTCTGTTATGATTGTATATGTTACTGAGTTGAAACGTTATATACTGGCTTCTGTACTATTATTTCACCTCCAGTCAATGCATCGTACTTGGTCTCTGTGCAACGAGATGTATTGAACCAGTTGTCCTCTTCCCAGTCACGGTCCAAGACCGTGACGATATTAGCCTTCGAACCAACGCGGATAAAGATAATCTTCAGCAGCTATCTGTGGAACCTCCTGATACATATTCTATTGAAGTATAATACTGCAAGTCTCTGCTAGGAAACTACGGTAACGTAATGATGATGAGGGCTAGGAATCATCGTGGCATTTGCACCGTGCTGCCGTTGACAATATAAGGTTCTCCACTAGGACGTATATCAACACGATCAACGCCCGCACTCAGTATCAGCGGAAGAACTGTCCACGGACATAATGAGGATTGTCTAGTCAGTGCTGGCCAGTGGGCACTCAAAGACTTTTGTGACATTTTCAAGAATGGTGTGCCAGATACCGAAGCTTGTCCATGCTGCACGCAACAATGCTTTAGTCGTACTAAACCTTACCTTGTTGATAAACTGTCATCACTGATCGCCGATATATACCTACCTTATAGCGCACTGACTAACGCACTTAGCATTTCCGGAGGGAATTTCCCACCAAGTCAGTCCACCATCTCTCCGACAACTATGAACCTGCAAACCTACCACTCGACCAACACCAAGCAGGGTGGATAGAGAAGCAATCATCTCTCCTTTTACGAGGCGACCAACTGGTCTCTTCTTTGTCATTCGTACAAGCCAATCCATCCGTTATTTATTTCTCATCCCAATTCGTGCGATGGAGACCAGTGTACTTCCAACGCTAGATTCAGACATTGCCAACGGCTTACTTCCAGCCACGAAAATCCCGCAATGGGCTCTCACAAAGAAATATAGATCGTTGTGGGCCCGAAGGATCGGCAACTTTGCGGCATTGAAGAATCATTTGCGGACACAGACTGCCTTTTTTTCCATTGATGTTAAATCATGCCCCGGATCAATCACCGAAGTAGGCATGGCTCATCTACCTAGTTTTAGCCATCAGAGACCTACCGGCATCAAGGAATTCGCCGAAGAACAGAATGTTAAGTTTGGATGTCTGACTTTTCGCCAGCGGAAAGAGCCAAGGATGGAGAGGGAGAACTTCAAATGGAGTTCTAAAGAAGAAACCTCTATACATGAGGTTAACGCGGACTCAGCCGAGGGTAATGTTATCGAGTTCTTCGGCCGTATTAAAGAACTCTCCGGACTTGAACACATCATAGTCATCGGCTTTACCATGAACGCAGAGTTCAATGCAATCTTTGATCAAATGCCAGCCTTGATCCCACACATATCCGCCTGGATAGACATCCAACCAATTATTTATGAAGTGGATAGAATAACTGGAGCATCGACTACCTGTGTTCATTGTCACTTATATAACGACCAGTGTCAACAATAGTCTTAACCGGTAATAAAGGGTTTAGTTCGTTAAGAAACTTCGTTATGTCACTAAGCAATAAAATAATAATAGTCGTTAGGAAATGCTTTTTACTTAGTTTTAAGAAAAAACTGAATACTTAAATTAATAAATAAGCAAAAAAATGACTAAATATATAAAAGATATTTATACGATTTTTTTCTTCCTTTATAGTTATATAGCTTAACGGATTCGCTTTAATTTAATAAGCTTAACTTTTTAAGCTTTTTTAAGCTTTTTCGAGTTCTTTAAGCTAATTACGTAATATATTTTTTATAAACATATATCACTTAACCGTATTTTAGCTTTAAACGCTAAAGTCTAAATAATAAGCTATTAGCCTTATTAATTTGTAATATTATCCTTTTTTTTCTATTATTGTTATCTTTAATAATAAAAAATATAAATATTTTTACCGGTTACGTTTTGCTGTTTTTTTTTTTTTTCTTTTTTTATAATACTATTAAAATATAGCATTAACCCATTATGCCAAATCGTATTAAAAAACCAAAATCGCGTTTGCGTAAACGAAATAACGCCTTTTTCTTATCCGAACGTATACGCCGTTATGGTTACTAAATAACTATACCTTATACTCGCTGTTTTAAAAATAAGGCAAAGTGCTAAATCGGTTTAAGTTTTTCGAAATATTTTTACTGCTTTGTTTATAGTAGTACTTACGATATCTTTGGTCTTTTAAAGCAAAAATATACAAAATTTTCTTCGAAAAAAAACAAATTAAAGCAGAAAAAGCGTTTAATAAAAAAAAAGCTTTTATTTACTTAGTTTCGTTTTAATAAGCTTTTCGGCCGTTTACAGCGTTTATAAGCTTAAAAACGTTTATTAAAGCATCGGGGTATTGAATTAATTTGTCGTAGGGTCGAAAGTGCGAAAGCTATAAAAAAATTCGAACGGCTAAAAAAAACATAGCAATAAGTTATTAAAAAGCAGTCGCAAGTTTTTTTTGCCCTAATTATTTTAGATTTTAATTAGTTTTTCTTAAACTTTTTTTAAAAGGTCGACCTTTTTTTCTTAACTTTAATCGGTTAAAATACTGGCGGTAAAATTAATCAATAATTTCTAAAATATCCGTTAAATATTTTTTAAATTCCTAAATAGTTTTATCGTAAATATAGTCCTTTTATTTAACTAAGTATTAAAATCCGTTTTTTGTTTAACGTAAATTTAAGATCTTTTTTAAATAATATAAATTTAGATCTAGTTCCGTTTTAAGCTATGTTTTAAATTTAACGTTTTTAAATACTAGTTTAAACAATAAAATATAAAATACTAGTTCTTGCCTTATTTTAGGCAGTAATAATAGTCAATAGTTAAATCTAAATAAAACTTCTTTAATTTTAAATAGTCCAATTTTTTTAAAATCGAGTTTTTTATTAAAGCGTTTTATTTTAATATTTCGTTTTAATAAATATACTTTATCCCTTTTTTTTAAAATTAGCTTTAATAACTGTTTATTATCGTAATATATTTTTATACGTTTTTAAAAAAATGTCAAATCTTATTATAGCCGTTTTTATAAATTAATAAAGTTCTTTATATATACTTTTACTACTAAAACAATAATTTCTTTTTATTATAGTTTTTAACTATTTAAATTAAAACTATAGTTTATTATAAATAATAACATTTTTATATTTTAATTGTTTAAAAAATTATAAGCAAACTTCATTATTAATAGCTTAATAACTTAATTATCTTATTAATTATTAATATAACATTATAGATATGCTTTTAATATCTAGTTTAAACGTTTTGTTTAACTATTTGTTTATAAGTAATATGCCGTAGACATTTTGCTCGTAGATTTTAAGGCCTTTATAAATGATTGCCAATATTTTAAAGCCATTTTCCGATCTCTGTCGGTAATCCATTTGTCTAAAATGCCGTATAGGTTAATCTATTCTTTTTATAGCATATATTTTAATACTTTTGCCGAATTTGCTTTATAATAAAGTATAAATCGTGCTAATTTTATAAATTTATTTATTATAATAAAAATACTATCGTAAGCTATTTTTGTTAAAAAGTCTTTTAATTTTAATAGCTTAACAATAAAATCAAAAAATACGACTTTGTTTGCTTAATCAAATATTTTAACTAGTTATAGTTTGCCGTATAGTTTATATTAATTAAGCTTTAATCGTATATATAAATCGCATTTTTTTATAACTCTTTTAACTACTTATCGTGCTTTAAAAAAATCATAGTTTCGTTTAAAGCGTATAAAAGTTTTGAATTTTTTTTAATATCCTCTAAATAAATATACGTAAACTTATTTTACCAATTTGTTTTAAAATTTTTTAAAAACGTATAACTTTCCGTTATATTTTGTTTTTATTTCTTATTTTACTTAATATTATTGTAGTCTTTTAATAAATTCTGTTCTTAGTAAATATTCTATTTTATATTGTTTTCGGTTATCGATCTTATACTATTAAAACGAATAATCGTTCTATATTATTACGATTATAAAATATTTTTTTTTAGTTTTATAAAACAATACCTAATTATTTTTAGTACTTCTTGCTTAAATATCAAGTTTCGGCTAAAAATATCTACTTTAATATTCTCCTTACTTGCTATATAAATAATATAAAAATTAAACTCAAATAAAAACTCTACCTATTGTATTTATTGTTTATTTAATTATTTCGTTATTATAAAAGTTATAAAATTTTTATAATCTAAATAAACTTTTACTGGCTCTGCTATACCGCTAAAATAAGGTTTCTATTTTTAAAAAGCTTTAATAATTGCTATCAATTCTTTGTCGTAAATCTAATAGTTAAATTGTAGTCCTAATAGTTTTTTTGAAAAAAATGCTATTAAATATAGTCTGCTTTTATCGTCTCGTTAAAATAAATATTTTCCTAAAACGTAGTCGAAGGCGTCTACCTCGATCTTAAATAGTTTTATAAAATTTAATAGCTATAACACTAGCTCACTAGTAATTAGTTCTTTAATTTTATTAAATGCTTTTTACTTAATTTTAATTTATTAAAATAAAAGGTTTTTTTTTATTAAATCTGTAAAAAAGCTAGCATACTTTTTAAAGTCTTTAACGCATACTTTTATATAATTTGTAAATCCTATAAATAATCGCACGTTTATTACGTTTTAAAAAGTTGACTATTTTTTATTGCTATAATTTTTAAATTTTATATCCAAAATTGTCCAAAGCTTATTATAAAGCTTAGAAAATCAACTTTTTATATGTAAAACTTGCTTTTTTATAAGTTAATAAAAAGTTTTATATTTTAAAATACTTGGAAAACTTATTGTATATATTTTTTATATTTTTGTAAAGTCTTAAAATAAATTAGGATATTATTTAGGTATACTATTATAAAATTATCGAAAAATTTTCGTAATATATCCGTAATTATTTTTTAAAATGTTATTAAAATATTAATAGATCTAAATAACATAACTAAGTATTTAAAATATTTAACTAAAATCCTGAATGCTGTTTTTTATTCCTTGCTTTTTACAATTTGTATTAAATTATACGCATTTAATAAGTCTAGCGCCGTAAACTATTATGCGCTATGTAATCGATTTTTAAAGTCTTTAATTAATAGTAAAAAGTATCGATTTTTACGTATAATAGTATTGAAATGCCGGAAATTATAGCATATCCTCTATTTTAATGTTTTATTTTTTATAGGTTTTTTAAATACTATAATTAATAGTACTCTTGCTAGTAAATTTAATAGTCGTATCTTTTTTAGGGCTAAATTTTTTTATACCTATTTTTTAAAGATCTTTAATTGTTACTAGTTTATACTATAAATTAAAAAGAATTTTAATTCTTATCTATTAAATAATAATATTTTATAATCTTATTTACTATATTTTAATAATCTTATTTTAATTTGGTATTATTTGCTAAATAATTAGTTAAATTAGTAATACTTTTTTAGTACGTCTTTAAATAAATTCTCGTCTCTGTTTTTAAGTTTTAGTTATATAAGCTTTTTCTATATGAGGTATAAGGTAAATGCCTGTTTTAATTTGCGTAAAATCGTTAGTATTAACTTTTTAAAAGCTAAATCTCTTTTTAGTATATCTTACTAAAAACGGCCAGTCCTTTAGTTAATTCGGGGATTACTTTTCCGCAACTAGGGTATCCTTAATATAATATCGTAATTTAATATATCCGTAATATTAAATATAAATCGTTTATTCCGGCTTTAAATATTTAACGGAAATTCTGCAGTTTTTCGCTAAACTATTTTTTAATCGTAATTAATTAAACTTTTATCTATAGTCGTAAATTAATAAAGTTCTTTTTTTTAAATCTATAGTATCTATAATTTATTAATCATATCGGGTAATATATAGTTCCCTCTAATTTTTATATTAATTATAGCTTTAAGCTTATACTTGCCGTAATAAATAATCGTAACGATATATATATTAAACTCCGCGTTTATTTTATATAAAAATCTTTTTAAATTTTAAGCTAGTTATTAATTTTTTAGAACTACTCGTCGTCGTTTTTTGCTTATCTCTAAAAAATAACTCTATTTTTTCCTTTCCAAGTTTTAATTAAAACTTTTTTCTACAATTTATTAAATATTTTAAAGTTTCGTTCTTTTTATAATAGTTTTTCTATATATTAGTTAATATAAATTATTTTTAGGTTATTTTCTAACTTATTACTTTATATAATAAATTATTATAAATATATACTTACGCTTAGGTTTATATTAGTTATAAACTTTGTTTATTAATTATTTTGTCGTTTTTATCGGTTTTTTACCCAAATTTCGTATTTTCGTTTAAAATACACTATATATTTATAGTTTACGCATTAATACTACTTTTTTTATACAATAAAACATTCTATTATTGCCTTTAGTTAAAAAATTGTATAACCGTGTTTACTGTTTATTACAAAGATTACTTTATCGATTTTGCTATCGAAATATACGTGAAAAATCGGTTAATTAAATTTTCGCCTCGGAAACTAATTATATTTAAACTTATTCTAAAAATGCGTCGAACAATTATTATAAATGCAAAAAATCTATAAAATAAGGCGGTAATCTTTATATTCGATGTTAATCAATTTTAAATCTTCGTTTTAAAACAGTATTTCTTCTTTTTATTCGTTAAATGCTATAATAATTACTTTTACTAAGTCGTCGTTATAAAAAAATAAGCTCTTTTTTATTAATATAAACTATTTTCTTTTTTTTAAAGTTTTTTAAATTTAATTAATCTATCGTTTAAATATTAATAATTAATCTGCGTATTTTTTTAGGTCTTTATAAGTAACGATTTTTTTTCGCAATTAGGTTTTTGCTAAAAAATCTAGCTATTTATAAACTTTTTACTAGGCCTTAGTTATAATTTCTGTTATAGAAATAATAATCCTTTCGATTTTATCGATATTATTTTAAATTTTTTTTCATATTTTATAAATTTAAATAAAAGCTCGCTCGATATAAAGCTTATTTAAGTTTTATCGTATAGTTTTTACTGCTATATCTTCGAACTATTTTTTTTAAGATTTGTGGTAACAGTTTTTATATTTGTACCATAGAACATATTCCGGGCATTTTTCGCTTTTAAGCTAACCGAAGTCTTTATCCTTTAATTAAGTTCTAAATATTCTAACGATTTTTCCTTTTTTTAAAATATCGTTAATTATAAAGTTTTCTTCGGAAGTACTCTACTGCGGCTTTACTGTCTATAGAGGTTGCTTTTTAAACATCGCTAAAATACAAGTGCCTCGAGGTCCTATAACAACGGTCTACCGTTTAGATACCTTTTTAAAAAAAATTTTAAAGCTTTTATATTCGTTAAAATAATATCCTTTTTTTTAACAGTTATAATAAATAACGTTACGCTTATTTTTTTTGCTTTTTTTCTTTTTATTATATTATATAATATTTAAATCTATCGGATTTAAATATATTTTAATAAAATAAAAAATATATTCTTTTTTTATCTTTCGTTAAAAACAAATTTATTAATTATTTACGTAATATTCTTATATTCTTATCGACGTTTATATTCTTTTATATTAATACGAACTATTTCTATTATATATTTTAAAAAATTATCGCTAATTTTTATTTTATAAAATTCGTTTTTAACAAATTTTTTTAATCTTTAATAAAATAAAAAAATCTTAAATTTATTATTTATATTTAATTTCGCAACTATTTTTCGGAAGTCTACTATATAAATAAATACTGCTTTTTTTGCACTAATTTTATTAATTTTAACTAAGCTTGCTTCTTTTTTTTAAAATTAAAAAAAAATAACTTAATTTGTTCTTTAAAGCTTTTAAAAAAATCAAATATCAACGTAGTCTCTAATTTCTACTCTAATTATAATTTAATTATTGCTTTAGCCAAATATAGTTCGAACTATATAAAAGTTTTGCTTTTTAGGAAAAACGCCGTATACGTAATCTTTTTTATATCGTTAACAAAGCTTTAAACATAATACCTTTAATAAACTTTAACTTATATTAAAAATCTTCGGAAATTCCCTAAAGTACTATCGAAATATCCTAATTTGCTAAGCTTTAAATTACGACTACTAACTAAAGTCTTAATAATATTTTTAGTTGCTTAAAAAATAATAAGTTAATTTTATATTTTTTAGATCTTTGTTTTATAAACGTTTTATATTTTAAAAGTTTTAGCTTTATAAATATTTTAAGTAATAAATCGTTAATTATGCTCCTATTTACCAAGTTTTTAAAACTTTTAAATATCGTTAATATTACTATTAATAACGTTCTTAGATTACTTTAATTTAATTTATAGTATTGCAATCTTTTCGAACATTGCGTTATATATAGTTTTGTTAACGTTAAAATTATCGTTTTACTTTATTTTTTCGGCAAACGAGCGCTATTAAATAGGTATAAAGCTTAAAAATCTTCGTACAAATATAATATCGATATATTACTTAGTTTATAACGTAGTTAAATAAAATTTATTAAAATATAACGACCAATATTAACAATAGTCTTAACCGGTAATAAAAAGTTTAGTTCGTTAAAAAACTTTGTTATATTACTAAGTAATAAAATAAGAATAGTTATCAGGAAATACTTCTTATTTAATTTTAAAAAAAAACTAAATACTTAAATTAATAAATAAGCAAAAAAATAACTAAATATATAAAAAATACTTATACGATTTCTTTCTTTCTTTATAGTTACGTAGCTTAACGGACTCGCCTTAGCTTAACGGGCTTAACCCTTTAAGCTCCTTTAAGCCCCCTCGAGTTCCTTGAGCCAGTCACGTAATATGCTTTTTGTAAGCATATGTTACTTAACCGTGTCTTGGCTTTGAACGCTAGGGTCTGAACAATGGGCCATTGGCCCTGTTGGTTCGTAACAACTTACCTTCAATGTCTTTGTCTTTGGCGGGATTTGGATTCGAAAAGGGTTACCAGCCTACGAGCTTCGGACATAATAGTGCAAGCAATGATGCAGTGCGCATTTTGGCCCTGTTCACTTGCCTGGCGCACACGCCGTCTTCTGGGTTCAAATTGGATGTGGAATGTCACTTCGCCGAGCGAGCACAAACCATCCGTCCGACAAAGAAAGCAATGAGACAGAAGCGGAAAGGGACCATGTTGAAGACCAAGAAATTCATTCGAGACCACTATCAGTTTAAGTACCCTGAATTTCAATTCTGCCACCATAGCTTTGATTTTAACTTGGTGAAATGCACCAGGGCCAACATTCGAGTGGCGGATAGGAAATGCCCAGGTCCTGAGTTGGACAGCCCTCGCAAGCTCGAAGAAGTTTTCAGCGAATATAATATTGCAGCCATTAGCCAGGAAGGGCCACATAAGTCTGGCCATTCTCCGAACCGAGACACCACTTACGGCCACTACTCTGTTGGATTTGAAAGCTCGGACGAACTAGCGAGGTTCATGACAGAGAACAATGAGAGGCAGCTCAAGTGCGGGCGACGTATTGAAATTGTGCAAAGTTTGATGCCTTGGCAAGAACCGAAGGATAAAATGAACACTATCGTGTCAGCGCGAGAGAAGAACAAGGAGAACTTAGATAGAAGGAGAAAGGATGGGTTCAGGCTGGATTTCAGAAGTAGAATGGAAGCCATGTCAATCTGTAGCTAGTAGTTACATGGCTATCTCACTGAAATGGACTGAATGGCAAAGTGCAAATCGTTAGAGCTCAGTCATATTCTCAAGTCTGAGCTATTTTCGTCGGCTTTGTTGATGACCTTCGTGTATGAACAACACGCACTAAGCCACTACTCTGGGCTGCCAAAGCACGGCAGTTTAACAATAACCAAATGGTATGGTGGTCATATGCAGAACTACATCCCTTGTAGTAATACCGTTCAATAGGTAGATGAGCAGTTCAAAACAGGATATGTGCGGAGCGTACCACTATGCCATTTCCCCCGCTCTATTTTCTTCCAGTTCATAGTTACAATCGAATCTCTAGGTCTGTTCCCCTTATTATCTTCTCTCTCATTACGCCACGCAAGTTCTATGAACAAACTAAGGCCCACGATTCGGTTTTCTTATTAAGCTCTATATCGGGAATGTTGGCCAACCCAGCATCATCAAATGTCCAAGTTAAGCAAGATCGCGGCGCCCAAGCCGAGGTTATTGTTCATACCGTTAAGCAGAGTTGCGATGACAAGAGGCGAGTAACCGGCTGGAGCGTATATCGCGAGAGTACCACAGATTGAAACAGCAAGTAACGGGTACACCGGACCTGCTACCTCCTCATCAGCAATATCGACAATCATGTTAACCTCCAGGCGCGGCGGCTAGTGAAATGCCACGGCTATAATGACGATTTCCGAACACAATAAGTCTGAACAAGAACGAGACGGGTCCTGGTCAAGAGGATGCAGCATAAGCCGAGACTCTCAGTAGGCCGAAGCCAAAATCTCGAAGAATAACGGCAGTTGGACCGGGGAATTATCTTGCTGATGTGCTAATGATTGAATTTGACGCGCTGGTTGGGGCGATGCACTTTTAGCTATGCGATGTGAGTCGGCTACGATAGTACGAGAATGGGCGCATCTTGAGCTGCGAATTCTATAGCGTTCTTTATCTGGATTGCTCGTTTGGCATTATTGTGTTTTTTACTTGTACGTACATGTCCTGCCGTCGTGTATGACATTTAGGTACTCGTAGGATTTGCTAGCGAGCATGTACTTGTGGGAATGTTCTGTGAGGGAAGGAAAACGTAGGTATTGTAACAGAGGCGAGCGCTGAGTCAGCACGGCCAGCCTCATAGCATGTATTTTTCTTAAAAACTAAACACGGCGAAGAGTTTTAGATAGGCGACACTACCGCAGCAGCAATACATCTTCATCTTCTCGCTCTTTTCGTTGATTGATCGGGCTCGCGCCCTGTTCAATACTGCTGTGCAGTTACTTATTATTGTTTTGTTTGATTGTTTACCTATGAAATTCTGAGTTCTATTTTAGTATATCTCGAAGTATGAGTCGTCCTAAGTGCCAAATTGGTTCAAAAGCTGCAGTTTGTGAAATGGACGTGGATATCTGTCTTTGTTGCTCAAGGTTTGTTAGTAACGGTGGCACTCTCCCCACACGCCCCAATCAGTGGCAATTCGATGTCTCAATCGCAGACAAATGGGCAAATCCAGATCTCGTTTCCGGAAGTCCCATGGCATCTGACAGTGTTTTGTGCACTTCATTCTATTACCACGACGATGGCGACGTAGCGAGCCAATCAAAGTCTGTCGCCTAGCGGAACCAACATCGTCAGACCGACCTGTCAACCTTGACGTACACAGCCATTCCAGCCCAGGCAACGGGCAGCCAACAAAGGCTCGGCAGAAACCCGCGATGATTGACGTGACGATAGAACCTCTACTTAATTCGCGATGTCCGCGTATACAAGAGTCAACATGTCAACATGCTTGACTTCTTCAAACTCAACCCCGCAAAGCTACTTACATAGTTTGCGCAACTTCAACTTGCATATCATATTGAAGTCATCACCAAAGCCTCAGACAAGCACAAGTGTAAAACGGCCTCTTACAACAACACTTCTTCCAGCATCGCATTCGCACCTGCATCTGGCAACGATGAAAGTTCTCTCGCCCCAGCAGACCGTACTGCTGCTCGCAGTTCTGGTCGCCACTGTCAGCGCCCTCGAAAATGGCACGACTAGCCAGTCAGACATTGCTTCGCCTGCCAGCCTGGTCACGGCGGGCGAGAAGACCGCAGTGTCGATCGACACCAATACAGTCTGCGCCCTGAACGAGCTTGACTGCTCTCAGTCATCCAGCGACACCGACCCTAGCATCAAGAAGGGCGGAAAAGGCGGCGGCGGTGGAGGTGTCACTGCCACTGTAGGCTACTCGGGCGCTTCGTTCACTCGCCCTGGTACTCTCGCGGTCGTAGGCCTATCTTCGCTATTTGTGCTGATGTGGAGCATCATGTGACCTGAGCTGCTGAGGGAGTCAGGCATGTTTCTAGAAGACGTGGTGGTGCTGGGAAAAGTGCAGTTGGCCTAGGGATTTTTGGATAGAGGATTGGCCTCGGAGTAATGAGAAGGCAGGCTGGGATTGATGCAAAGGCTAGCACTTGTTTCTGCATTTACAGTATTCAAGGGTCTCCTAAGGCCGTGATCGCAGCATGGCTTCCTATTATACACGACCGAGATCTTTCTGTAATCACCATAATTGTCGCTACCTTCAATGTTCATACCTCAAGAACTGGCTGAAACAAGCGTATCAGTTGCCAGGTAGCAATCGCCAAAGAGGAGTGAATCCAGACAGTGACCCCTGTTATTTCCACATAAAGGAGGCGCCGCCTACAGCAGGTTTACAGGTGCCTGCCAAGACAACCTAGGGGTAAGACCTACCCCGCAATCGACGACGCGTTTTACCGCGTTGGGGCTGAGGACCTCAACTCCATTGCACCATCATCACTTTCGTCATCACCCATCGACACCTTGCTGCCGGCCAGCATGCTACAGCTCTCTTTTTTCAGCAAGGAGTATTACCCCATACACTTGTCAAGAACATCAGCAATGAAAATTGACTGCCATTCCTGATCGAGGAGATCTGTCCTCTGGGAACACACAACCAACCTCTTCTTCATGCAGTGACTGTGGAGAGTGTCATCCCGACATCACATGCCTTCTCTCCCAATCCACCGGTTGTCTGCCCACTTGATTCTTTGTCGGAGCTACAATGTGAGTATCAACAGTGCTTGTCCTACCTGTAACTACGATATGCACTCCAAAGACAAAAGCGAGCCTCCCATCCCCATCAGAACACTCCATACCTACCTCTCGATGTCTCTTGCTATCTCCACCCTTTACTCATCACCAGGCCCAACTGGCTGACATGGATCTTCTCTCCAGGATTGAGCCATCTCAAAGGCTACGGCGAGCCGTCCATAGCAACGATGCCTTGCTTGTCAAGCGCATCATTACTTCCCACCCTGACCTCATACACAATCCAGATCACACCTCCACAGGACTCTCCAACTCCAACTTGCATCTTGCCGCTAGCCTAGGCCACCTGCAAGTCTGCAAGACCCTCGTATCGCTCGGACATGAAATCCCAACACATGCCCTCAACGATAACCACCAGACTGCCCTGATGCTGGCTGCTGCCAACGGCCACACCGAGGTCGTCCACTTCCTCGCTGAGAGTGACCCTTCGTCCATTCTGCGATGTGACAACCGCGGCAAAGACGCCATCATGGAAGCGAGCTTGGGCGGCCACGACACTGTGCTGCAGATCCTACTCACCTATGCGCCAGAGGGAGCCAACGCCGCTGTTCAGAATGCCGACATAGACGGCAACACTGCCCTGCACTTCGCTAGCAGCAACGGCCACCTGCTTGTACTCCGCACGCTACTCGCCGCTGGCGCCGACGCCGACAAGAAGAATGTCTGGAGTTGGAGTGCTGTCGCCTACAGTGCGACCGTACAGGCCGAGGTGTATTTCAAAAATCTGGTAGCTGATGTCGAAAAGAAGAAGCGGTCCAGGCGCGAGAACGAAGACAGCAAGAAAGGTGGGGGAGTACGTCTCATCGGGCAAGACGCGAGAACCCCGGATTGATAGGAGGTGATCGTGTCTCTTGGCGACTGTAATGCAGTATTCCGGCGTCTCGGAGCGCAAGGGCGACCAATGCAGAGAGTCAGCAGATACATCTGACAGTGCATCTCCTCTGTTACCATACTGCAGTCGTCGCTGCGCGAGAAGCACATTGCTTTCGATGACGTCGCCGTTCATTTAAGATGGTACCGGTCAATCAAATCTACAATCTACACTAGCCCACCAGCTGCTCAGACCCTGTCACAGTTCAGTTCCCCTATTGCGCTAGTAGAAGGATGAATGCAAATCCCGATTCACCTTCTCTGTTAGTCATCTCCTGTGACAAAGCAATACGCTTCAATGGGAGCCTGCAACCCACCAATGGGAAATTGCCTATCGCTATGCCTATGACCCTGCTCGTGACTCTCAGGACAGGGAAAACTCTGCGCGTGGGCTGATCACTGCGATATGAATCAGTTCTGCCGTCAACATCGGATGGAAATCGGGCTTTGCCCGACGATATGGCCGTCTTCTAGCGGTCACCTATACTAATCCATGCCTTCACTTATACTGTTTCCCTGATTAACAGAGGCAAAAAATTCGCAGGTGCTGAACGTACAAGAGCATTTTGGATGAATTGATTGGATACGATGACTGGTATCAAGAAAACCAAATGATGCCACCCACCCACCACAATGGGTATTGTTGGGATGCCCCTTTCATCCCATCTTGGGATTGTGTGATTGTTGATAGAGTGATGATTCGTTGCACCAGATCAGACTGATTTCCCATGATCAAAGTCTCTGGCATCCGACAACCTGTGCTCTGAATCACAGCAGGATTGTGACAACGGACGGAGTCATTCATGTCCACCATGCCGGCGACACTATTCTAGATATAAGCAACAGGATCTGCTTCCCAGAGTCCAGTTTTCGACTCTCTTGTCGTGCCCTTCTCTTCATACGCCTCATCAGTTGTTGTCAACAATCATTACTTGTTGCCAATGCATTGAGGGCCTGCTCTCCACACTCAATCGTATCAAGGCTCATCAGCCATATATACTATCCATCCAACATCTATTCGGATCTGTCTATTGTGCATTCCTTGTACTGCACAATCATCAACCACATCACACATCCCCTGGACACCCACGCTCGACATTGTCCGCCTACAATCTGCCCATTACCCATTGCCATTGTCCATTGCCGGTACCTTCGCTGGCCAGCCTATCAAAATCTGCTCCCAGGACTGCGGCTGGTGCCTGGATCGAACACTCAATCCCCGGGATCTGTACCACCACTCACCACCCCTGCTCAGCACCACTGTTACACTGGGACCTGTGTTTGTGTCGCTATCCATCCTCATTCTCGGCATCTGTAGCTAGTCCGTTGGACTGGTTACCGGGCCCTGTGGCCCACCCTGGATTCTACGTCGTCACAAACAACACCAGAGTTTCCCTACCCGGCTACACAGCTTCTCACAGCCCAGTATTTCTGGATTCATCCGTCGCAGTACTCCTGGGCTTGGTTGATAGTCGGTACATTCCTTGACTCCGACGACAACGAAATCTGGAGCATCGAGCTTTTCGTAGGAGTTCTAGCTGAAGGCGACAGCTTCGACGCATTCTTCACCCCGAACACAGACATCAGTGGTAAGTCAACCCATTCATACCTACTCAGCCTGACTGGTCGCTGGTTTCCCATAAAACCAAGCTTCCTCTTGCTCATTTTTTCCCCTCCTTGATTTTCTTGCCCCTTCTTTTTGCTTTAAGGCTAATATACTTGTAGAAGACGATATCGTTGCTCAACAATCCCACAACGCTACAGAAAACTTCGACTCCTACACTCAACCGCAAGCCGACATCTACTCCCTCGAGCAGCTCAATCTCCAGTCACCTACTTACGTCGGTAACGACTTCGACCTCTCCGTCTATCCAGCCTACGTCGACTTCTCGCATCTGTCGCCCGTCATGGCCAACTTCGGTACTGCCGGCTGGAACCCCCAGTTTGGCTATGACAACACTCGATCGGGCCGCGCTCCTCCCCCTGTTCTCGGCCATCAACCCGGTCTCTCCTTTCCCGCTCAGCCCGGCGTTGCCCCTGTTCAGGCTCCTACTATGCCTGGTGTCCCGATTCCTGGAATGATCCCTGTTGGTATGCCTGGCTGGAATACTAATTATGCTGCCTACCCCGGGTATCCTCATTTCCGTTCTGCTGCTTACAATATCCCTTCAGGTGCCCACAGTATTCCCTCGGCCAACCTTGGTCCTTTGATCTATGGCGGCGTTGGTACTACCCATGCAGATATGCGTCCACCCACTGGCCATCCTCGCCTCGACCCCCAGTTCCCAGGTATGAATGTCGTCAACTCCACGGGCGGTGCCGGCCTGGAGCCTGGCTACCACTATCTCTGGCATGACGATCATGCCAAGGTTCACGTCTTCACGACAAAGTCACCTCCGTGGCGCGCACCTGGCGCGAACCTCCCCTATGTTCGCTTCTACATCCCCACCAACACGAAGGTGGGCGAGCTGATGGACCGTCTCGGAGCCAACAACCGCATTGCCAAGAAAAATCGTATTGTCGAGGTCATGGAGGGTGGCAATGGCAATTGGTACTCTGGCTCGATCTACAACGGTGGCGAGCTTGAGGACACCGAGAAGGACCTCAAGTCAATCGGCTGGAACCGTAGCTGCTCGGGTCTCCCTGGCAAGAGACCTCCCATCTGGATTTGGGTCACCAAGGACTAGAGGGCTTGATGCTGGCTTTGTCTGTGCCGACGGAGTTGAGAAGATGATCGGGTACTGGCTCATATGGTTGCATGTTGCGGTTTCTTTGCTGGATGTGGCGTCTTACTGCTTTCGGTGCATTTCGGCGGCCATGTACATGATGAATGATCATGATGGCGTTCTCGGGGAGTGGGGATTTCGGAATTTTTGATGGCATGGCGGGAACTGCATGACTTTTCAATCCAGATTGTGGGGTTTGACGGTGTTTCAATATGTATCACCAGCTCTCTCGGATACTGGTTCTTTTCTTTAGATACTGGGTGAGGCTTTGCTACACGTGGCAGCGCCGAGGACCCCGGCTTTGCGGTATGGTTTATGAGTGAGAAGGTATATAGCGTAGCTCGATCAATATACCCGAGTGACGCTTACAACATGTCTTTGTCTTGCTTTGTGAGGTATGATATGCTTACATCGTGTCTTTGTCTTGCTCTTCGGGGTATGAGATTGTGTCTAGCTCGATACAATCTTTCCGAATAAGCAGATGGCGTGCAAACCGAATAGCGAAGTGGCGAGCTGCCCGGATTGTCGGCCGCCGAGCGTGTTGATGACTAGGGGCGTGATGTATGGGATTCACGCCAGTGCCGTGCGCACTTTGATGGGGGGTGGTGATTGTTGATCGCTGAACAAGATGGTATGCAAGTCCAGGAGTGCGGTCTTTGTAGACAGGTTATGCATACCAATCTTAGACTTTCCCCTCCATGTTCACTCTTTATTTTTCTTTATTATTTTCATGGTCTCTCTCGCTTACGCACATACAGTCACCCTCTGTTCCCTTATCTACTTCCAAGTTCGCACACTCTCAGACTCTTACAGTCAGTCTCCCCTCACTTGTAGCTCCTGGGATTACAATGCAAGATGCTAGGGAGATCGGCTGCGGCCTCGGGATTGCGCTGGGCATTGGTGAAGTGTGTGAACGTCGGTATCAGCAGCTGGGGGTGCTAATCTGGTGGGTGGAATTAGGCATAGCTCAGAGGGTTCTTGGCGAACGGGTATTTTGGTATTGGATCTGAGATTATAGCTCCTTGTTTGGATGTTGAGAGGTTGTGGTGGCAAGGGGGTGATATGGCTGACTGACAAACTAGAGATCTTATTGGGGGTAAGGCGTGTGGTTCTGTGTTTTGCTTACCTCTTAGATTAATGGGTGCAGAGCGATGGTCGCCGATAACAAGATGTGAGATGCCATATGGATGGGGTTAACGTGATAGCCATGTAGTTGCTTGTAAGGGTAGGGAGTACAGTTTATCAAGTTAGATGTGCAGTCCTTTGATGTTAAATTAGACACATGTGACATATATTCAAAGGGAGAGAAACTGAGGGTACTAATAAGAAACTGGTCCGGGTTTTCAGTCTTGGACGCATGGATAATCGCTCTGTCAGGCATCATCATGTCGAGGGCCATGATTTGGTCCCTGGCAATATTCAATGTTTGAGATGAGAGGCCGAAGCCTGAGGGTGGACAGTGATGTCACACATACCTTTGGAAGAACTTCACGCATTGTAGTGAAAACATCGTAGACGTCCCAACAACAAGGAAGAGCCAGCCTCGCTTATAAGGTTTCTGGTATTGACGTCGGCGTCCCTTTGGCTGTCCCTATCCACTTCAACCAATGGGGCGGCGAGAGAAAAAGATCAAGTGCTATCGCAAATGGGGAGGAGAAGGGGGATGGAGAAGCCACGCCTGCCCTATTAAGAGTCTCGATCCACGACCAGAAGTGGGAGGCGACATATGTCACAGCTGGCCTCGAGCCGCAGCACAGCCCTCCCTACGCTCAGCGAGTTGCTATTGATCAACAGACTAAGCGGACCTCGACGGAGTCGGTAGCCAAACTCGTTAATTCGGCTTGCAACACGTAGGCGTTAGGTAAAATGCGGTACCGAAATTCCCTCCGGGCAGATTATTTTGTGGTCCTAGTAGTGGTGTAATGGGGTTGCGGGAATATTTGTGTCTGTCTGCACTTGGTTGATATGTACTAGTGAACTTTGTGTATCTGCCTCGTTTGTTATTCCTTGTGTTATGTGGATAATGGTGATATGTCACTGATGGTAACTTTATAGGACGGCCGTGCAGACTGCAGGGTGATGTCTTCAGGCACTATCCAGCCCCGTGGATGTTGAACAAGAGCACTCGAGATGACCGGGAATCACATTCATGACTAGGGAATAAACGGGACACATCGAGCAGGTCCTTGACCTCAGGGCTCTTGGCCTTCATGGCGCTGGTGTCGCCCAAATGGTTGAGGGTGTCGGCCTCGCTCTTCTTGTCGAGGTTGCTGGCCGTGTCGATAGTGACCTTCTTCTGGCACTCCTAAAGATGAAGCAAGTTGGAATCAAATACAATCAGGTAAGTGGGGCATTGATGTCGGTCGCCGTATTCGAGGATATGGCGAAAAGCCAGTTGGCTCAGATAAATTTCTCAATGCATGTTGGCTTTATGTCTGGTATGATGACCCATTGTATGGATCCTTCACAGGCTTGCAGATGCCGGCGGCGACTAGAGAGGTAGCCGTAAGCAACCTGGTCCGATAACGGATGAGGAGAGAACCGAATGGCGAATTGGCGAGTTGTCTGGATTGTCGACCGCCGAGCGTGTTGATGACTGGGTGCGTGGTGTATGGTATTCATTTTGGCGCCGTGCGCGAAATAAAGAGAGGAGTGACAGGGTGGTATATACTAAGCTGGCTAGCTTTAGACATGCATGGGGTTCACAGGAGTGGTAGGTATAATAATCAAAGAAAAGGACATGAATGCCGCTTGATCATGACCGATGGGTATGCCAAAAAACCCTTTAGCACTGTCAACTCAGCTGGTGTGCAACTTGCCGCAGACCGTCGTGGGTATGTTATGACCAACGATAAGCCCCATAACCGATCGTGAGCTTTTTCTCTGTCTACTCATATACATAGCCGTTCTTTTATTTATCCATTCATGGCGCCAAGATCGACAACACCACCTGGGGTATGATTCCCAGCTTCGCAAGCATGTTCCTGGCTCCGGCTACCAACAAAACAAGAACAGCGGCTGAACGTAGTGTGCCTGGCTCGGCCCCAGCCTGGCCACCTTTCACAATTACGCAGGTTATGCCCGGCCGCGACTTGGAATGGTGTTTTGTCGAGTTGTGCTTAGGGGGTATGTCCTGATCAGCCTGCTCTTTTGTCCAGTTCTGGTGCAAGAGAAAGAGCTCATTCTTTGTACGGAAGTCTTGTGTGCATAGTGGACAAGAGCACAAAAGGCTGGTGCCAAGTGAGACCAGTGGGAGACCATGGTACAAGTAGTCGAATACTCGTTTTAATAGAATGTGTCGCAATGCTCCCTTAATATGACGACTTGTCTCGTCGCTGAGAGCTTCGGGCCATGCCGACAGATAAACGGAATAGCCAAATGTGCGATTTGCGGGTTAACTCACAGCCTGAACTATCGGCGGTGTGATATGTGGAATAGACTCTGGGGGGAGATGGGATTTGATTTTTTTGTGGTTATTGTGGGATAATCAATTAATAACAAGTTAACTAAAGGTTAACTGGTGTTTAGTCCTCCTCTGCCTCCACCTTTAGCCAAGGATGCGTGGCGTGAGTGTTTCGTGACACTCGTCGACCCATCTGCGTGCTAATCCATTACACCCATCTCTGCCAGTCATTTAACCTCCACAATATGGCCGACAATAAGGGCAAAGGCTTCCTCGATGTTGACCTTAAGCCTGGCCCTTGTCTCCATGAAGCCATAGCCGCGTTTCGTCGCCCACTCTAAGCCTTGCGCGTCTTGTTACAATTCTTGCGTAAGCACAAGACATCATGATCCTCGGCGGAAAGCCTTGAAGGATCATGTTGTCGCAGCCTTTCTCATAAGGGGGCGGAGCCTGGGCTGGAGACTCTCCTGAAGGAGAATCATGCATGGCTCACCAGAACTATGTGCATCAAGACTCGCTAACGCCAATCCCAATCAAGCTCGAAACGGCCCTTGAGCACGCTTTGTGCGGTCGCCCCTACATGAAAGGATCCGAATCGCACGAACTAAGCTCATCACCCAATTGGAACGGCGTTGCTGCACCCTTTAGTCGATCTCCACGACCTGGTGCTGGCTAACAACGCTCCACCAGGGTGAACATCGGCATTGCCCTCCAATCCTACTGCCGTAAGAGGTCCGCCGACGTGTCCATTAAAGAAAACGATTTTCCTGGGTTGACATGCAAGCCCGTAGTAGAGAGGGGACAGTCACGAAATTTTGCCAGGCATTGGAGACATCATCCAACCTCTGCGCCTGGTATTATATAAGCCGGAGCGCCGTTTCGTAACGTGTATAAAACTGTCCTTGTTCATTTGCGCTCGAGCACATCCTTTCATTTTGACATGGGTGAAGTGACCGCTAATGCCAACTGCCGTGTATGCTAGGTCTGTACAAGCCCACCTGCTATGCTCGTGCATCGGAAATCTAGCATGATTCTAGTATACCTTGGGCGGCAAGAAGCGGGCAATTGGTGGATCGCTGCCGAATAGCGAATTAACAAGACGTCTGAATCGCTGTTCAGCGCGCTGCCCGGATTATCAAGCCCTGTAAATGTTGATGGCCAAGGTTGAGGGGTATGAAATGGATCATTTCAGTTGGGCTTGGATCGTCGTGTGTAGAATGACACACAGAAAGAAAAAACAATAACAGGGTGCCTAGTGTATCATAGAAGCTTCCAAGCCGTAAAGGGTTTCTTAAAGGCGTTAATAATAACAACCAAGGATGATATATTACATAATGCATGTTTTTATATATTACATGGAGGACAGTCTGTAGGCAGCTGCCAGTGTGACTATGCCGGTTAACTTGGTATCTCTTTACTATACTGCTTAACATGACCGTAAGGCAAGGAAGCAGTGGAGCTGGCTTACCTACACACTAGGTAAAGGTATATAAACGCTAAAACCTAGAAGACTAACAACAACCAGTGCCATGGAGTTACACGGTGATCCTGTGTAGCTGCTGTGCTTGGCTTGTGTTTTTTGCTTAAGAAAGCCGAGCTAGGTAGCAAAAGTAGATTGGTCGGTGACGAGCGTAGCTGATCTTTACCTTTTTCGATCTTTTTCTTTATATCGATGTTATACTTTCTTGTTTTCGACTCTTTTATACGCTACCTTACCCCTAATTTCTGTTTATATATAATATAAACCTACATAATTCATAATGGCGTATTTTAATATTATAAGTATTCATTTTCATGTGTTTATCATTCTATCCACCTTGCTGCCTTATAAGGTTCAAGCCAGTTTTTTGTGTCCTCTATTAAAATTTTTAAAGATGATCTTATTATTGCGAATGCCCTGTGAGCAATTCAAAGACCAATAACAGTATGGGACGCATGCGATCCTAGATCTAAGTAGGACAAATACTGACATAAAAACACAGATGGAGGCAGAGCAAGTTATGAATGCGCAAGTCTTATCACTTGCGAAGTACAGCTTAAGAGGCAAAAAGCCTCTCTTTAAAAAGGAAAGATCGAGAATACCTTATTACACATTAATTGGGCAGAACTCCACGGACGCAATCCTTAGTCGACTAGTGCGTAAGAGTGCAGAAATGGATCGGTCTATGATAGAAACGAAAAGAAGTCAATTAGGACCAACTAGAAGGAATATTGAATATTGGCTTATCATGACGCATTCCTTTCGGAGTTAACACGTCGCAATTCTAAGATGTTGGGAATGCTTGCCGCACAACTTTAGATTAACCGCCTTGAAGCCGACGATCTCCTCTGTAACCTCATTCTATAAGACAAGGTTGGTAAACACACTATTGATGAAGTCTCCTCAATGACAGTGGTTTCGTCCTTTACAGTTGCAAACGAGGCAATTGGAGCAGCCAACATCTTAAACACGCGTTTTACAATTTGCTTTGACGGTAGGGACCTGGCTGTATCAATGAATGGGGGAAAGTCGCAAATATCGAAAAGACGAGAGAACGTGTAGCCCACTATTTTGAAACACCCTTCTCGTCCACTAGTGTACAAATAACCCCATAGCAATAGTGTATCAACATGTCTTTTTCAGCAGATTGGGAAAGAGAGCGTGGTGGCTGACGCCTGGCATAGACCAGATAGGAACAATGGGACGCATAAGGTAGTTGATTGAATGTTGAATCAAGTAATTGATTGAATGCTGAATCAAGATGTGGGTGTTTCTTTGCCGTATAAGTTTGCGTTGGAATAAACAAGGCCTGGCTCGTGGAGTAGAGGATATGACGAACCACGGATCGCTGCAGCTCTGAAATAGCGTTTGGCAAAAACAAGATGTAAAGAATAGAACGCACAACGTAATTGATCGAATGTTAAATAACCGCATATATTTCTACAGCCGTAGGAGCTTGTGTTGGAATAAGCAAAGTCCTGGCTTTTAGTATAGAGGATACGACACACAGCGGATGAATAAACTTGAATGAACACTAGAATTGCCGATTGAGAGATGGACACGTATGATGGTAGGCATAGTGGACCGTGCAAAAACTTGCATCGCCAACTTGATAGGATGACGAATAATCAAGCAATTGATGTGATAGAAGTTGAGCCAGTGTTAGAACAACGACCGTAGAGCATTCAAATAAACCAAGTCGGCTGCCGTTGGTTGTGGCCGACCAAAATTTATAGTAGGGGCATAATGCTACCTGCGCCGGTAGGGAGCGCGCACTCAGGGATCCTGCTGCTGTACCTTCGCCGGTGTTACAAGCACGGCCTCTGCTTGCGTATATAGATCTGGAATCCGTCTGGTTGATTACTTGCATGCAGAGAAAGATACGATCTGACCAACGCCACCACTGGAGAGCACTGTTGATGCCAAGAGAATTGTTTGCTGCAGAAGAAGGCCAGGGGTAGCTTCCAACCGCGGCTAAGCTAAGCTCTTTTTATCTTTCCTACGTGTCTCGGCAGTCTTCGCCAATGAAACAGAAGATCCATATTCAAGTGCGACAAGTCGTCTTGATGGTTGATCCATCTCATATCTCATATTTCGCTTGCCACCCGACGCACTCCCGATTCCAGTTCAATTCCCAGTGGGTGGTGTTTGTGGGGAGTACAGTAAAAGCAAGTGCCCATAGTGGACTGCGTGTGCGGGCCACGGAGCTGAGCGAGACCGATGGTGTGTGGTAAAAAAAGAACCTTGATGGCCGAATTGATGGAGGGGCAATTGCCGTCCAATTTGGATTACCTCCCTCCATTACAGTTTATCAAACCCTTGGAAATCCGATGATGCGCGCCGAATGTTTTACGACTCCAAGCTGAGTCGTATCGGCACTTGCTACCTCGCCCTTCGCTTGCCTGCCGTCCGTCTGACATAACGTTGCCTTTGATGCATGTTGATGCCTATCAGATGTCGAGCTGAGACGCCATTATCGACCACTGAGGGAACTTCAATTGCACACCGCTCGGCGGCGTATAGCTGCGTGGTGCTGTGTAGAGTTGCGTATACGAAGTGTGCTTGAGAGGTTACCGGTGAGATATCGACGAAAGCAGCAGTCGAGGCGGCCACTCGCGATTCAGAAGGGTACATGTCCATATTCCGCCCGGCAAAGGAGAAACGCGTCAAGACGACGTCATGAGGTCTTAGATCACTATTATTGAGCCTCATCACATTATCGTTGACTAAGGCATGTTGTGATTGTGTCTCTTACTGTTCATGAATATCAGGAGGGTACCTTGAAGACAACAACTGCCCACTGTTCTCACTTCTCAGGGTGTCTCTCCACAGACCCCTCCACCCCTCCACCCCGCCTCAGCATTGCCTTGCTCTTGGCATCGTCTGGCCGGCATGCTCCATCCGAAATGTAAATCACCAACAGGAACAAAACATACCTACCTCCTTACAACACTAATGCACATCGATAGGTCCTGAAGATCCCAGAAGTGGCATTTGCGGTTGCGCTGCCGAATCAAAAACCACAAAATCCCCGTCCACATCCCACAGAGCCGCGAGTGCCCCGCCCTCATTTGTCATCCCGTTAGCGCTCGCGACCTTTGGTGCGCCGAATGCGACGAGCTTAATAATCTGCCTCGTTTGCCAAGGCCCCGTCGATGGAATCCAAATCCCACGTCTGTCCCAGGCAGTCTCAGCCGTCGGCCTCTCGCATAAGCCGAAGCATAAAGGCGCCTTATGTTGGATGACCCTCTCTCTCGCGCACTGCATCTTGTGTCCACTGGATAAGGCACTGCAGTTTCATGCAGCCGGATGGAGACCCCGCGGATGCAGGTCATTTGTCGATTGGTCAACGAAGGTTGATAACTGTCAGAATAGTAATGCGTACCTGCCCCTGAGTGAGGGGAAGTGGGAGTGAAGGAGGGGCAGTGGCATGCAGCTTGGCTCGAAGAGAGAAGGAGGTTGTTTGTTGGGTTCGCAGATAGAAGAGGTCGGGCGTATATAAGAGGAGGTGCAGGAGCATGAGCTTGGTCGGGTATTTCTCTTGATTCTTTTCTTTCCAAGCAAGCAAGACAATCAACTCACATACACACATACCACATATCACCTAACCAACCGCCAAGATGACCACCCTCTACGACATCGTCGTCCCCTTCCTCACCAACGCCCTCAAGAGCGAGCTGCACCTCATCTCCAAGGCCGAGGAGCTCGCCAAGACCAAGGGCGTCTCCCTCGAGGACGTCTTCCACTACAAGCTCGCCGACGACATGTGGGAGCTGAGCCAGCAGGTCAACATCATGGCCGTCCACACCGCCGCCCTCATCAAGAAGACCACCGGCGGCGGCGAGTTCCCCGCCATGGGCCCTGGTATGTTTCCAGCATCGCCAAGTACAGTACTCCGGCCACCAAACTAACAACAACACAACAGCCGCCCCTGACGTCGTCAAGAGCCAAATCGAAGCCGCCCTCAAAGCCGTAGAGGGCCTCACCCCGGAGCAGCTCAACGGCAAGGAGTCCGAGGCCACATCCGCCTACCTCGGCGGCCCCAGCGAGGTGCCCATGAAGGTCCTCGACTACGTCTTTGGCTACCTCCAGCCCCAGATCCTCTTCCACCTTAGCACGACCTACGCCATCCTGCGATCCAATGGTGCCCAGATCGGCAAGGCTGACTACATCAAGCCTTTCATCAAGCCTCTTGCTTAGATGGTTTGTGGGATTGGAATGGAGAGAATTGGAAAAATACCCGGCTTTGCATTATAGAAGCGTATACATAAAACAACAAAGTAAAATGGTTTAAGACGATCTACTAGTTCTCGTGTATTAGGTGAACTGTGTCTTGACCATTATCATCAAGTGTATGTCTCTGTGCTTACGCTGTCCCATCTCTCACTCCTCGACGGTCTCAACCTCTTCTCACACCAAATCAATCAATTCCAATCCCGTGGCAGCGCAATCTGCACAGGCGTCGTGCCGATTCCCCTCCCGGCCGCCTCGTCCAGAATCGCTTTCGTGGCCGTGGCGCCTATCCGCGAAACGCCGAGCGACATGGCGACGAGGACTTCGTGGAGGGTTCTGATCCCGCCCGCTGCCTTGATGCGCACGCTCGGTCCGACGTTTTCTTTCATTAGCTTGAGGTGGTGGGTTGTGGCGCCTTCGTAGGAATAGGATCCGTTTGACTGCTTCACGAAGCCGTAGCCTGTTGAAGTTTTGACGTATGCTACCGAGAGGATTGAGCAGATTTTGCTGAGGTGGATTATATCTAGTATGGCGGTTAGTTATTCATATTTTAGTTTCGCGCCAAGTCAGAGGTGTGAGCTCATAGGTAGAGAACACAGATCGTAGACTTCGTATGTTGAAAGTTGCCTTCATGCAGCGCGGCTTGTAAAGCCGGAGGGAACTCACTGCGACAAATTAGCTTGCATCTCAACTCGATCTCAGTATATAAGGTAAGTGAGGCCAACTCATCGCCATCTCACCACAAAGGACCTCACTTACCGCTCATCGCTCAAATAGTCATTCTCAAAGATGACCTTCAATAACGCACCACCCCTGGTAACCTTCTCATTGACATCCTTGATCTCATTCTGCACATACTCCCAATCAGCGCCCAGCACCTTGCCGATGTTGACCACCATGTCGATTTCGGTAGCTCCATCCTTCACAGCCTGCTCAGCCTCTAGCACTTTGATGCCCGTCGTGCTGTTTCCGTGCGGGAACCCGACGACGGCGCATATTGCGACCCCAGTGTCGTCGAGGACCTCTTTGGCGATCGGCACGCTGTAGGGCTTCACACAGGCCGCGGCTACTTGTAAGTCCCGGGCTAGCTTGAGACCTGCGTGGATCTCGCTGTCGGTTAGTGTGGGATGCAGGAGCGAGTGGTCAATGAGTTTGGCGATCTGCGGGAGGGATGTTGTGATTAATGAGGTTTCCATGGTGAGCTCTGGATGTTTACGGGTCGCTGCAGGCTTCCAATCGAAACGCGCGAGTTCAGCGGAAGACGCGATGCTTTTGAGAATAGAGCGATGTCACACGCAGTGAGACTCAGCTGGTGAGTTGTACAGGCTGTGACATGCGCTTCGCTTGCTCGGTTAGGTGGATAGCTCGATGGGGATTGGAGGGCTTCTGGATGAACAACCCGAGGACCGAATCGATCTGTGGATGAGGAATACGGAGGTATGCAAAGTCTAAAACTATGTCCCTAGGGATAGCATATAGATTCCTTGCTGCGTCGATGATTGACGATGATCATCAGGTACGGTTGTGACGTTGAGGGGCCATGATTGTAGATCCGGATCCCTTAGTGCATGATGCGGGGATGTTGATAGGTAAGCGCCACCAACATGCCATCATCGCGTTGTGGCTGCACAGAAACTCTCCTCCTACACATCAAGACATTTGCCATTTTGCATGCCTTCTTATTTGGTGAAATTCTCTATAAGCTGGTGGCGAGCTCAATCGTCTTTGCAGCTATGACGCTCCATACTCGGGCGAGAGATCGATCTTTGTCACTGATTGTTCGCATTCAAAAACAGTTTAGATGTCGTAGTCTGGCATGTCGTCATCATTCATGAAGTAGTATTGACAAGTTTTTTAGACAACTTCATTGCATCTATGGCGGCATTCCCCAGGTCTGTTGCCAGTCGTACCAGTTGGATGACTGCAAATGTCCAAAGTCCAGGTTTCCCTCGAGTGCCGCATCAAAAGCGCCCAGGTCAAATGTCGGATCGAAATGCCCGAACACGTCCAAATCAGGCATGTTGTTGAACAACATCCAGTCGGGATTCCCGTTCGCGGCATTTAACGCTGTGTTCGCATCCAGCGATGTGTCAATTTGAGCGCCTGGTGTTGTCGATGTCGACTCAAGTTTCTTCGAATGGTCCACGAGGCCGTTCTCTTGCGCAAGTGATGCCACAGTCTTGTCAATCTCTTGCAACACCTGCTCTGCCATCGCGACTGTTGTCCTTGCCGACCAAAATGTATCGTCCATTGATTTCAATAAGAGCATGTTCGTTTGGAAGGCCTGTTTGCCGCGCGATCTAAACATGGGGACCTTGCTGTGTCGCATCTTCCTATAGGACACGTTGAGAGACAGCGAAACACCGTATGGTATCAGCGGCATATATGCGAGTTGCCCCGCAAACTGTTCTCCTACAGAGGACGTTATTCTATCTGCAGCTAGCGACCTTCGGCTATTAGTGGCTGGGTTCGGTAGCGAAGATGTGGTAACATCTAGAGGAGATTGGCTTGACAGAATGGCGACTGAGTGGTAGAATATCTCGAGGGAAGCTAATTCAAGAAGCCATTCGATCAGTTAATCGCACGGGGTACCAACTGAGTCGAAGCACCTACCAAGGCAGACACTTGGTACCTTCAACGCCTCCGCATCAATAATCATTTGTTCGTAGATTGGCATGTCGATTGTCGTTCGAGTGCTGGATCGCGAACCAGGTCGATAGAGAGCAATCACATTGTCAAGCTGTTCAATAAGCAGCAGAAGCAATCGAAATGGAGGCGCTTGTTTCCGGATGATTTCATCAATATCCCAGCCAACATCCCGTTCATGTATCAGGCAAGCCCGCCCGTAGATGGCGCTCGTCAGTCGATCGAGAGCCCACAGAACACAGAACAAGGTTTGCATTGTCATGGCAGCCGGATTGTCTTCTTCTCGAGCCATGTGAACCCCGAGAGTGTGCATTTGATGAACAGCGCGGCTATTCAACTGAGCCGGGATGTCGGCATCTTCAGGGTGCATGGGCTGCGTGTAAAGCGACAGAGCAGCTGACAACCGGGCGATCCAGATCCGATCCTTTACCAATCCCGCATCCAGTGCTGTCAGAACTGAATTCGAGAGACATGCACAGAACTCCTGTCGGGATAGTGCAGCGCCAGTTGCACTCAGCCGGAGATGTTGCGTTGCCTCGGGATCGGCGGCGGCGGCGAGACTCACTACTTGTTCTATCAAGATTCCCGTTTCCGAGTCAGGTGGATGCGAAAGAGATTCAGGCTCGAAGAATGGTAGTATCATGTTCATCTTCTCGAAGTAAATACGCTTCAGAACTGCGAAGTCAGCGGCAGGAGGACGACAGGGTAGACAGTGATTCCACAAGTATGATTTCATCATGTCCTGAACCGCCCGCCTTGATTCCGAGTGAGCAGTCGGAATACCCTGCATATGGGTTTCCTGACGTGGGAATTGGTAGTGCCATGTCCCAACCGAGCGCCGCGAGGTGTCACGATGGGAGCAGAGGTTAGTGGCCTCCATCAGGATGGCACCAGGGTTGAGGTCACCGACATATGTAGAATTCGAGTCATGATGGCTCTCTGACTGCGTGGAGCCATTCTGTACGTCTGACGGCTCCAAGGCTGTGTTTTCATTGATATCCAGATTCGAACCATGATTGGGATCGTTTCGGTCGCTCGGCGAGGGACGTGATCTGCCATTGACTAGGTTCAGGTTCGGGGAGATGGAGGAGGAGGAAGAAGCGGTCTCATGGACTAGAGACTCTGTATGCGTACAGCGCTTCTTCCTTTTACGGCACTTCTCGCACGCCTGAGCTACCTGTTTCCGTTTGAGTGGCAGACCGATAGGGTCAGTCTCGACAAACCTGACGGCGGCGGCCATGGTGACAGCAGTAGCGGGCGGCTCATGAAGGCAGGCGGTATTCTCCTGATGTGTCATCTCCGGTGGTACATCTACGCGCAGAGGAGATTGGCAGATACATCTTCGACGAGAGAACAGCGACGATTCCGTCGGCACAGGGCTGATGATAGACGTTGAAATGGCGATGCGTGGACTTTGGGAACTTTCCAGTGTCGTAATGGCAGGGGCTGTGAGACGGACTAACCCAAAGCGTATACTCCGCTCAAAAGCGGAGGTGGAACTTTTTGGGCACTCCGACACGAGGAGACTGGCTCCAACAGCAGACTCCGACGCTGATGTCGGAATTGATCTTGCTGAGGTCATGTTCTATTCCCTATCAAGCCAAATCGCGAAGTCTAATGCGCCTTTTCGCGCTATTAACAACGTTTCCGCCTCACAGGGCGGGCATTAGTCGCAGTGAGGGCGATCGGAGACTCGGAGTCGTTGTGCTACATGAACTATGGCGGGTGAAGGCCAAGAAAGTCGGGGAAGAGCCGCGCGCTCTGTCTCGTCGCGACCAGGGAATATGCGAGTTGGCGACGACATCTGAGTCGGATCGGCTATAGATATAATCATTACCCACCTGCGACAAGGCGGTTTGAAGGAATATCAAGCAATCCCCATGAAATTCATCAATCTAAGGGTCGGGCTCATCTCGTCACTCAAGAAAGCGTTCCCAAGTCAACCGGCTCCACGAAGGATGACGATGGCGACCACTACCCAGACTCAGACTCAGAGTAAGAGAGAAGGGGATATCTCGGACTCTTTCGCCTCGCTCTCTGGTCTCAACAAGGTTCCTTTGCCCCAGCGCTTTCTTGACCTCAAGAAATCACTAGTCGCGGGACATGAAGACAAAGTCATCGCAAGTTGGCAAAGGCTGTTAGCCCGGCTAGAGAAGGAGAACGACATTGTCGCGAGAGAGAAGTCCAATATCGTCCCGAGCATCGAGTTTAAAAACCTGGACGAAGGGTTCACAGAATTCCGCTCTTATCTCGAGAAAAGGGGTGTCGCTGTGATTAGAGGCGTGATCCCGGAAAAGGAGGCCCGCGCATACAAGGAGGACCTAGAGGAATACGTGAGGAAGAATCCTTCAACAAGAGGTATGCATGCATATGGCGCGCGCAATCGCAGAGCATCGATGGTATTCTAATGTATGGAGATGCAGCATTCCCGCAAGATAACCCCCAGGTGTATGAGCTGTATTGGTCCAGCTCTCAGATCCGAGCCCGAGCTCATCCGAACCTGCTCAAAGTCCAGGGCAAGCTGATGAACATCTGGCATCAATCGAATCCCAATAGCGCTATTGCTCTATCCCAGAATCTTGCCTACGCGGATCGGGTGCGTATCAGGCAGCCAGGCGATGCAAAGTTTGCCCTTGGTCCTCACAGTAAGTACTCATAGGCACCCTGCCCCATTTTCTGCACCCCAAGGCATGATTGACTGTCCCATCGACTCCATGAATGGTTCTATGCTGACCAAATCTGCTATAGTTGACGGAGGGAGCGTCGAGCGATGGGAGAAGCATGGCTACGGAATCGATGGGGTATATGACAAGATCTTCGAGGGATCCTGGGAGGACTATGACCCATGGGATGCCAGCGGCCGAGGCAATGCGGTCATGGACAATTATCAAGGGCTAGGAGCAGCTTCCATGTTCCGTATGTTCCAAGGATGGCTGAGCATGAGTCGAACGAAAGGCTTCGAGGGCACACTCCTAGTGAACCCTATGCTGCAGCTTTCAACAGCGTACCTGCTTCTCCGACCGTTTTTCCGTCCCATTAAGGAGGCGCATGAAGTATCTGCTCAAGAGTATCTCGCCGCAGACAATTGGGTATTCGAGGGCTCTGAGATGACGAGTGAACTGCAAGGTGCGACGCCAGGTCATGGACAGGAACTCAATCCAGAGCTGCATCCACACCTCAGACTTGACACGAGTATGGTGCACATGCCGGAGGTAAAGCCTGGGGATTTCGTGGTCTGGCATTGCGACAGTGAGTTGCTCCTACATCCCTTAGATCCCTCCCCGATTCTGTTTGATGGCGTGTCTAACAAGCATCCAAGCCATCCACGCAGTCGACAAGATCCACATGGGCAACTCAGACTCGAGTGTGCTATACATCCCGATATGCCCAGTAACCGAGCAGAACGCCAAGTATTTGCTGCGCCAGAAGAACGCTTTCCTTGCCGGCACGCCAGGTCCAGATTTCCCTGGAGGCGCTGGCGAGTCGCAACACATCGACAGGCCAACAGTTGAATACCTTCATATGCATGCGGAACCTGAGGGTTTGCGAGCATTTGGCTTCCAGAAGCTTGTCCCAGATGAGTCTGATGGCCCTGGCGCTCGGGAGGTGCTGGCTAAGGCGAATGCGATTTTGGGCTTCTAGGAGCATTGATGTTCACAGCGGATACGCTGGTTATGTATGAAGTATGACTTTACGTAATTTTGAGCATTTTGACACTCCGCCACGGGTCACTGGTTGGGATTACCTTTGCTTTATGTGAGATGTCATCGACATGGGCGCGTTACGGGACGGAGGATCGCGAACAGTGCTCCAACGTGGAGGAGACTCCTATGTGAAACGGATTCATGGTTTTGGCTTTCAGCTGCTAGTTTTCACGCACCATCCGGCGTACTCCTTTGATTACTATGAGGTTACCGGCAGCAGCGCGAGGTTTCTGTGTAGACCGGCGACTCTTCGCGCTATTAGACCCGCAAACGTTTTGTTATGCAAGCTCAAGTCAGTCTAAGTATTGTATACTGGTGTGGTAGGAAGCGTAACTTATTAAAAAGTCGTCTTCGTTATTGCCGAGAGCTTCGGGGCGACCTTGTTGGGGGTTTGCGTGCCACCTCCTGGTGCAGCAAATTCCAAGATCTAGACATGGTGCATGGTAGCCCTGAAACGCGTCATGAAGATCGCCGAAAAAACGTTTATGGGCCTGCATTGCCCCGGGGCCGCACTTGTTCCAGACGCAGAAGCCGGTAGAAAAGAAACAATGGAGAAGAGAGAGAAGAAAGGGAAAAGAGAGAAAAAAAAAAAAAAAGAAAAAAAAAAAAAAGTAGTTTGGAGGTCCCACCGCTTACCCGAGGACCGAAGTCCCCCCTCCAGTCTCAGATTTCGTGCTTGGTTTCTGTTTTGCGGTTTCTTTTTTTTTTTTTTTCTCTCTTCTTCTTTTTTTTAAGGCTCTTTCTACCCCCTTATGAGGGCGGTCGCTGTTCATTTATTTGTTGCGTGCTCTTTTTTTTTTCGGAAACACTTTTTTTCTTGCAGCACCTGGGCTCGAACAGTCGACCTTTACATTAAGCATCAGGCACTTAGTCAACTGAGCTACCATGGCCTGGCCTTGAGGTCCAATGGTGCTAGACGGGACAGCTATTGCAACTTATGTACCACAGGTGCCTAGGTGATTGAATGGGAAATCACATGACCACCCCTCCCCTCCTTCTCTCCCTCCCTCCTTCCCGTTCAATGGCTCAGTGCAATACTTTAAAGGCCGCTTCCCCATGCACTTGGCTCCAACAGATTGGTCTTATTGTTTGACGCAACACTGAAGCTTGATGGCAAATTACTAGACATGGCACGATGTACTCAGCCAAGGCAAGCCAACTCATATCTGGTGGCAGCACCGGTGGCCTGGCGACCTGGTAACCTGGAGAGCCCTCACCAGTAGTAGTACCTCAGGCACCACCCACATGAGGTACGCAACCATGTACTACAGCACATTATAGCTTATCCATAACCACAATCAACACACACTCAGCTTGAGCCTCACGTACGTACGCGTGCAATATATGCATGCACCCAGTACTGCAATCAAGAATAGCAGAGTTGCTGAATCTGTTCAATAACATTCTGCTTACTGCTTAGACGCGCTGGCGAGAGACGCCAGAGGAAGTGTACGGGTGACGCCATCAAGGACGGCAGAGAATACAATCTGAACAAACCCATTCGATCCCTAGAAGCCGCCAGTATACTGTTCAGTCCTCCAGACAAGATATAAAAAGTCACCACCACGGCCGTCGGTAATGTCCTTTGTCATGCCCCGCGAACCATCTGAAGCGCTATTTCGAGCCTCGCCCTAAAATAGCCCGTAGCGCATCAGTTCGAGCATCCCTTTCTTCCATACTTAGATCCAGACCTACAGACCAGTTGGATTTAGTGCTCTTATGCCAGAGTAGTGACTGTATCATTACTCAGGTAAGGATGTTGACTGACACTCCAGAGTCTACCATGATCGACTGCCCATTGACGAAGCTTGCGCCGGGTCTGGCTAGGAAGTGGACGACGTTGGCATTCTCCTCGGGAGTTGCTAATAACCGCCCCTATCTGTGGCTGTTTCTCGATTCCGCGTTGCAGCATGGGCGTGTCGGTGAACCGTAAAGCCGGGGCAGACCTCGTTGATGCGCAGCCCGCTGGCGCGATTCTCGAGGGCTTGCTAGTTGTCAGTCGACGGCGGTACGTAGCGTGAGATCCGGCCTGATGAAACGAACCTGCACACTTGATGATCCCTCGTGCCGCGAGTTTAATGGCAACATATGTAGCAGACTGTGCAGTGCCTAGAACCGCCGACAGCGAAGTGATGTTAATGATGGATCCGGGGCCAATGCTTCACTGGCAAGAGCGACCCTCGGCAAACATGGGCTCTTGGTCTTTCATGGCGCTTATCTCTTCTTGTAAGCAGTGCAGGACTCCTTTGGCGTTTACATCATGCAAGTTGTCGTACTCTGTCTCGTCTACTGTTGTCAATTTGGCGGCAGCCAGGCGTGAAATCTAGATAAGTATTGAGTAATTAGCGAAAATTTAGCTCAAGAGAAAAGTCGGAGTCAGGCCGAAGGAGGACAACTTGCACCGGCGCAGTTGACAGCGTAGGCCAGTCTGGAAAAATTTTCTTTCACTTCCGCAATGACACGTTTGACTGACTGTCGATCGCAGACATCCACGTGGAGAGCTAGTGTCTCGTAGCACTTCGAAGATGCGATGCATTTGCTCTCTTCGGATGCGGTTTGCGCAGCGTCAATGTCCTGATCAGCGAACACGACGGCTCGAGCGCCCCTCTCTGCGAATACAGAGCAGATTCGCGGCCTATGCCGCTGCCCGATCATACTCATGTTAGCCATATGTAAAGGGAGACGATTCATTGAAAGGTAAGGCCTCATAGTACCTGCGGCGATAACGATCGCTACACCAGTGACGTCCATTTCGTTTGATTATGGGCGGGAAGAAGTCCAAAGAGGGCTTGAGAGGTGGCGGCAGGCCGTGATCGAAAACCACAGCTATTTGAATGCAACATCTCGGAAATTCTGAACAACCATGACCCTGACCATTTCGATAAATAGTGCGTCCTTGATGCAAGGGAGAGTCCGCGTCTTGACACTGGCTGCCGTTGTGTCACCCCGTGTGATGGCTCCGCGCACGTCGCCGTAGTGACCCAAAGGGTCGGCTTCACCAGGGGCCCTGCAACTTGTGAGATGCAAGTCACACACAGTGGTTGAAGCTCAAGGCACGCGGTGAGACCTGGCTGCACGAACGTCAGAGGTCCAAGTCGGCATGGCGACGTCGCCTAAGCGCGCGTCTCTTAGTCCGCTGCAAATGGCTTTTCTCCACGCCATATCAAGAACCAACCAACCGCAGAACAGAGCCCATCAGAAAGGGACTGGCCTGACAATTGTGAGGAATACTGATATACGCCATGGTAGCACAGTCGATAGTGATATACGGAGACATTTTCTCACATTTTTACATCTCCTAATAAGCCTACAAGCATCTCGGAAGGCCATTTCCTGGAATAATTATTACCTACAGGCCTGCGGAGAAGACATGGGCGCAAACGGCACCCCTGCAACTGGTCACCGTAGTGGCACTCCAGCACCTGAAAACCAATGGGTCTTGGACCGAGCGATCTCGAATGGTATTGACGCCAACATTTGGATTGGAGCAGAAGTGCAGCTGACATATCCCTCCCAGCGATCCCCAAAGGCAGCGTGATCATATCGGCCGAGCGCTACGATAATTCAGCATGGGCTTCGACCGGTCGCGTTCGCACTAGAGGCGCCGATGGCACAACTCATGACTACTTCTTGAAGGTGAAACATGCAATTGCGCCCGCGGCACGACTTACGATGCTGATATCATGGTAGATTGTCAAGGGCGAATTTGCCGCCGAGCGCGTCCTCGGAGAGCATAGCTGCATGTCTGAATTGTACAAGACAATGCCCTCGATTGTGCCAACGCCCCACGGATTTGGACAGTGTCTTGAGACCGACGGCCATTATTTCATCTGTGGTTATGTCAATATCACTCATGAGCAACCAGATCCAGTCCGACTCGCTCGCAGGGTTGTTGAGCTACATAAAAAGAGCGTGTCGCCCACGGGTCAATTTGGTTTCCACGTCACTCCATATGATGGGAAGCTCCCGCTAGAAGTGTCGTGGAATAGTAGCTGGCAATCATTTTACACCAAGCTTCTGCGGGGTGTATATCAACTAGACACCGAGGTCAACGGGCTTTGGGAAGAATTGGACGATGCAATGACCATCACGTTAGAGAAGGTCATACCTCGACTTCTGGGGCCGCTTGAACAAGAGGGACGGTCAATCAAGCCCTGTCTCATTCACGGCGACCTCTGGGAAGCCAACATCGGTACTGAGAAGCAAACAGGCGAGATCTATATATTTGACTCGTGCGCATACTATGCGCATCATGAGATGGCTGTCGGGATGTGGAGGGTAGATCATCATCGCATGAACTTGGCGGTTTACCGAAATGAGTACTTCAAGCTTTTTGAACCCGATGAGCCTAAGGAGGAATATGATGATCGGAATCGATTGTACGCGATCAAGGAGAGGATCATGTACTCTGCTCATATTCCGGGGAGCGAGGCACGTGTTCGGGCTCTTGAGGACATGCGATATCTCATTAGGAAGTTTGTCAGCTTTGACGACATGATTGAAACAATTCCTGTATAGTGGTGCAGATGTTGAGGTAGGTGTAGACGTCGGGGTTTACTTGACCTCACATACAGTTCGATAGACATTTACTCCGACGTGTCTTGCCCTGAGGAGAACAGTTCGATGGACACTCAAGAGCGCATTCTTCGGTCGCCAAGGTATCTGGTCACGATACCATTCCTTCATAGCTACATGATATATGATTGTCAATTTGTTTACATTTGGCTTGACCGCGACTGGCAATGAGCCAAGAGCAACGGCGAAGTGTTGTTGTCATTGAGATTAGTGCGAATGGTCCCGCCCCGAGTTCGGGATCGGCTATGCAGGTTCAAACCGAGTCTATGCGACACTAACAACAACATTGAACATAATACTATCCGAGGTACTTGAAAGAACCGTTGAGAGAGGCACTTAGTGAATGTCCAAATACTCATAAGATATTCACCTTCATCATGGCAAACATCACACTGCCCGAGCCCTTCGCTAGCATCCCTCGAGAGTCCTTCCTCTTCGGCCCCTCTCCCATTCAGCACCTCCCTCGCATATCCGCTGCGCTCGGAGGAAAAGTCCAGGTCTACGCAAAGCGAGAAGACTGTAACTCCGGTCTAGCATATGGTGGAAATAAGACGCGAAAGCTTGAGTATGCGCTGCCATCTCTGCCTCATCCTACTATGTACTAAGTCACACCAGATTTCTCGCCTCTGAAGCTCTTGCCCAAGGCTGCGATACTCTTGTAAGCATAGGCGGCGTGCAGTCCAATCACACACGTCAAGTAGCAGCAGTAGCCGCCAAGCTCGGACTTAAGAGTGCGTTGGTGCAAGAGCATTGGGTTGATTGCGATGACGCGCACTATGACCGCGTCGGCAATATCCAGCTATCCCGAATAATGGGGGCAGACTCACGGTTGGACCCGTCAGCATTCGGTATTGAGCACAAGGAAACACTCAAAAACTTGCAATCCGAGCTGATTGCTGCTGGGCGCAAGCCGTACTATATCCCTGCCGGTGCCTCGGACCATCCACTTGGCGGTCTGGGGTTCGCGCGCTGGGCTTTTGAAATTTGCCAACAGGAGAAGGAGACGGGCATTTTCTACGACACGATAATTGTATGCGCTGTCACGGGATCTACAATGGCCGGCATGGTCGCTGGTTTCAAACTGACGGAGAAGTTGGGAGGCCGTAAGCGGAAGGTTATCGGGATCGACGCATCAGCGAAGGTGCAGCAGACATTTGACCAAGTATTGCGCATCGCAAAGGCGACTGGCGTTAAGATTGGACTGGCAGAAGACGATATCACAGAGAGCGACATTATACTCGACGATCGGTACCATGCCGGGGTGTACGGATTGCCGGATGAGAGGACCATCGAGGCGATTAAGTTCGGTGCGAGTACCGAGGCTTTCATCACGGATCCGGTGTATGAAGGGAAGAGTCTTGCGGGCATGATAGATCTTATCAGGAATGGAGAGATCCCGGATGGTAGCAATGTGCTTTACGCCCATTTGGGAGGGCAATTGGCTCTTAATGCGTATTCTTCTATACAGTAGCTTGCATGCGGGTACTGATAGATTTTATAAGAGAGTAGAACATGAACCATGATCCCATGCCATCACAGTACACTTGTGTTGAGTCTTCGTCGTATTACTGCTCAGGTGGCGCGGACTCAGTCACAGGTATCTCGAGACACCCTACTTACGGCATTGCGTCACGGCTGAGGCCCTTAGCTACGTAAGGATTGAACATCATGTTGTAAGCATATCAGTATGCCACCAGCGAAATAGAAATTCAAATTGAATGTGATCAAAGCTTTTCATTCTCTTATGTAAGCTCAATCGTTTCTATACGCTAAGTCTTCGACGAAAGCCGACGACTTCGTATGTAAGGTGGCCAGCGCTGACGTGTTCCCCTTGATATAATAGTTGAAAAATGCTGCAGAATACGTCATATACACCGCAGCCTTCTCCAAGAAGTTCTCGCTGTCCTCGGTACCCTTCAATGGGACATTTGGGTTCAGCCCATACGCATCGGCAACCAAATAGTGATCAGCAGCTTCGATCTGAACCCAGTAGGCCGGTCCTTGCGCATTGTTATAGATCGCCTTTTGGATCCACTCAGTTGTCTCGGAGGTGAAGTTGTCTCCGGTCAATACCATCGTCGGGACTTGTATTTCAGCTGCAGATCGTGCTATCTGGTCCTTGGTGATGAAGCTTGGCGCTGCTAAGGGGACAATGGCCTTGATGCGGCTATCGTGCAGAGCGAAGGGACTTGAGAGTGACTTGACCTCATCGAACGCGCATGGGCTGACAGATGCGAGTAATGGGTTGTTCGGGTCGCTTTCACCTGGAAGCATGACATAGTCGCAGTAGATGGCTGCTCCACCGCCGATAACATTGGTCATGAAGCCACCGAGAGAGTGACCGGTCATGCCGATGTTGTCACTGTCGATGTTCCCGTAGAATATGGACGACGAGTCATCACCCAGGGCCAGGGTTTGGTTGAGATTCAACTCGATCTCCTGGGGTCGGTATGTGAATGCATACTGCGTAGACCGGAACCAGTCAGTGTAAAAGGTGATAACAGCATCGTTGGTGTCGCCGGCCAGGGCGTCAGCTGCCGCAATGAGCAGAAGGCTGACGTTTGACGTTATAGCCGCTTGCCTGGCATCTGAATGCTGGGCGCTGGTCACGATGTATCCGTGGCTGACGAGATTCTGCACGTAGAAATAATATGCATCGTGAACCGCGCCTAGACCAGTTGAGAAGACAATAAGCGGATAAGGGCCTCCTGAGGAGTCGAGTGGCGCGTCTTCGTATGCCGCGCCAACGATGCCACCAGACGAGACGTATGGCGTCGATCCTGCTTCAGGAGTTGCAGGGTACCAAACACTCGCCGTAACATTGACGTCTCCGGAGCAGTAGTTTTGGAAGGTGATTCCTACACCGTAGGGACCGGTAGGATCGGCGGTCGCAACATTATCAAGCGGCGCTAGGTCGTCAGCACCGAGTCCGAAGCTGAGGTCTGATTGTGGACATGTTTGGCCTAAGACAGAGAGGCTAAGCGTCAGAGCCGGCAGAACAGCCGCAGTAACGAATGTTCTCATCGTGCTTTCGGAGTTAAGAGCAATGCGCGCCCTCGATCGTTGAAAGTTAGCGACGAGCGGTTTGCTGCTGTCGCATACTACTACTACTTGACAATATCCACGTGCGTTCAGAGCTGTTATATAGATTTCCACCTTCGTCTAAAGACATCATTTCCGGGCAGGGTGATGCGATAGTGTCAAGTTCTATAGATATTCCGAGCCTCGCTGAAAGAGGGTATGATCAACGGTGTAATAGAACCATGCATCAATTCAGCTGCAGGGGCAAGACGGAAGCGTCGGTCACTTCACCTTACTATTCCTATCCCGGTCGGCCACTATACTCACTACGAATCAGATTCACTTCATTATGAAGACACATCCGGTTTTGAGCATTATTGTCAGGGGCATCAGGCGAGATCGTGGGTCAGTGCGGGGAGCTGAGATGTCAGATATGTCTAAATCTGGGGTACTTTGGGGTTGGTTGGGGGTGGACGGGGGTTCGGAGTGGGACTTTGACGTTAGGACTCGAAGGATGTCTTGAGTCGAACGAATGGGAGATTGGATGGAATCTCGAAGCCTAGCATAGGGTACTGACATCTCAACTCTTTGTCATTCTCGTTCCGTGGGGTCGTGCCTGGTCTGGAGAGAAGGCACTAGATGACTGGTGGAAACGAGGCATCGATGAGGTATACACAGCGTACGACAGTGAATTACAATTATACCAGCTACCTTATAAGCATTTGACTTACGCCGTGAGAGTCGAGGAGTCTACTGCTTCATACTGAGCTATCCTAGCAGAACCAGATCTTGCTCTCACCTGGACTGGCCGGTGAGTCCCATAATCCCCCGCGGTGTGACTTGGTTCCTCCGCAACCCACGCATGGTATTAACACGCTACATTTTCATGCACTGGGGAATGTTACAATCCGCATCTTTGGCCCAATGCACCGCAATGCCCCTCACTCTGCTCAGGCGTCTGCGAATATGAAGGCTCCGCGGAGTGATTGAGAACTGAGTCGACGAGTCGGTCCAGTTTTACTTACGCATTGGACCAGCATTTTCAAAAGTCCGCATCTTAGCTGAGATAAGGCACCCAGATTTTAGGCATGACCTGAGAAGTCGAGGTATCAGACGTAATCCGACCGGAACAGGGTCTGGAACAGTCTCATTCTGTGATTTGAGGTTTGCGTTTTTGATAATGACTAGATGAATAACTAGATGACCAAAAATAAGTTCCAGTTTTTCTTATACATGGTGAATTGCTTACAGCATGATCGGCACGTTGGTTTTCCAGGCGCTGAGTTCGGTACTCTGCGGAATACGTACGGTTGGCCATAAGGTCAACTGTTCAAAAACCGACTTTACGTCATTATGCCCACACCTATATGCATATATCGGGGGATCGGCTGTTTACAGTAATATCTCAAAGTGTTTTTTGGCTTATATAAAGTATTATGTAGCTAACAGATTATCAGATTTTTTATCGCAGCCTTCGCGGCCTTTACTGCTGTCGCTGAATTCGTAGCTTTTAATTTCGCAGATTTCGCAGCATTCGCTGACTTCTTTCGCTGACTTCGACTTTGCGGCCTTCGCTGACTTCGCTGTCTTTGCTAACTTCGTTGTTTTCGCTGACTTCGCTGTCTTCGTTATTTTCGCTGACTTCGACTTTGCGGCCTTCGCTGACTTCGCTGTCTTTGCTAACTTCGTTGTTTTCGCTGACTTCGCTGTCTTCGTTATTTTCGCTGACTTCGTAGACTTCGTTATTTTCGCTGACTTCGACTTCGCGGCCTTCGCTGATTTCGCAGACTTTGTTGTCTTCTTCGCTGATTTGGGTATTTTCGCTAACTTCGTAGACTTTGCTGCTTTCGCTGACTTTACGGCTTTCGTAGATTTCGATTTTGCGGCCTTCGTTAATTTCGCTAACTTCGTAGCTTTTAATTTCGTAAACTTCGCAGCTTTTAATTTCGCGGCTAAAAAGTTTAATAAGGCCGTAAAAACCGCGAAGTCGAAGTTTACGAAGTTAGCGAAAACAGCGAAAACAGCGAAGTCAGCAAAGTTAACGAAGGCCGCGAAATCGAAGTTAGCGAAAACAACAAAGTCTACGAAGTCAGCGAAAACAACGAAGTTAGCGAAGACAGCGAAGACAGCGAAGTCAGCGAAGTCAGCGAAGGCCGCGAAGTCGAAGTCAGCGAAGTCAGCGAAGTTAGCGAAGACAGCGAAGGCCGCAAAGTCGAAGTCAGCGAAAATAACGAAGTCTACGAAAACAGCGAAGTATACGAAGGCCGCGAAGTTAAAGGCTGCGAATACTACGAAATCAGCGAAGTTAAAAGCTGCGAAGGCTTCGATAATTAGTAATTAAATATCTATATAGCGGTAATAATAATAGTTGGCATATATCCATTTTAGGGGCGTATATATATAGTAAGCGAAGGCAATTGGTGGTGTGGCTGTAGTAAAAAAGTCGGTTTTTGAACAGTTGACCTTATGGCCAACCGTAAATACGCCAGTGCCGTCATTCAAGGCACTATGATATCTAACCTAATGAAGCCCATTCCTTGCGAAGCTCGTCAAATGTCGAAATGACAAATTCGTTTACAGTAAATCAGAAGTATTCTGCGCGGGTTGCTCTCACGGGGAGTAAAATGGTGATGACAGGATGTTTTATCCCAGTTCATGTATTGTCAACGTAGTAAATATCTTGAAAACAAAAATGAATGTCTGCATTTGTATGAATATTTATGAAAGACAAGTTAACGATTTCGGTCAGATATCTCCCTATCAATTTCGGTTCCTCTAATCCAATCATCGGAACCTCTCCTGTTTCTGTCGTAGCCCTCCCACTTTACACCCTTTGTCCCGACGTACATAGCTGTCTCTCTGATGCGTGATAAGGCATCAAACCAGTGCTCAAGGCCGTCTGATCGGATATCAGAGTCTAGAGGCGTTTTGCCATCGTTGTCTTGCACATTCATGTCACATCCGGCATTGACGAGTTCACTCACGATCCCATCGCTCAACCAGTTTGACATGCCAGCATAGTGTAAGAGCGTACGGCCTTCATCATCCCGTGCATTGAAATCCGCCCAACCTCTGCGTGCCATGACACCCGCAATGCGGCTGCAGCCCATGGCGACCGCAAACAGGAAAAAAATGCTCCGGTTCAAGTCAGCCCACATGCGGAGGAAGTAGTCCCCGCCGATCCCCACATCCACTAAGAATTCAAAAGTTTCGGCTGCATCGTTGTCAGCGGTGCGCATGACATAATCGGGATGCCTCGCACTCATCCCACCTGCCAGGAGCTCCTTGATAGCGTCAAAGCATCCTGCCTCGATGGCACAATGTAAAGCATCTCCATACCAATTACGCTGGCCTGGATCCGCATCGTTGTCAAATAGAATCTTTACAATCTGGACATCGTTTTTTGCTGCAGCGAATATGATAGGCGTTGAGCCCATTTTTGTCCATGAATTCACGTCATGTTGGCCGCTTTCGAGAGATCGGACAAGCATTGATCTGAGTCCATATTGCGCTGCGTAGTGCAACGGTGTGTAACTCAGACAGTCCTCTGCGTCCCAATAGCGTTCAATATAGCCATAAACAAAGTTTCCGATTTGAAGAGTCATCGCTGGTACCGTCGGATGTTCGAAGTGACGCTTGATCTCAGGCATAATGACGGGATCTTCTTCGAGAGGCTGTACATGCTTGTCCCAATATCGTGACGCGTAGCGTAGGAAATGCCAGGTTCCTATTTGACGTTCAATGTCTTCCTTGAGCTTCCAGGGCCCTTCGGCAAAATCGGAAAACATGAGATACTGGAGACATATGCTAGCCATTTGCTGCATTGAATCGGGAAATAAGAACTGAATTTTCTTGACCAGATACTCTTGGATGCTATAATGTGCAGGTCGGATGATCGGAGTTCCTGCGTCAACTACCAAGAATCCTTGACAGCACTCCAGCATCATTCGCACAGTCGGTTGGTATTTTCTGTTGGCCTTCGTTTGGTTGAGACGGACGGCTAAGACTTCGACAAGCTCATGCGACGTCAGTGGTCGCTTCGCATGACTGACCCACATCAAGGCGTGGAGGCCTAATCGACAGCGACTTGATGGTAGTGACTGGATCCGGGCTATAGTCGATTCGAATGTCTGTTCAAGATCGCTTGACAAGTTCTCTAAGGCATCTTCCATCTCGCCTTGAGTCGGTTCTCTGAGAACGGTGCGGAGTTGAAGAACGGGAAGCAAAAACCTGTTACGTGATGCTTAGCTCAATTCATCCTGTCATATTGTATTAGTAGTGTGTGTGTTCACTTACATGCCATCAGCACGTCGGAGTAGCGACTCTAGTAGTTCACATGCAAAGTCGTCATCGACAACCTGCATTGCGCGCTGCTTGTCAAGCTCTTGACGGAGGTGTGTACGAATATCCTCATCACGAGCCGTAATGCTTAACTGAACGCCATCCGCAAATGCGACGTCGACATTTTCGGTGTGAGGGCGGGAAGTTACCAGGATCCGGATCTCTGCAGTCGCACGGAGACGAATGATGGAGCTGATGATTTCGCTTCGGCATTTGGCGCTGTCGCTTTCATCAAGGGCATCCAAAATCAGGTAACAAGGCCCAGTGTCTCTCGCGAGCTCACTAATCAGGCGTTCGCATTCAAGCACTGAGAGGGACCCTTTGCTTGAGGACTTCGCTTTGAAGACGTCCTGGACAGAAGCGGGAATTCTTGGGAGCGCTTCGACCAACTGTCTAAGAAGGGAGTTGAAGATGACAGCAGGCGTTTGGTCTTCTTGGTACTGATAGTCGAAATAAACATATCCGACTTGCATCCGATCATTTTCGGCAAACTTCAATACATCATCGATGGCTGCCGAGCTTTGAAAAAGTCAGTCGATCAATTGACGAAGAACACTGAGCATTTCACATACACGAGGATCGTCTTGCCAGACCCCTGTATTCCAGGGCAGCAAAGCAGATTTTCTGCCGACTCCCGACGCTTCCACTGTAGATACAGCGGGTGCTCCAAGAACCAGGACCCTGTTTCTGCAGTTCGAGATGCTTGCACGTTGACCTGCTTTTGGATGACATGTTTCCGTTGATATTCTTCTGGTGATATCCAATTAAGAATATCTTGTCGCGTATCGTTTTCCTTGGACTCCTCTAGGAGCTGTTGCTGGGCTTCCACAGAGCTTCGCAAGGCGATTGTCTCGGACTGGATAGAGTCAACTACATTAAACTGCTGCAGCTGCTGACCCAGGATTTCTAGCACGTCGTCTGATGTGCGCGACAGCAATTTGCACCCGTCAATCGTCAGCGCAAGTTGTATCCAGGTCGTGAAATGACGAATACTCTGCATTGCCTTCTCATGCTCTTTCTCGCTCAACGGCCATATCAACCGCGACATCGTACCAACCGAGGCCTTGTCAAGCTTGCGACAGAGATCAGTCATCAATGTCTCACACGCAGAGCAACATCGTTTTAGCACCGACGCGTCGTTGAACCAAGACGCCTGGCCACGCAGTTCCTCGCGATCTAGCGTCTTCTCTAGAGTCGAAAGGCAAGATTCCAGTGATTCCAGCTCTGTGATGAGCAATGCGATTGCCTGCTTTCTGTCCTTGGCCTTCTTGTAGAATTCGCGTGCCTTGATGACCGTGGTCGCGACGAGCGGCACCACACCCGCGATCCCCAGACCGATTGATAGCGGATCCATCACTTGAAAGCCTCTATTGTTGGAGTATTTGTTGGAGTCCACGGCACTTTCTAGATGTGAATCTTCACAAGTGGACACATGAGAACAGGGGCCGACGACTGTCAGTTGAGTAAACAACACTCATAAATACGGAGCCAGAACCCATCTACATCTCGTCTTGAGGCTGTGCCCGGCCGTGCTCAGAGGCCTACAACCCGAGGCAGACACGACTCGGACGTGACTTGAAGTGCAACCAGCCGAGCTGCATGCATATCAGGCTTCTGCGGAAGTGGAAAAACTGGGCTGTGTTTTGGATGTGAAGTTGAACACCGCAGCATTGGAAGTTGGAGCTGCACGCCTATCAATTGGCGGGCCGGCCCGCCCCTGTCCGCCCTCAATGACGCTGGGGGATAGCATAGCCTCAAAATAAATTAACCAGAACAACGCCATCGCCATCACCATCGCCAATTGGGACGTTATTCTCTGCGTCGAGGACCAACTCGCCACAATGAACATAGTCGCAAAGTGAGTAGCCGTTTTAGGGTAACAGTAATACGACGTGAAGTGTTGGCGCAGATGTTTTCGCGTCCAGCCCTTATCTCGTGGTTCGACGTCCGTCACCAGCGTCGCATTTCGGCAAAAAGCCAATCTCTTATACCATAATCAGGCATTCCATTGGATCAAGGCATGCTCACTATGTGAAAACATTGGAGGCTATCTGTGATATGGTCTTGCTCTTGTACGAACGGTTGACTATGAATGGATTAGGGTGTCCTGTCAACTTCATCCTCTTGAACCTAGGCGGGGGAGGGGGTGCCTTTCCCAATGCGTTATTCGTAGTTCTAGGGTTCCCCGATGCTATAAACTCTTTAGATTTAATTGCCAAAAACAGTGTCAAAACGAAAGATAAATTCTATCAATTGAACCAAGAATGCAATTATCAAAGTTTCCTCTCGCTAGCGACTAACGTTGTTGTCACCTTAAACATCAACTTTGTAAGATATGACCTAACAATATCCGTAGCTACATACGCCACTTCACCTTTTTATTCATGCTTCCTTCTCACGAAAGTCAAAGTTGAAGGTTTCAAAGTAGAGAATGGGAACGTATCCAAGCTCTAACTAAGACCATACATTCTTCGACCGGACACCGAAACCCACAAAGGGGGAGCTAAGAGATCACGAATCTGTAATTACCCAGGTAGGCGAGGATACAAGTCCGCGGGATCGGGTATGTTACCGATCAACATTAGCCAATCCTACGGCATTTTCTAACTGCAACAAAGGCTCATATGCAACTGGATCCTTTGTTTTGCTCAGATCGAGTACCCGGGCATAATAGCTAAAGATTAACTTGAAAGTACATCAATTAGCCGCCCTTGCTGCCCGCCGCATCGCTACGTAAGAAAGAACATTAGATGCCATTTACGGGGTCTGCCGGTCAGATCTGGTGTGGCGTTGCCGGAACCCCCTGGAGCCGCCAAGCCTGCTAGGTTGCGGCGCGGTAGGTACCTACTGCTTCAACGCGATCATTGTAGGTACTTCAACCACGAGTCCTGCGCGATACCTACCTTGTTCTTGAGTGAGTAAGTCCTGAAGCATGGCATATCTCGAGGGTGAGCAAGCATCTGTATGAGTGATAACAGGCTACAGTTATGGCCAAGATACACCATGGTTAATAACTTAGCGCTGTGGGATAGCCGGCGAAGAGACATGGGTAATACATAGAGAATGATAATAGTGTATTCGAGACCCCCGCATGGCTACGACGTACCGGGACTTTGTCAGAATGATTCATTCTGAGCGATAGAGTGATTGGCCGCTGACAGTTGAATCCTACAGACACTCATGGCCTATGACAATAATGTGCCAACCCAACGGGTTTCCTTGAAAAGACAGGCGGAATGCATTTTAATCCGACCAATCTGCTCTTTGTTTGTCGTCAATTATAAGACATATTTCGTCTTAGAATCTCGCATTTACGCGTGACGAACTCCCAAATAACCTCGGGCGATATATCTCAGACTACGACCCCCACATATGACCGGAAACATTGAGCGGAAAAGACAGCGACGTGCTTGTTTGGCAGCCATAGCTCGCCTTCCTCTTATACCTACAAGACAACGTTGTTTAGGACAAGGAAATAGTCACATAGTCCTGGGTTTCAATATGGCCGTCACCAAATCCCGTAAAGTCCGTTCCGTGCGCCGAGTTTTCGCAGCTACTCCACCATCCAAAGCCAGTACAACCAAACTATCCATCGCGGATGCGGCAGTGGCGCGATACTCTCCCTGTGGTGCTATATGGTTCTTCGACCGTAATGCTGGTTTCGACGCAAGAACGCAGGGGTTTTTTGATAGGTTTGAGACAGGTCCGTTACCCCAATACACACCAATCTCTAAATTGCACTAATTCTGTCCCCAGCTCTGGTTCATACACTTGATGAGTATCCTCACTATGTCGGACAGGTCCACTGGGTTACCAAGGAACTCGTTGCAGGGGATGAAAATCCTCGTCACCTTGGCCGCCCCGCTGTCACGTACGGCAGCACTGAGGACCCTGGTTTTGAGCTTACAATTGTGGATGACGACAGAGAGCTCAGCACACTGGTTCCGAGTATAGCAGAGCGGAACGCATCGAAGAAAATCTGGAAGGCTTCTGAGCTTCCGCAGAATGACTTTCTTCCGAGCACCAATGTTGCGCTGTCGGGCCAGACATATCAGGGTCTCCCCGGTGCAGCTGCACAGCTTACTGCATTCAAAGTGAGTAGCATAGGCCGTGCTCGTTACACTCATACGCCTTTATACCTTGCCCTACACGATCATCGTCGACGGCGGTGCCCTTGAGGCCCCGAGTCGAGTGATCCGTTATAAGAAGGGATATACTAACAGACCGCCTATAGTGCGGTGGGTTCGCCGTCAGTGTGAAATTCACGCATTGTCTTTCAGACGCTACGTGCCTACTGCACTTCGTCCACTCCTGGGCAAGGCGGTCACGACAATTGCTAGACGACCAGCAAGTGAAGTCATCGGTACCAGCCAGCCCTGTCGCAGTTTTTGATCCTTCGCTACTTGACGGATATGCCATGTTAAACAAAGGGTCAGGCGAATCAGCCGCCGAGAAAATCCGCCATGCACGTTCCTTGCCCATGCACAGATTCAGTTGGTGGGCCACCGATGCCCCGGGATATCCCTCTTGGGCTACAGCGTCATCAAAAGCAACGATGCCGCCTGATGAAGAGCTGCTCCAAATTGAGCTGAGTCCGTCAACTCAGCCCCCGTGGCCAACGTGGGATCTGGGTGCGGCTGTGGAGCACGTGCAGATACAGTTCAAAGCCGCCGAGGTCGCTGCAATGAAAGCCGCTGCTATGAAGACGTTGCCGGAGGATCTGAAGGCTCTGGTGGTGTCACGGCAGGACGCCCTCCTTGCTCACTTCTGGATCCTCATCAACCGAGCTCGCCGAGTCGAGAATCTTAGCGAACCGGTTTATATGGACATGAGTCTGGGCATGCGCAACCGGCTATCCCCGCCGCTCCCAGATTGCTATGTCGGCTCTCCCATACTGATGGCCTATATCAAGAAGTCTGGAACCGACGCCGCAACCGAGACAATAGGGGCTGTTGCCGGTGCTTTCCGGCAGACAGTGTCTCAATTCACGTCTGAGGCAATATCTGATTATCTTTTCGACGCTGCACACGAAGTCAGTCCGCAACGGCTCTGGCAAGGGTTCCTCGGCTCTAGACATGTTATGGTGACTTCTTGGGCGCGTGCTCGGGCTTATGAAGTTGATTTTTGTGGTACACGAGACTTGGCCCGATACGTCCAGAGTCAGATGCCGTTGATGGATGGTCTTTTGTAAGTGCATTTCCGCTATTCGACATAAGCCCCGTTCTTTGCTGGACTCCAGGCATCGGATCGGTGTCTTTACCGCGGAATCACTGCATCGCGTAAGTTTTGGGACTCAAATGCTGATGTTTTGTTTACACAGGCAACTTATGGATATCGCGGATACAGGCGACTTTGATGTCAGTATAGCTCTTGAAAAGGGTGCAATGGAGCGACTGCTTAGTGACCCCATGCTAAAAGAATATGGGACATTTCAATAGAGACCTTGTTCGATTGAAAGGCCTGTCCACATGCTGCCCAAATTTAGTAATGAATCTTTTACGATACCCTTATTACATAGATGGGGTACCACAATGAATCGCGAGATCCAAAACAAAGAACATGTTCCGTTCGTCTCTGTGCAACCCACACAAGAGGTAATCAAGCGTGAGAAATGAGAGCGCGAGCTCTATGCGGCAATGGCGGGTATAATGAAACGTATGCTGAACTAAGTTACCATCATCTGAGCACGTTCTTTTAGGCCGTGTATACCTGACCAATAACAGACAATGCTTTCTCATCCGTGGAATGCACGCAATCGACTACGTCAAGGGCAGACAATAGCATCACGTCGACCGGAGGCAATAGGACTATCAAGAACAAAGCAGCAACTACCATAATAAGTCAAGACGCAAACAGGATTCAGATATCTATTAAAGTTGCTCTACAAACAAACAAAACCCAATAAAAAGGATGAGAAAACTTACTAAAGCCCAGCAGTAGGGGTAGGTCCAGTCAAATCGATCCGACCGCCTTGATAAATCTAAGGCGCAGGAGGGATAGGATAAGTTTCAGCCGTGAGCGGGTTGACACGGCCAGCAGTCGCGTTCCAGACACCAGCGCGGATAATCTGGCGAATAATCTCAATATCACCATCGTGACGAGGCGCATACAGGATCATCAGGCCTTCTGGAACAGGTAAGCGGTAGTTCATGTACTTATACCAGTAGAAACGCCACACCCGGCCCCAAAACTGGTGCTGAACTGTGAAGGGGTGACGCTGGCCCCAGCCGGCTTCGAGGACGGTGCGTGCATCTTCCGGGTGAAGCACGACGTGAGACGTGCCGTCGCGATGCGGATGGTAGATCTCGCCGCCGAATTGATCGACCGTGTCTCTAACATCGGCAATGTTCCTAGCGCCGCCGTCGTCGTCCAATGGGACGGATCTCGTGAGTGTGCGTCGGAGGGCCATGAGACCACGCTCGAGGTATGACTTGCGGATTGTGATGTGGTCAAGCTCGTCGTTCTGCACAAATTCTTCCATGACCCGTCCCAGGATCTCCATGGTGTTCGGAGGTGCGCGTTGATTCGTTTGTCGCTGAGGAGTTACGCCTTCGATGATAGGCCGGTCGCCGCCGCGGAGTGGGAGAGCGTTGAGGTAGCCGCGGTACGGGTCAGCCATCGGGTGGGTGCGTTGCGGAGTGAAGATGTCGACGTGTGCCAACCACTCGCGGAACCGGGCCAAGGCCCAGCCGCGAAAGTTGGGTTCACTAGCCCCTCGTCCGAGGTCGTAGAATAGGCCAAAGAAGTTGTTAAGTACGTATGACCAGACTTGAGAACTCCAGTAGCAAATAACGATCGGAACGAGTGCGTACCAGAAGAGATTGCATTCCCAGACGAAGTCGAAGAGGCGGAGGTAACACACACGTAGAGTCCCAAAGACATTAACACCGAAGACCCATTTCTGGTGGATGAAATGAATCATATTGCCCAACCTACGCGGAGAGACGACCGTAGCAGTTTGGACCACATTCTGTGTGCTTGGTCGCCCGTAAGGCACTCTTGGTTGCGCTACGCGGGCGCGGTTGTTAAGAGGCATCTGATTGACAGGCATCTTCTTGCCTGATGACCAAAGCTCGGAGATCAAGTTACAGACCCAGGAGAAGAAACTGGCAATGTCAATAAGGCTGGCATTCTCCCAACAGTAAGTCACTGCAAGGAAGAAAGTGAACAGGAAGCATAGGAAGTAGACTAGAGGGACGCCGTGACGGTTTCTGAAATTGTCAAGGCGTTTGAAACAGTGCCAGATCCTTCGCACGATTGGCGAAAGGGCGAGAAAGAGGAAGAGGTGCACAGTAGCACATTGCAGGAAATGTGCGAAAGGTGGATAGCGAAGATATAGTCCTACGAGCGGGATTGGTAGGACAGGCAGGATCTTGTAGAAGAAGAGTTCCGTGATGGGGAACCGCACGATTTGCGGTTGAGACATGGTCGTGGATGTTTCGGTCGCAGATCTATGTGCTAAAATGATCTCATGTGATGATGCATCTTGAACGCAGACACTCTTGAGAGGACTATATACATGACTAGGTGCTGCTGCCCCAACCCATACACATCGGTTGTTTGGAAACAATTGCCTTGTGTGCGAATATCTTACCCCGAAACACGGGTCCGAGTGAGAACAAAGAGGTTTACTAAGGCATTGTTGCCCAACAACAATTAACATGATTATCAAAGACAGAGTTAGAACAGCATAGCTACGCCCCGTTAACCCTAGAGGCTTGTCCTCTCATGGGGTGCTTGTCACGAGTTCCGGATACGCGTTCGCAACCTTGACGAGAGGGACACGAGAGCCAACGTCCAAAACACAAACAGCACGAGTGCAGTGGCTGTTCGTGTTGCGCCCTGCTTCCTACCGGGTAGAAAGTCCGACGCTTGTAGTCAGGGCACCGACGTACTCTTCACGTGAGAAGCCAGGCGTAATTTCGGGTGGTGCGACGTTATGACGTGAAGAGAACATCTATTCAGTAAACTATCTGACAAGAAATGGAGTGCTATATACACAAGAGGTCATATACAAAATGACAGATGTTCATCTCCGACGAAGTATTTATTGTGTGTAAACATTGTACACTTAGCAGTACACAACCCAGTTGTCGAGGGATTCGTGCTTAACAACCGTCGAGAACCCGCTTTGACCAGATGCGTCACAGGCCTTCGTAAGAGCGGACGAGCTGACGGTCGTAGCATCATCGTCATCGGTATATTCGACATGGAAAACGGGCTTTCCAGCGCTGATGAATGGGGCGTACAGATCACACTCGTCGTACTCAGCGCACTGCTCGTTGATAACCCACTCAGATAGGTCGATAACTCTGTCGACGAGGTCACCGCCATTCTTGAGGCCGTACGCCAAGCCCAGACCGTGAGCCGTGTCGGCAAGGAAGGTGATGTAGTCGACGGCAGTATCCTCAGTCAGGTCAAACCCAGAGTCGTTCTCGTAGCCATCGATGTTGTCGGCATCTATTCCAACGCATCCTTTATCAGCGGCACTCTGGATGCGTGCAGTCATGATACTGCGGACAGTCGCGTCGGTTGTGTCGAGCCAGTTCTCGCCCTCCCAGCCATCGAGCGCATTACCTAGCGCGGATGCTGGGAACTGATCGGCGTCCGAACGCCAGTCCTCGTAGCTGCCGGCGCTGAAGTAGCAGACTATCGTGTGGCCTGCGCTGATGAGCTTTGAGATGGTGTCGGCGGATGTGTCCTCGAGGTCAACTGGGTAGAAGACTGTGCTGGCATTCACATTTGAAGTTGTGAGAGAGAAGCCAAGAGGATCTGTTTGACCAGCATTAGTTTCTTGTTAGCAGAATCGTAAGTTTGAGATCAACATACAGTCCCATGTAGTTCCGACGGCCGGTTGAGCAACATCAGCATCGTTGGTCCCACTAACCGACTCGATCGTGGCGGTTGGACTGGCAGTACTAGAAGTCGGGCTGGCAGTCGCACTCGCAGCGGATGTGGTAGACTGCTTGTGACTGTGGTGCTGCCCACGGCGAGCTTCGGCAAGGCCAAGTCCGAGGCCAAGACCCAATGCGAGAGCTGTTACTGCAACCATGGCGCCAACAATGATGAGAAAGACCCCTTTCCGTTTGTAAAATGGGACTGAGTGCGGTGCAGAAGTGTCGCTGTTGTTGAGATCTTCATCCTGACTGCTCACATGGGATTGAGCCTCTTTTTGTATTGACGAATCCATCGTTACACAATGCAGCCCCCTATTGACCGGTATATCTTCAAAGGTGTGTCTCTCGTAATAGTTATTGAAACCTTGTCCCGACTCTTTCCAATGTGGGCAGTTGGCTTATGCGATGAAACACAGCAATTTCTGGGGTCGCGTTTCAAGGGACCTTGCTAGCGATCGTGACTGGGCACACCGACGCCTTGTTTGCAGCTCCAAGCCAGACGTTTTATGTAATCCTTTCAAACAAAAGGACAACTCTTAAAGGCTGTCAACGGACGTTCGTGGTTCGACTGCAGTGGCGCGACGATGATGATGGGAGTGAGGGCTCCCAAGGCGCTGAGGCTGCGGTCGGTCGGATGGGCGGAGATGACCCAGCGCAATTCAGCTCCTAAGTACACGCGCGCATCGCCTCACTTCTCCAGCCTCAGGCTCGGTTGTCTTTTTCATGTCAAGAATATGATTCATTGAAAGAGGGAGAACTGACCATTATTATCATCTTTCCTGCCGCGCCTGTCAACGAGGTCGATGTTCTGGACGAGTCTGTCGTAGCTAAGCCTTTGTGCATCATCCACTAGCTCATAGGGCTAGGCGAAATGCTTACTCCCAGCGTATTTAGCGCATTGCCAAGCCTATAAACCTCATGGTATGCCCTGCTATTTCTGCTTCGTTTAGTCGGGGTGCAGATTTTTGACAGCACCCCGTTCGCCGAATGACCGAGTATGCGGCGTCGTGAAATTAGCTACAGTTTGTTGTCCTTTTGTACGGCGATTTGCATCGCGAAGCAAACCTCAGCAGCGTCAAGTCCGTCGGAAACGGCCACTTTAGTCATTTTCCGCTTGCCTATCGAAGTTCAGCTTCACTAAACTAAAGGCTGCCACCTCTGGCTTTCGCAATCATAGTTTTAGACACGACTGGTCGACGATCCCATACAGCACTTCTCATTTGTTCAATTAGCGATGGACGCGTTATTAGTATGCCGCTCAGTGCGATAGGTTCGGGCTCGGCACCAAAGGCACTCATCCGCATGCGCGTTGGCTGAGCTTACGGGGACCTGCATATCACAATCGGCAATCGGCATCAGCGTGTCATCCCAGCCACCCGCTCTGTTACGTGGACTGTCACCCCGACACAACCCATGTGTTACGGGCTGAGTCTCTCATTTCTCAAGAGGTACATTTCATCGCTCTCGCATCGTCAACATTGCTCTCACACTAGTTATCATCTCGACCCTCCTCCTCCGCTCCCACTCATCTTTATCTTATCTCGTCTCATCAGTGGTCTTCTTCATCACACAGAAGCAGAGTATAAATAGGCACGCATTCAATCCACGCTGAGACCCCAGGATTGAAATAACGCCAACTCATTTTGTTATTCCAAGACAGATCGCCAGGTTGCACCGACCGCCAGTCCAACGAAGCATAATTTGCATTTCTTGTCTGTCAATTGACACTAGAACGAGCAGAGACGATTGTATTCATGAGCTTCCAATTTCCTGCGCTGGTTAATGTTCCCGACCACATTAGGTCTCGCTGAATGTCTCACACATGTGCTGTGTGCCAACATGAAGCAAATCACCTTAGGTATCAAGATCGAGCGTGTTGCGCGTTGGTCGCCGCAGTGACCTCATAAGATTCAACTTCAAACAGTGAAACAAAATAATGACCTTACGATAATCATCTCTCATCTCAATAGAGGAAGAAAGGGGATGAGAGCCACCATAAAAGTCATGCTCGACACAGACCACTAGCCACTTCGCGCGCACTTATATGCTGAAGATGTCTCAGGAATGAAACAGCGTGAGAGTCGAGTATTTGATGCACGTCACTACAAGGTATAAGTGACATGACGGATCTCATTACTCATGAGCGAGTTCACGGCCAACGATTGGCAGGACAGCCAACGGTCATGTGCAAATGAAGACAGCGCTTGAATTAATAAGTTTTGCCGTGCCGTGCCTAGCTCTATATTTTATAAGCGCCTCCTCATCCCTTCGTGTTGTTTGTTTGCAAAGATAGGTTGATCCGAGCGGGACCGACGGATCATCCCTTGCAGGTGAACCTGACAGCACATCCGTGTGCAGGGATCAGGGTCTTTGGCCTGATCTATTTACGAAGGCAGGCTTTCACCTTTCTCTCACTAATCTCGTCGCTATCTCCCTTGCTTGACCTACACAAGCCCTTGCGAAGTATCACTCGTGTTCTCCAAGCAGAACTCACACAATGTTCCGCCTCAATTCTGAATGGCTAGTTCTGCCACCCCCTCGAACATGTCTACGCCCTTCCCACGCCGTCTCCTCGAAAGCGCACGAGGCCGATGGAAGTCATTTGCATCGGCCTGCCTCGATGCGGTACGGAGAGCTTGCAACATGCTCTGCTCACTCTGGGCTACGATGCCACCAATCACGGTTGGGATATAGCGCTAGAGGACCCGAATTACTACCAGCAATGGGTGAAGCTCTCACGTAAAAAGTAGCAGAATCACTTCCCCCTGGTTTGAGCCTCTAAGACTCACGCTTTTCTTAGATGGTTCGGCCCTCTGAATGGCAACAACGACATTACAGCCGCCGACTTCCACGCCTTGATCGGAAACGCTGTAGCTGTGACGGACACTGCAGCCTCTGTGTTTGCTGCCGAAATCATCGCGGCGTACCCGGATGCTAAAGTCATCTTGAATCAGCGCAAAGATATCGACGAGTTGCATCATAGTATCAGCAACACCATTGCTCGCGCGGACAGTCACTGGCCTCTGTTCATCCTGTCCTGTCTTGGCAGGGAGTGTTTTTGGGCCTGGCAGTCACATGTGCGGTTCTTTTGTCCATGCCTGTTTCGTGCTCTTGATGGGGATATTAAACTGGTATTGCCCATGATAGGAAGCGGGTGTACAGAGGTACGTACGCTTTAAATCAGAGTTTCGCATTTCTCAAGGGAAGTACACAGTTTTGCAGCTCTGACTGTCATCTAGAGCATTACAACATGGTACATAGACTTGTGCCGGTAGATCACCGATTGGAATGGACAGTTGAAGACGGCTGGGAGGCGTTATGCAAGTTCTTGAACAAGCCCATACCTGACCGGCCATTCCCACATCAGAATACGGCGGCGGGTTAGGAGGGCGCGTAAACAAGGGAGATGAAGAGGTTTCTAGGGGGGGCTTTAAAGGGACTTGGTGTTTGATAACAGTAGCTACTGGCATTGGCGCGATTGTTTACATGTATGGGTAGGTATTCTGATGATTCAGAGAGTTTGTGAAGGCTCGCTGCACGGAGATGAAAGCCCGAGAAGGTTCATTGCGCATGGTGGAGATAACCTGACCTCATCTCAAGCGCCAGTCATAATCAGCATTTTACATCCGAGAAGGGCATTTTTACGAAGCCACTTAATATATAGTCAACACGATTAATACATGCGGAAACGATCCCAGCTATCAAGAGAAGGGTCGAAGCTGCTCCTCGCTCCAGTTCCAGAACTTCTCGGTCGATCCATTCCCACCATCCTTCTCGGACTTCGCAGCAGCCTCAAGGTCACTCCGCATCGGGTAAAAGCGACCAAAAGGAGCGACATAGCTACCCGACTTATCGAGTGTCACATCAGGAGAGAAACCAGCCCAAAGCTGAGTATACGCGCCGTTGCTTGGGGGGTAGAGCGTCGGGTACGTCAAAACTTTGAACAGTGTGCTCTGATCCCGCAAAAGGGCGGTGCGGAGGTTGCCCGGATTCACGGCAAGACTGATGATGTCCGGGTAACGCTTTGTAGCTTCGACGGCATAAGCCCAATTACCCAGCTTGCTTATTCCATACCGGTATTTGCTTGGCTTCTCTATATGGTAGTCGAGGTTATCCATGTCGAAACCGGTATCTTTCTCGGCGAAAAGCTCCGCGCCAAGTGACGACAGGAAGATAGCACGAACTGTATTTGGTGGTGTTGCTGGATCCTGAGCTGTCGCAACAAGAACTGGGGCGAGTAGCTTGAAGAAGAGCAGCGTTCCAAGACAATTGACTTGAAGATGTCTTTCATATCCATGTGTCGTTCTGACCGGGGGTCCTTCGGCGCCTTGGAAGCCTGCGTTGCTGAAGAGGACATGCAGTCGCTGCTCTTTGGCTAGGAACACCTCGGCGGACCTCTTGATTGAACCTAGGTCATCGAGGTCTAAATGCAAAAAGACCAAGGAACCCGATGACTGAGGCCATCGGGCTTTGATCGAGGTTATGGCATTGTTTACTCCCTCTTCGGACCGCCCGGCCATGTATACTCTAGCATTCTTGGAGTATAACAGTTGAGTTAGCTCTCGGCCAAGGCCAGAATTGGCTCCCGTGACAATGTAGACCTGGTGTATGTCAGCGATAAGCAATAAGACTCAATAACTCAAGTGCCATGAGACGGTTCATTGAAGAGCAATGATCGGGGTGAGCTATTCACCTACCTTGCCTTCAAGATCAGACAGATTTGACCCCATAAACGTGGCTTTGGGCGGGAAAAACTGCGTTAGTGCTCTTGACAACGAGCTTGGAGCCATTGTATATATCGTGTGGTGCGCAATCCAAACAGATGTCGAATCAATCTACCAAGGTCGAGCACAGACAGGAGTTCATATGATGATCTCATGTGCGCTCTCATGATGGTGTTGACCCAGTAACTTGGTAAGCCAATATGATGAGGTTGGTCGTCATGCAGCCTTGAGGCAAGGGGCAAGTACGGGCCAGGTCGCGGCCGCCCATGATTGGCGGCAGGAGATTAGCTGTTGGTTCTGTTATTGCGATCATTGTTTCCTACAGGGAGCAACACCCTCAGAGCCTTACCAGTCGCATTTACTTCACGCTGATTGGTAAGGTCGGAAAGTAGGCGATGCAATTGGTCGTCGATATTACCACAAGTGAATAGTCCAGAGTGGCGCATGATGCTCAGCCTCCAGCTTTTGGTTGCATACAATTTGCGCACAGCTGCACCTGATATCATGAGCCTGCGGCGGCGGTGGACACTCAATTCAGGGTAGCATGTATGACGTAGGATCCGGCAGTGCTTTGGAGTTGGAGCCGGTGATTGTTAATGGTCAACCATCCTTCGCAGAATGATCACCCAGATTTGTCTTGTGTCATGATTGGCAACGAGCCTGGTGTAGGGAGTTGTTCTCAGCATGACGTATAAAAGACATGAGGACGGCATTATAGACCACGAAGCCGCCTGCCGTTAACGACTAAGAAACAGAGCCGAGGCGTATCGGAAGGCTGTAGAGTCTAAAGTCTAACGTCTCGAGTAACATGTCTGGCTACGGCCATTTGATGATTGACTCGTCGGCGTCAATGCAGTAGAATATGTCATCCACGGAACAGCATTTAAACCTATCAGCTTAACATTTCTAGGGCTACATAAGACTATAGTGATGAGCTTATGATCGGACTTGTATCAGAATTTTTCGCTCTCGGAGTATCTTTGTCTTCCAATATCTCTTCATACTTATAATTTTACTTCGACACAAACCTTAGCTATCATCTTTGGAACTGTGGCCCTCAACTCAATTACCAGCAGTCGAATACTTCCTGCGACATCATGGAGAATAGCACAATCTGACTCATCAAGTGATATGCTTATAAATCGGGCTTTCGGTAAAGAATACATTCCGGATATCATCCCCTTTCAAGGCCAGCTACCCTAGAATTCCCTAGAATTGTCCTCGACCACCGCAGGGAGATACGAGACTAGTCCGAAAACGGGCGAGCTTGGCACCCTGACGCGTCGCAACGCGCCTCATCTTGTAGGCAGGGATGAAAATTATTGAAATCAAGAAGGGGTAAATACATAATTGAGGCGGCTAATTTCCATCGTTTGTAAACATCTACAGACATTCGCGCTCGTCTCAAAACCACCAGCGACCATGCCAAAGCGGAAGCGCGGAGGATTTGATTGAAGGACGATGGCCCACCACTACGGCATGATCCGGAACCTCCCCCGAACGTCGCATACCGGGCAGACGATGATATCCATACCGCTCCCGAGTCTGACTATTCTGACTACGCAAGCGATTCCGATCTTGAAGAGACACCAGAAGAGCGCGATCGTCGAGCGAGGTCAAAGACATCAAGGATAAGATGGACTCAATCGCTTCTTCACTCCGACGGCCGGAAAACCTCAATAAGCGCCAACAAAGCCCCTTCGATGCATCCAAGGACTTCACCTGATCTCCGAAGATCTCGCGGACCACTGCTATTTCGATCCAGAAGATAGTCATATCGGGCACTGGCTTTACATCTCCTTTTGCTGGAACGACATGTCACGATGGCCACACGTCATGCCCCCGGACGCGGAGATCATGCCTGAAATCTACGTCAATCCGAATATACAGTTGTATTTAGACAACGTTCGGGCAAGCGACTTTGCGTGTCTTAGTGATAAGCTTTACGAGTTGACGGCCTGGCAGGATAAGGAGAAGGAGAATGCACCTCTCAAATTCAAATTCTTCGGCCTGGATATGATCTATGTAGAAGTTCCGAAGGAAATCGTGTTCAAATGTGAGATGTATCACCCGCCGCCGGATCCGGATTCGGCACCGGCTGTGTTCCGTTTTTATGGTGAGTGGCAGAACCGGAAATTGTACGAGGAGATGATGGAGAAGCAACGTGCGAAGGACAACGGGCGCAAGCGAGGGAGGCGACAGAAGCGGAGAGGATCTGGCAGAGAATTGAACGAGAAGTCGTCATGTAAGTAAGCTGTGATAGAAAGATCACTGTCAAGTCGCAAGGGGATTATTGTGGCGATGTTCCTCAATTGGTATCATCACTAGATTTCCGTCTAAGCTAGACCAACACACCGACTGTATGCAAAGCCCACCGACATGAGAATGAGACAGCTAGCTTCTCAAGCCATCATCGGCGCTTCTTCTTCATCACTTACCCGCCTTCTGTCATTCTCATCCTCACCTTGTACCCGCTTATACACATCACCATGTTCCGCCGGCAAGCTAGGAAAGCTACACCAAAGGGCCAGCGTAACTAGCAGCCATGCAAAGATAACCGCCTGGAAAACCTTCATGCCAACCATCTCCGACAGAGCTCCTAAGCCCGATGGAATTAGTGCACCACCAATCTGTCCGAACGTCACAGCGATGGCGACAGCACGAACATGCAATGAGCGGTCCAAAGATCTCGTCAACATGACTAGCCCGCTCGGAAAAAGAGGACCGAAGAAGTATCCTATGAAGAGGATGAATACTACAGACACGGCTGGCGAAGGTATGAATGCGAAGATCGCTTGTAGGATGATGGCGAAGACGATGTATGCGGTAGTGGCGATGCGCACACCCGCACGATCGGTAACATATCCTAGAGTGATGCGGCCTAGGGTCACCCCGATCCAGAAGAAGGATGAGCTGAGGCTCGCTAGATACGGGTCGGCTTCGCGGACGCGGCGCATGAATGTGACGATCCACCCGTTGATTGAGGCTATGAAGGTCATCAGAGGACAAGATATCATAGGTTAAGGAGAATCAAGTTGTTACCTTCGCTGCCGACGTATGATAGAAAATAAACGCCGCAAATCCATGTGACGAGATGTTTGAACGGCGCCCATTTGCTGATCTCGGAATCTTCGCCGTCATCATCGCGGCTGTCATGGTATTGCGACCGATACATGTCTCCATCGTCATACCAGAACGCCCATAGCAGGACGACGGCTTCAATGACGGCGAGGGGAGCCTGGGATTGGGATGTGAGTGAAAGCTTCGACGCGGGAACGAGCTCAGCGTAGACTCACTAGTACATAGTACCATCTATACCAAGGGTTCTTTCCCAGCTCTATCAACGCGCCGGCGAGGATGGGTCCTATACTGGCTCCGATAGATAGTCCGCTGTGGAGTATGCCCTGCACGATGTTCGCATTCTTCATCCCACCAGCCCATGCGGACCAAGAACCATCAAGTAGACCGGCTCCATAGTAGTACAGCACAGCGAAGAGGAGAAAGACGGGATACGGAGGATGAAAGCACGCGACTAGGGTAAATATGATTGCACACAACGAGGCGAAGAAAGCAATACCCCGCTGACCCCAGTTGAGGTGGATGAAGCTGTTGGTGAAGGCAGCAGCGATGTAGCCCAGAGGCGAGCAGATGAAAATGAGTGACACGACGGCATCGCCTAGGGAATAGTGCTCCTCGAGCTGACCACCTCGGGTCAGTACCTTGATGATTGCCTAATAGCACTCAAAGTGGTACAACTCACGTGGGGAATTATGACCTACGCAGGGATTAGCCAGTTCTCGGGAACGCTTGTGTCTCGCGAGGATGGGGAAAGCGGGATGAGAGAAGTACTTGTACTCACACCGATAGCCGATGGGATGAATCCAACTAGAAAGAATGAGTATGTCGCGGCTGCGATTTTCAACTTGATGTTTCGTCTTGCTGGCGGTGCACTGAGGTTGGGGTCAGGTGATGGGCGCAGCGACGTGACTGAAGATATGGTGACCGGCCCTTGGCTCAAGAGGGCGTCCCGGCTGGTGGTGTCGTCATCTTCCGATGCTCTGGTACCAGTAGCTTCAACACTATCCCTGTGCTCGTGAGAGGCATCATCGTCGCTATCCCGCCTCCGCACCGGCGACGACATGCTGAAACTGGCATAGGAATGAGTGGAATTAGAAAGCGACGTTGTTCAAGCCGATGAAAATAATGGCAGCGAATGACGCAACAGGGGCCTGACACGGTGGCTTCCGGAGAACCCAGGGATGCAGGCAGATACGGCAGTCCTCTGATTCGCTGACGCTGGAGCACCTGTTTTTTTGTTTCCAATTATAGACACAATCAGCTGTCATCCGTACCTGATAAGGCATGAATTGATTGATTAGGAGTCTCGGCAGTATGCAGACAGGTACATAAGACGCCCAGCACATTTCGACGATGATGTAATTACTGGTTTCAAGTTCACGACTGAGGAGCGACTAGCACCTGTAACGCTGGAAAATAGTCTTAAGCAATTTATTGTCAAGAGTTTACTTGAAGGAAATAAGCGCCAGTTAAAACCTTTGGTAACCCGTGCATACTGACGCCTAAGCGAAAGGAAGAATCGTCAGTTCCAGCTGGCAGCAGTTGCTCGGGATGTGAAAGCCTTGGCATTTCTACATTACTACCAGCATGGAGCGAATTTCGCTAAGCCAGGGCCGAGCCAGGGCGCAGTCCTCGGGGATTTATGCATCACCCACCATACCTTCAATATTACTATCTACAGTACAGATCTGCCACGCGATTGTACGGGAGCACAATTTCGATCGAGCGCTCCGCAAACGTGGGGTATTGTACGCTCGGTACGTTGGTGGTGGAACATGCTCATACCCAACCGAACCAGTCTCGCCAGTCGCCAGTCCACATTGGAGCTTTTGATAGACCGTGGCGAACGGCGGTCGCGGGCGATCTTGTAGGCTGTGTGCAGCGCCGCGCAAGATAGTATTTGATAGCTTGTCGAGCTTGTCAACGTCTCTGCGACGTGTACTCCATCTAGTGCGCCATGACGTCACGCGAGGCTGAGATAAGCGAGGTAAACAAATCCGAACAAGGTAACAGATTCGGCACTCACAGTCCCCGGCACGGTATTTGAAAACGGTCCCCCATTTCCATTCACCAAATAGCGGAATGCGTCCGACGTCCAAACCCAGAACCAAGGTCATTAGATCGCGCCAAGACGTGCAGCCAGAGCTGATCTATCAACAGCCACAGAGCCTGCAATCATGTCCCATCCAAATTCTCACGACTGGATGAATTGCCCTGCTCTGCCAGAAGCCAACCCCGGACCAGTCAAGCAACGCCATATATGCACGTTGGTAATTGAGATAACTGCCATATATGCTTCTCTGCTGCAAACCATGTGCCGTGGCGGTTCATGGCGAGTAATTTCGCTATACGAATGCAGATCAGGTACGCGCTGTGCCTGGCCGCATGGCCAAATTGCATGGTCGCAAAATAGTGTTGCATTCTGACAGCAGCTGCTAGCCCTGAGAGCCGGGGTCTCTCGGCTTCTTTCACTTCCAGCCAGTCTCTTCCTGTCTCTAATCGCCGTCTTGTGTGTGAATCGGGGACACAGTAAAATCTCTGCCCTGGAACTACCGTGCGATCTGCATGAAAGCTCCACAGCGTTATTTCCACCTGGAGCCAGTCACATCCACAAATGGAGCCTCAACCTCTTCTTACTCCGAAAAGGGACAGCTGCACAGACTAAATCACGATCTATTTGTTCGCATTGGTTCCCCTGGTCCTAACGCATAGTCTCGAAGCGGTAAACACGTCGATAGCTCGTACAGGCTCGACAGGCTCGCGTACAGGCGAAACAGGGGCATCTTCCTGCGAGACGACGTATATACCCACTGCTATACGTCAGAAGCCGTGCTGTCAACTCCCTCAGCGACTCCTTTTTAGAGGCAGGAGAGAAAGGTCCGTCGAGAATGACGATGGCAGAATCAGTTGGTAGAACGTGGACTGGCGAACTGGGTCCTTGAAATACAAAATCGACCTTCTCCGCTGTGCCTTATCTAGAAACAAGTATATCCTCGCAGCAGCCCCAGACAGACTCGCATAGATCCATTAACGTCGAGTTTTGCGAATTTCCATTGTTCTGTTTCATTGCTCTGTCTTAATACGCATCTGTATAATTTCATAATCCACGATAATCCAATATGCCTGGCCAATCCAGTCATCAGCGTAACCACAGCTCAGGCTCAGATAGCCGACCATGGCTTTCACAAGATCTTGACTCATCCAACCCCGAGACACTCAATGAGATACCAGAGGCTTCCATCGCCGACTACCTGCCGAAGCCACCTTTCTCTTCTAAAGCCCCTAGGGCTTCTATGGACTCGGCCATGTCGACGAATGCACAGCGAATGGCGGAGCTCCGTGCCGAGATGAAGGCGAATCAAGAGCAGATTGAGCAACTGACACATGCTCATCAGGCTATCAAAGATGCCGTATCTGGCATCCATGCCAGCCAGGACCTCTTGATGGTCACCCCTCGCCAGGCTGGTGCGTGTCGATATGACGTTACCGAGTATGATTTTATCTGACTTTGGATTTAGTCAACGAAACAGCCGCCCTTGTCCATGATGCAGCAGCTGATCGGACAGCGAATATGAGGGCAGATGAGCGATCTATGGCCCAAAACGCTGCTACACCCGAGGAACGGCAAAACAAGCAATCCAAGACAGATAAAGAAGGTTGGGTCGACGAAGGATATTACGAACAGAATCCATGGTATGGTGAGAAGAAGAAGAAGCCTGTTTACAGTCTTGGCGGTCCGCTCCCTCATCGCAACCGGTTCGGCAAGGGAAAGAAGAACAAGAAGGGTGGGGCTAAAGGAGGTCCCGATCTGGAGAAAGGCGAAGGACAGAAGTCGTCTTCAAAACGTACCGAAAACCACCGGCAGACATCAGATGAGACGTTGGGAGGTGGCAACGGCGATGATGTGGAGTACCACGAGGGTACGGGCAAGACGACACAGAACAATCCTTGGGATGTGGATTTCAGAGAGGGCATGCCGGGCCACAGTGCCGAGAAGGCACCCGGCTACGAGGATGGGTCGAAGTACAAGGTTGACGGCGAGCCTGTGGGCCAGCGAGAGGACGACGAGGCTGAAGAGGGCGAAACAAATCCCGATGAACTTCGCAACTGGTGGGCTCGACTGAGAAACAAGTACCCCGAGCCTCTTGCTGAGTTTCTTTGCGTGAGTCTCGCTCTACGACCTACGATACAGCCGTCAGCTTTACTGATTTATGGGATATGGGGCAGGTGGTCATGTCGACTTTCTTGGGCATCTGCGCAACTCTGAGTATCAACTTGTCTGCCGATCAAAAGAGCCAATACGGAACGTATGAAACTGCCTGTTGGGCGTGGGGATTCGCTTTCATGGTTGGTATCTACATCGGTGGTGGCATCAGGTCAGTCATGCAGAGCCCGTTGTGCCATACAGAATGTCTAACCGGTTTACTCTAGCGGTGCGCACATGAACCCGGCTATATCCATCTGTCTGTCTATCTTCCGAGGCTTTCCTTGGCGCCAATGCGCTGTCTATATTGTCATCCAGGTTGGTTGCCATCTCTACGTTCAGTCGGCGGCGCCAGCATCGAGGCCCACGGCAGTGCATTGTTTTCTGAAGACGAATGTTTCAGTAACTGACAAGTCGATGAACAGTTCTTCGCCTCATTTGTCGCTGCTGCTCTGGCTTATGCCGTCTATTATGATGCCATTCACTACGTTGACCCGAACATGACCTCGTCTTACACGAACTTCTTCTCCTTTCCCCAGGTGAGCCAAATCTTACTTCTCATTTTGTAACCTTGTTCAAAGATTTCATGTAACTGACACCAAATCTTAGACATGGGTGACCAATGTTGGCGCTTTCGTAACACAATTCATCGCAGGTGCTGTCATGACCATCTCAGTCTTCGCTCTTGGTGATGATCAGAACAACCCACCTGGAGCCGGCATGCACGCCGTTGTACTCGGCTTTCTCCAAGTCGCACTCAAGATGTCGTTAGGATACAACACCGGCTCGGCCCTAAACCCAGCCTCTGACTTTGGCCCGCGCCTTCTTACCCTTGCTGTCGGTTATCGAACGTAAGAAACTCCAAACATTCCATTACATGACGTTGTTACTAACATGAGTCCATCAGCCCGGAGCAATTCCAGAACGCATGGTGGATATACGGACCCTGGGCTGCTGCGCTCGCTGGGTCGATCGCCGGTTGCGTTATCTACGACGGCTTCATCTTCACTGGTTCCGAGTCTCCGATCAATTACCGTCTGCCAAAGTCGATGAAGGACAAGGCGATGAAGCTCACCAACTTGAGCAAGAAGTTCTAATTTGAGCACATTATTATTCACATACCCCAAACATAAGATGACGAGTTACGATATACGAAAAGGAATAGGAAACAGAAACAAAACACAATACACGGTTACCTTGAGTAAAATGGGACAAAAGCAACAAAAGTGAAGATTTTGGAGGAAGCTTAATTAGTTCTTCCACGCGAGATAGACAGAATAGCGTAGAACTAGTTATTTAATGTAATCGATATTAATTCAATTCTTTCCCAAACACATAACCCGATAGAATCATGGTCGCTTAAATACTCACAACCATTCCACAAAGTGAGGCGAGTGAGCGTTAACACCATATGTCATATACGATAAGATTTATTCGAGTAGCTTGAGAATTCGGGGAGACGATGTAAGACCACAAAGTTGCAGTGTCCAGAGGCAATTGGTCCATATAGCCAGATTGCCTATACCGTAAGGTTACCTCAACCTCTTTCCTACTTCAACCATCGGCACATCTGCACTCTTTAGCCCAACCACATACCACAAAGAACATCTCGATAAAATTCGACGCTACAATGGGGAATGGTTTGACTAATAATGCTTCAGAACCAAAGGAAAGCTCAATGCCTGGGAATACCGATGTAGATTGAAAAGAGATACTTTAGAAGTATGACGTATGGAGCATAATTAGATTGCTCTCCGAGGGAGGAACAAGACGTCAGACTGCAAGTTACAACTCCTCGAGCAAGCGATTTCATTGACGACTCTCATTCTCTACTAGAGTCCGATTGACAAACTTCACGACCGCAATGTGTCCTAGACAGTTTTCCATCTCCCCTCATGACGGGCTTCGAAGCAATCAAAGCAGTTCGAGGAGCCGATCTCAGGCCCCGCCGCTCATGAAGTCCTATCAAAACCAAAGGCGTGGTGGATCTACACTATTGCGGTATCACCATCGTCGATGCCACATATCCGCTCCATCGAAACCCAATGTAATACTCTGCAGAGACATGGCTGACGAAATCCTTCCAACGGCTACCTTGTCAGTGAACACGATGTGGGTGATTTGTTCACCTCCCCGGTGAGCCTTGTCGGGGATTATGGCTATATTCATGAGCCGATGGCACCGGTCTTCGCCGGAGATGTCGACAGGTGTTGCCACAGTAAGATGACCACCCCCCTTACGGGCCACCCCCTTACGGGCCACCGCGTACCGCGTTACCCTTGCGACTTATACGGTATATAACCCTGTTTATTATAATATAACTATATATCGTAATTTAATTTATTTTATATTATTATTATTATTTTTTTTTAAACGATGTTTTATATAGATTAAAAAGCCCGTTTTAAGGCGGCTATTTATAAAACGTAAAGTAAAAGCGGTATCCGTTACGTATTTAATAAGTAAAATATCGTTAAGACTATTTTATAGCGCCGTTTTTAAGCCTAGTTTATTAAAAAAATAAATATTAAAGCTTATAGTATTTATTATTACTTTAAGAAATTAAGTTATTAATTTAAGCCGTAAAGCAGTTTAGGTTAAGTTTTATATTATTATTATTAAAATTTTGTATTATAGCCTAACGTATATTAAAAGTTTTTAAAAACTATAATATATTAAGAAAAAATTAGTATAATAGTTTTATATAGCGTAATTTTACCGTTTAAAGTATTAAAGCTAAAATAATTAACTATATTTACGTTTTAAATACTATAATAATTAATATTAACTTTTTTTATAATCGATTTGATTTTTTAAAATTGGCGAAAATTTTATAAAACCGTTTTTATAATATTAACGAAATAAGCTTTAGCTAAAAAATAAAAAATAACTATTTTATTATCGCTAAAAAAAAACGGTCGCTAAGTTTTAAATCGTAATATCGAAAAAAATAAATAAATTATTATATAAAAATATATATTAGTTTTTAAAATAGCTTTTTTATTATTAGTTATTTTTAAAAAAGTTAACGTATAATAATAATAATTTTTTAACTAAAATATAGCTGGTTTTAATATTTAACGCTTTAAAACATTATTTAAAAAATAAACTAGTAATTTTACGGCGATAAATTAATTAATAATTATTTTTATATTATATATCCGGGCTTTTTATAGTAATAAATAAATAGTTTTTTTTAATAACGGCTATAAATTATATATTAATAATAACTTTATATAAAAATGTTTATATAATAAAATATAGCTTGTTTTTTATAAAGTTTATTATAATTATATCGTATAACCGTTAAACGTAAAAGTTTTTAAGCTATTAAAAAAAAAGCTTTGAAAATATTTCCGTAATAATATTAATAGTTAGTTAAAAATAAAGCTTTTTAAAAAAAAAATATTAAAAGCATTTCATAACGTTAAAATCGACTTTTTAATTTTTTAAATTATGAAAAATATTTAAAAAGTAATTAAAATATAGCTATATAATTTTTAATAAAGTTTAAAATTATATTTTATTTTTTTTAAAAAAAAAAAATATTTTAAAAGTTAAAAATAAAAAACTTTTATTATTTTTTCGGCTAAAAACATTTAATTTTATAGCTTTTATTACTTTAATTATTATTAAAACGTTAAAAAAAAGCTAAAATTATTTCCATAACAGCCGAAAAATATTTTTTTAACTTAAGTTGCTATTAAATTTAATTTAAAAAATATTAAATTAAAAAGCTTATAAAGTTTTAAATAAAAAAGCTTTTATTATTGCCGAATTAAAGGTTAAAATAGCTATCTTAAAGCGAAAAAACAATAAAGAAACGATAATAAAACAAAAAACAATTGCCGTAATATTTAGTAAAAAGTCTATACAGCTTATAAACGTTAAAAAAATATATAAACAAATAAAAAAGGTAGTAGTTTATAAAAACGAAGATAAAAAATTTAATATGCTAAAAATAAAACGGGATACTACTATAATTAATTTTAAAAATGTTTTAAAAATAGAAAAATATATTCGTATTATTTAATTAGCGAGAAACGCTAATTTCGGTAATATATTGCACTTATGGTGACTGACTTTAACACCACCAAAAGGTAGCCCGTGAGGGGGGTGGTCACCTTACATGACACATCCCGCGAACGTGCCCGTCAAGCTACCCAAATCCTCGCCCTACAGCCTCGCTCAATGGGCATCGCTCGCCAGCGCTGGGCGCCTACTTGGAACACGTTTTATGGGAAGGGAACAAAGCGCTGCTTCCCGATGATGTGGTGTTGCTACAAGCTATTTCGTATCATTGATACTACGAGTTACTGGTCATGTGTATTTACCAAGACGTAGGGACTGATGGTGTATCACTTGTAGCTGCAGTGATGGCCGCAAAGCTGCTATAGCAAAAGTCATCGTGACCTCATCCAGCGACGAGAATCTCACCTTCGTAAAGTCGGTCAATTACGCTCAAGACCACACCGAAATCGAGCGCCGAGGTGGATTGACATCCCTTGAGCAGAAATACGTCGAAGATTGTTAAACAACCTAAGTTTGAAGTTACTGAGTGGAATGGGGGGATTGGTCTTTGATTGCCGCCGTTTCCTGCACACGCCCCTAACGTCTTCATTGTCAGCAACTTACCCTCATACTCTCGTTCTTTAACAATTGTACGAGACATTCACTAGCCAGCGATATATACTTTGGCAATTGCTTATTTCGACTGATTTTATCACTCAACGATTCTACTCTTGTAGAGGATAAAGGGGAGTACCGATATGACACTCACGACATACTGGTAGCTTGTCCAACATTCACTTACTCCTTATAGCTTTTTACCTTTCGAGGGCAAGACGACGTGGACCAATGTGGAATACCGTCGTTTTCTTCAGTATAATTCAGGGGAAACCAGAGCCGTGATGGTAAAATGCTTTTGATCATTGTTTGAGGAGCAAAGGCCTATAGTGATAGTAAGGAACTTCATGAACGTGACAGCAACAATCCATGTCGAGCTTTGAATTCTCTAAGCAACAACGTATAAATAATACCTACCACAGTCATCTGGTTGCGAACCACTTGTATAATGGCGGGCAGTCTTTGGACTTTGGTCCCCTATATTATGCTTCACATAACCACGTAAATATATCCGCAGGCGCATATATTCGAGTCGTCAATACCTACCTCAACTGCTTCGGCTCACATATGATTCAGTCATTGCACACATCACCAACTATTGTGGCCCAGCCCTATACGACGGCGCCTTCCGATCTGTTTGGTGTTTCCTTCCTTTGCTTCAGCTCTGTTTGCTAGCCTACTACATGTGTCGCCTTCTCTGTTTGGTGTGTGCTTCTTGTCATTCGCATTGAATCGCCAAGCCTCTGGCATACGTCCTGACATAAGTATATGGCAATCTCTATGACAATTTTCCCTCTTCTCTCTCATACTTGGACGGTTTCTCCCCATTGGTGTAATGCGTCCCAGTAGGGTTGGGGAGTAAAGTGATCTCTTTGCTCTGTAAAAACTTCTTATGCAATGGCCTATCTATACAGGTTATATACCCTGTCGCCATATTTCATAGAGCGCAATCAAAGGTTTACGCGTATATCTATCCGGCGTTATTCGCTATATTATTCGGGCGCCTTACAGAAGGGGCGTCCTAGTAGGGTGAGGGAGCAGCAACCTAGTCTTATTGTTAACCATCTGTTACGACTCTGGCAACACTACCGACCCCTTTGTGGGGCCCAGCTTCCAAAATGAGCAGCGGCAGAATTATCGACACGGCCCTTACCGCCCAATAGTGACAACTATCACCCAGGCTACTGAGCAGTGCCCCCCAGCCAACCACCCACGTTGCTATGTGAGGCAGCCGCATTCATTGGACGTTCATGTTGCTATGACGGATCTTGTACCCTTGTACATCTGTATATAAATAAAGCACTGCTCCCAGCACATTCTCAGGTTCCTCCCTCTTCCCTTCCTTTCTCCAAACCTTACTTCACGCGCACGCTTGTAACTCGCTCTCCAGAGACCTACTGGTACCGAATTAACAGATCACACTATACCACCATCACCCCTGCGCTGTATTAGCTACTTCTCTCTCATCAGCACGATTGTCGATTGACCCTCGCGTTTGACACAACTCCCTTCAGCCGAGATGGCGCTGCTTGCCGATGATGAAGTTTTCATCCAAATCGACCCCGATGGCGATCTAGAGCTGGTTGTGGGCCATGAGGCAGGTTATCCTAAACAGTACGTGTCTACTCTCACCTCGGTCTCTAATCCTCCCCTCACAGCGCGCCGGTACCCATAGCCCTTGCTACAGAGATCGCTGACTTCAATTCATCCAGTCACTTCACCGTGTGTTCGAAGACGATGTCGCGTAGCTCTCCTGTCTTCAAAGCCATGCTCTACGGCAGCTTCGCCGAGTCTAAGGACAATCAGATACCTGGAGAAGCTTGGGTAGTTGAACTCCCAGAAGACGATCCGTACTCCATGGAGATGCTTCTCACCACCATGCATGGCATCTTTGAGGTCGAGCACGTCCTGACAGCTATTGGCAAGAATGGTGACATCGACAACCTGTACGAGCTTGCTGTCCTAGTCGACAAGTACGACCTTGTCAAGCAACTGCGCCCCTGGGTGCGTGAGTTCATTGAACCGCACCTCAACGCCTACGTCACCACCAAGCAGCAGTTCAAGGCTTGCGACGAGAATCTCAAGTGGCTTTGGGTTGCATTCGTCATTGGCGATCGAGATCTGTTCCATGCTATGTCTGGGGCCTTCATCGAAACCTGCGATGAACATTTTGGCGATGCGGGAGAGGAACGCACTGGGCCGATTGTCATCACTCCGCCTGAATTCACTGGTAAGGTCATCACACGGACATCCTGAAGCCGCGCTGACCAAATCTTCAGAGACAATCAAGCAAATCCGCGCAAAGATCGTGGCGAAATACCTAGAGGCCCTCCGCACTCTGGTCTCCAAGACCAAAGCCCGCAACCCAGAGGAGCCCTGCGAGTGGCCTCACAAGTCCGACCGCAGAATGCTCGACATACTGAAGGACGCCCTCGAAAGCCAGTCCGTGTGGCCACTGCCATCCGCAGACAAGGTCACAGGCAGCGCTTGGGAACTACGTCTCAAGGTCTACGAGGTTTTCGAGCATCTGCACATGTTCAGTGGATTCCCCCAGATGGCGGCTGCGCAGGGCAAGCTCATGGATATCCAGGAAGAGATTGATTACGCCCTGGACGCATTTATGGACCGTTACCTCGAGAATCAGAATCAGCAGGCTTTGAAGTCGGGTTTCAAGGGAAGCAATGCGGTGATCAGTTGGAGAAACTTGTTCAACTTGGACTACTAGAAAATAGGTGGCTCAATGGGGTGGTTAAGTTGTTGTGTTGGGGTTCCTCTGAGAATGGTCGCAAAAGCGAACCGGAATTGTTCCATCCGAGGTGACAGAGACAGGAAGACTGCCACTGGACAGCCAATATACGTATGGGACGCGATACGGGAGACAAATAACATATTATCAGATTGAGATAGCGAGATTACCAATTAGATTCGGAGTGAATCCCTTGACGATGTTTTTCCCCGGATAATCGCTCGGTTAATATTATGGTTCGTTTGATAGGTACAGTTAGTGTTTTCGCTAGGGCTAGTATTAGGGTTCGATATCGCGATGAAGAAAAAAAGGGCGTCTGTTTAGAATAGTTACGGTTGTGTCGACCAATACTTGGCATAACAGGTGGTGGATGTTCTACAGTCAAAATAACCAGACCTACCGTCTAAATACGCATTCTCCCTCAGTGCGGCAAGATTCAATCTCGATTCAACTTAAACATTCTATACACCGATGTTGACGCTCAACATTGCCCATGACTCTCACGCAGTCCTCATGTTCTGCCGAATACAAGCGCAGATACGCTGCATCATACAAGCACTATCAAAGCGACATAAGACTATCGTCTCGCCCCATGGATATCTTGCAAAAAAGCCGATGACAGCATCCCACTTTGTGCAATACATGCAAGGCTTTGCTCAAACGTCTTGGGCGTCTACTTCTAATAGGTCATCAGTACCGCCTGGGCTGTGAGTTAGTAGTCATTAGCGCTGGCCTTAGCGACTTCGCACTCTCGTGACGCTATCTAAGTACCGAGGTGTGACAAACCAAGTGGCGCTCTTGCCGGTACCTTAAGAGAGTGATCGAAACTTGAATATGAGCTTGTCATGCGCGATATACGTCTTCAAAGTGTTCTCGGGATCAAGATACTCACCCATTCTGAAATGCTGCGCGGAAGATGTACTGGCAGCAGTGAGCTACACTGGCACGCTTCCCTCGTAACACGCCTTAGTAAAACAGGAAGCTGATATTTTACGGCTGTAAGGTGGCTCAGAGCGCAACGGTTCAAATTTTCGTCAAGCAGCACAATGACGGCAGTTTCAATGCTTGCCAACCTTTCTCCGTGGAAGCTGCTACGCAGTGGTCTATTCATTCGGCTCACTCAACTTGAGGCGATTCGCTTTGCTCCATAGAGCGCAATCAAAGGTTCACGCATTTATCTATCCGGCGTTAGTGGCCGCGCTATTCAGGCGATCGTCTACAGCACTTTCTGGAGCTTCTGCGATCAGCCAGCTGTAACCTTTGTGAGAGCGGGGCTGTCGCAATTTAGTATCAGAGCAAGGGCCTTTATTCGCACTATTGACCATTCATCCTAGATACCTACCTATAGTCTTTGCCTAGACTACGTATCAGGTATGATTTCTTTGTTCTTATTCCTTTTCACTCCACGCAATGGGCTCTCTCGCCTTTCTCTTCGCAGAAAGGCTTTCGCGCCATGAAGAACAATGAGACCGTACTTGAGTCGGCCGATTTGCCCTTGATCATCGCAAATATCTGGTGCCTCGTATGATGTCGTTGAGAGCGCCATGAACCTGCGTACGCAGATGCACACCGCCGACATCAACGCTGGTTCCTCACCAGCAAAGATTCGTACTTTGGCCATCCTTATGCAGGGCCTCAGCATCTCCCCTTTACTGTGCAAGCTTGCATCTCCCCTGGTTGTTGCTGACCATGCAGTTGGCACAGGCAGATACTCGGACACCCTCAGGGCTGAACTTGGCTCCGATGCATCCCTCCCATCGCCCGGTTCTGCTGCACGTAACGCACGGCTTAGCTGAGACGTCTCCCAGAACTTGGTATAAGGCTGCAATGATGTTTACATCCTTGGCACCAGGTGTGAACGGTTGGGGTCGCTGGCCGCGACCCGGAGGGTTGTTGGCAGGGCGTTCTCGGAGGGGACGGACACTCGGGCGGCCACATCGATCCTTGAATTTCTCGTCCGAGGGTCCGTCGGGGGGATACTGGATTGTCAAGGCCGGATAGGTGTCGCATACTGCTTGCCAAGCTGTTGGGTCTGTATGGACATGAACATGGTCAGAGGGCATGAGTACCGTGGTAATCCAGCGACGACGATACTTACGAGAAATCGTGGGCCGAGCTCGAGATTGACCAGATCCGTGACCTTGGCCCTGAGCGGCAGGCATCCGAGCCGTGCTCTGGAGAATCTCGATGATGCGATCCTCGTCTAGCTCAATCTTGATGGTGCCACCTGCGATCTTGAGATTGAAGACGTAATCCGTAATTAGGTCACGTCGAAAGCTGGCAGAAAGGCCAGCTTTGAGCTGGGGGTTTGCTTCGAGAGCCTTGTCGAGGGCGCGCATGGTCTTCTTGGCGTGCTCGCAAACTTTGTCGATGAATCGCTCGGTCATTCCACCCATGGAGCTGCTGAGCAATTCCTCGAGAGCCTGGCGATCCTCGTCCTGGTCCCTCCAGATGGAATGCTTGAGCGCCACCATCTCGGGCGAGAGTGAAGAAGACATGATGGTAAGGTCTGGGTGCTGAAGGGTGATTGAGGAGGATCAGGGATGTGAGGAGGGTTGGAGGAGAGTGGGAGGAGAGAGAGTTATTTCTCTGGGGTGTGTCTGCTTTTGTAGACTGTAGGCAAGAGAAGATTCAATATTTGAGTCGACTGCTAGCAGTCAAAAGCCCCCATCTGACCATTGAATGCCACTATCGTCAGTCATGTTGTCGCCTCGAGATCTGTGAGTAAGATTGGTGACCCATCCATTGAATGGAAACAAAGTATCACTGAGATCAGATGGACTGCGCTGGAAGTGCAACCGCATAGCCTAATCGACCCACACTCGGATCGCCGTTGTACTAAATGTTTGATGCAGGTCGGCCTCCTCACCTGAATTGCTACAGGCCGTCATCAAATCTTTCTCTGTGGGTGACAGGGATGCAATTCCCTGCTAGGTTACCTCGGATCCGTTCTGGGGTAACATTGAATGAAGCTCAACTGTCAATGGATTTTTTGCTACTCATTACCTGTGATTGCTTCAGATGTGCCTGGCCGCCTTTCGTCTAGCTGTCGGGGCGAAAGGGGTCTCTTACATGTCTCATGTCCTATTGGAATATAATGCGAGGCTATTCATTCGTTCTCTTTGAATGTCGTGCTAATGATACAAAAATAGAGCACCACAAGGACGTGCTAGAATAATGTGTGAACGTCTGTGGGATGTTGCTATAGCTAATGCGCTTCTATTACTGAAAGAAAACATTGGAGGTTCCTCGGATTAACAAGGTTCATTGGGTGTTGAGACAGTTTCAATGACAGCACCCCGCAGAATGATGGGTAGCTCCTTGTTGACCCGGGCTCGAAGGGATTCTTTTGCTAATCACTGAGGATGCGGTGAACAGTATCTCGTCCTGCGATGGCAATTCAAACAACACGGAAACCTCAACTGCACCTGCTTCAGCTCATGTGGAACTGTCCGCATAGATGACTTTGGATACGCTGGGGTAGTTCACACACGCATCAGAAAAGCAAAGCATCGTATAATGTAGGTCGGCGAATGCACATCACCAGTATGGTCCCAGTGTTCCTGCTCCTTGATCCATCACTGAAGTATGGAGCTTAGACCGAGGTAATAACGGCGGATCAGATGAAGCGTAGAAAAAATCCACAAGTTCTAGAAAGGCAGAAATGTCGGGGTCATGAAAAACATGAAGAAATTCTTGCCGCATTGCATTGTTTGAATGAAAGCATCCGCAACCCCTAGAAGTTGATCATATGGTCGGTTGTCTCACCACTTAGAGATCTTGAAGTGGGGTAACATGGCTGATAAGTTCCGTTCCTATCTTATCCAGGCCCTAGGATCTCATTGGGTTCCGTATAATAAATCTAATTTCTTGAAAGCAATCGCGGCCGAGTTGTTTGCTCGGCTCTTTTTCAGCTATGGTTATGATGGTCCTGGAACCAGCGTCGGTAGCGACAATCACGACCAGATTCATTGTCTCATGCTGACAAGATTGAAGAGCTGTCAAACATTTTGTCATCAGTGCCAATCATAAGTCTGCTTGTACAAAGATGTCTAGCAGGCCGAACCCTAGTACCTACTCAATGAATTCCCTCTCATGTACCTCGGGTGATAAAGCCTCTGGCTAGTTGACGGATGCAGCCAATGGATGATGCATATATCAGGCTCTGCAAAATTCCACATGGCTTGGTTCATGGTTTGCTGAGCAAGTTCACATTGATGCACATGAGTTCCATATCACACGCAAAATGAGGAAGGAGCGGCCCGATCCCCAGCCGTGAATATTAGGGATGCAAACAAGACAAAGCTGGTGTAAGCTTGTGTGCTTCCGCTCATTATTTTCTTTTCATACCACACCGTTATCCTTGTGAAACCAGTATTTATTTGTTTTGGGCGTCAACCTTGAAGGCCATAGTTGCCCAAAATGATCGCCTTTGTAATCTTAGCATTGTTATTTTGAATGCAGGCCATTAGACTTTATCAAAACTTCCTTTAGCCCTTGTGCAGGAGCAGCAAGGTTCAATCGCGCTGTGTCGTTAAACCTAGCAGCTCCCCTCGAGGAGACACGTCCATTTCAACAATTGAGTGTCGAAAGTGAGATAGGTGTTGCTCATAGCAGCGAAAAAGTAGGCAGCAAGTCTTAAAGATCTCATCCGGCAGCAATGATACGCCAAGGGAGACGACCAAACACAACATATAGCTACCATTATTTCAAATGAGTTTCAAGTTCACACTCACCTCAGTCGAAGTGACGGAACACGTAACGGAATGACATTGACGTCGCGCTATTGTTGGAGTCTTGTATGCGGGTCTAGACAACTTAGAGCGCCCTAGCATCAGCTTCTTGTGGCGACATTTGGGAACTTGCTATAATTAAACTGGTCTGGGGCTCTGAAGATGTTTATATTCCTCAAGTTTGTACTGCGCAAAACCAACTGGGAGCAATAAAATTTCCACTTCGCTCGCATCATATAAGTCGGTTTGATCAGTGAACAAGTAAAAGAGATGTCGTAATTCATCAAAGCCTGTTAGCAACCTGCCACATTCCCCTGGCTTAGTCATAATACCCCGTAATGGTCGTCGTCGTAGGATACGGTCATCGGCAGGTTATCGCGACTTTCGGAAATCAGAGCGAAAACAATGCTGCTTTGTTAGTAACGTTACAGGAAGCGACAATGGGATGATCTGAATTGAGTGGTCTGCCATTGTGGACCGGGGTATAGAACGTCAGACTTTTTTTGCTACATCGGGGTATATGTCAAGGATACCGCCCCGAAGCACTAACCGCTCTGATGGTTCGTAAGGCTTACCGTCAGTCTTGGCAGTTACTAACTATTCGATAAGGCAAGATCTGCGGCGTCAGCTTGAAACATAATAGATATCCAACTCAGCATTTCTCGTGTTCAGTATCTTGGCGGACCCTTATTGCCATATTGACAGAAATGTAGGGCTGAGCCAGGGTGTGAAAGTGGGCAATATTAACCTAGACAACCAAAAATAGTCTTCGACAATCCATGGAGAGGATACTCGATTATAGTAAGCCAGGACGCTATAGGATATATAAATGCGACGGCGCCCTCGGGAATGGATGAGCATAATCACCAGAATCACTATCAGAACCAGCACACACATACATATTGAAGAACAAGACGCACTCAACATTCACCTCACCAATCCTCATCAATCTCCACCAATTCAAGAAAATCAAGATGCGCACCTCAGCTTTTACTCTTCTCGCATCCGCTGCAGTCGCTAGCGCTGTAGCCATTCCCACCACCGGCACGGTTGTCATCGAAAAGAATCTCGGCGGTGTCACCGGCCAGAAACAAAACACAACCATCACTGTGCCTCTCGACTTTGAGCAACCCGTATACAACGAGGAGGCTTTCGCCGCCGTGTCGACGTTGTATCTCATTGAGCCTTCCCTCGCATTCTGTTCGACATTCGATGTTGATGGGAATGGAATTGGGGGAGCCGACTTCTCCGTCGGTCTCCCTGCCCATCTGTCGACCAACACTGTCAAGATCGGCTCTCTCCGATGCTACTATGGAGAGTAAAGGATAGTCAATAGGGGGACGCGCAATGTTCCGCCTTAATACGAGCGACGTGGATCAAGTCAGATCTTATTACGCAGACGCGCTTAACGTATTGGTGGTCACCGAGATAGGGTTGTGTTGATAGAAAGGTCGCAATGCCTTTTGGCTTTGCGAAGAGAACGCCCGTCATTCATTTCAAACATCTGACTATATAGAATTATGAAGTTTTGTTGCAAACATCAAACCCATACTCTACGCACTAATTCAAACGCAAACGATCCCAAGTGACACATATGATATTTATAAATGACACATATGACTGAAACTATATCTGTAAGACACATGAAAGCATGAGTGTAGCTGATTGAGCTGCGTAGAGAAACTTACATAGGGCCGCGATTGGACTTGTGCATCGAAACAAAGATCGCAACCATATAGATGCAACTAAGTAATAGTCAAAACCTTGGCAAAGGTTACAATTTATATGTTGCGTGCGAGCCTTCCAGACAGGAGTAAATGTGATGAATATCCCTCTTCTTCCTCAATGCAGCAACCAATCGTAGTAGAGCGCAAGACAATAACCGCATCATTGATGGTTATTGCGTCGTTCAGTGTTTTCACATATTTCTCAATTGTCTTCCAAGCAATAGAGCATGACAGTGCCAGCGTAGAAACACATATCTGACTCTGACCTCTGGAAACTCTACGTCTCTCTCACAACACCTATATGAACGATGATGTCGATTCTTGATTGAAATCCATCAGCACAACTACCCAAGTCCAATACGAGTTGGCAAAGAAAGGGAATGGCAGCTCTATCTGTGTCTAATGAAACGCGAAGCGTCCAGTGCAACTTATTCTCAAACTTCATTCGATCAGAGGTTTGCAACAGAAGTCATACATTGGTATCGAATACCGTAAATGGCACTACCTCCCGGTTAATCTTTCAATCATGTGATCAGCCCTCTTCCCGAAAGGAGAAAACCAAGCCAAGATTCTCTTTGCGCATCTCCACATTAAGCTATGCAAAGCGTCCTGACTACACAAAATTACAAGCTGCTACATGATGAAGAGGAGATAACAATTACTAAAATGCTCTCGACCCCAGCAGCGAAGTCGACGCTGACGGCATGGTGTCAGCTACCGGAGTGCAATGAAAGATTGGCCCTGGTGCCCGCGACGAGCCGATGTCAGCATGGTGAAGGCACCAGACGTATCACCAAGGAGAACAACCTAGTCGAAAAGAAAAACAACTTGGATGAGCATACTCAAGGGCTTTTCATACTTGATTACAGTATGCATCTGACTCTCAACACTGTAATTAGCCGATCAGAATCCAAAGACAGGCGGAGGAGGAAGACAGCCTCACCAAAACCGTTGCGGCCGGCCAGAAGCGTTTCCAGAATATCATTACTAAGCCAGTCGGTCTTCATTATGAGGCTGTGAGACAGGGAAGTATTCAACTTCTTCTTTCTCCTCTTCAGTGCAACTCGCACCACCTTCTGCTACTAAATAGTGGTCGAAATGTGGACTAAGCGGTGGTCCAACGTAATATGGGATCCGGGCCTTGGGTGGGTTGTCGGCAAGTTGCTTGATAGACGAGTCAATTTCTGCTTGCGATGGTCTGTTCAAGTGCTGGCTCTTGGGTCGACGGTGGCAGGCTTGAACAAGGCGAATCCGTCCCTGATGTCGCACCGGCCAACAGTGTGAGGCAGTTGTTACCTCTGGCGATTGAAGAGACGCGGCAGGGAGTCTATTTTACCACCGACCGCCACACCATCGTTGGCAGGAGACCATAATCTGTTCTGTACAAATACGTTCGAATCACGTGGAATAGAGCAAAGTAGAACAACTTCCATACAGCGCTAATGCATTGGGTTTCTACGGGTGGTGGGTTTCAATGAGGCCCTGCTGCTCGCGTGCATTCTGACTGCTGTCGAAAATTGCATACCCTTGATACAATGTTCGTAAGATCCATGTTCTACCGCACTCGCATTGATGCAGTAGCTGGGGAGCACCGACACGTTCAGTCTTGAAAATTATTGCATACTCGCCAAGTTCGCTAAGGACTTCGTCGCCTTCGCATCACTATCTGCACTATGCCTGAGTCTTCACCAACCGTGTTTCTGCATACTTCTCACGGCTTCACACCTCACGCCATCATCCACTTCCAGTGCAGTGTCATGGGTCCATATGCACCAGATTATCACGCCATACCGAGAGTGGACCCGGATGCGACAAAGGATACGACCAAACGCACTTACCTGGAGCTGAGCATGCCCATAAGTTCAGCATAGACAACGTGCGCTGCCTACAATGAGCGCTACATACAAGTCGAGAGTTAATGGGGAAAGGCGTAATACCGAAACAATCGTTGTTACAGAGGAAGCGGTGCAAATATGACGCAAACGGTAAGATAAGAAGAATGCAAAAAAGGGAAAAAAAAAAAAAAAAAAAAAAACCAGAAAAGAAAAAAAAAAAGTGCAAAAAAGAACCACGATGCTTTTCGAACAGGCGTCCCCATCCTACTTCACATCGGGCCGGAAAACAGCGCGCATGTTATTCCATCTGGCGTTGACCCCCCTCGCCATCCCGACGTGCAATGGGTAGTGACGTTCGCCTTGGGGTATGCTAGAACAACGCGTTGTCGGTCCCTATATAGACGCGTCCTGGCGCGACGCGCGACTCCTATTGGCTCTGGCGCACCCGGTGTTCTGCCGGACGTTATTGAGGGGATGGAAGGTGCTGGCTGGTACCTGCCTACATGGTCGTGACTGCCCCGTGGGTATCTCGGGACAATAGACGTCGCGAAGCTGTGTCTCGTCACCCCCAGACGGCTTACAAACGCGCTGTCGAGGAGAGCTTCGTGCTCACGGAGCAGAATGCGCCTGAGTTACAGTCGCAAGAATATTTGGAAACCCATTATGACACTTGTCATGCATTCATTCAGACGCGAGGCGAGGCGTCTGACACACCTGTACATAGGCAGCTAGGACTGACGCAAAGAACCCAGCTCATCCCCATTGCTCTAATCGTTGATAGAGAGGAATGTTTTTTTGTTCAACTCAACGCACTATTTCACCTGATACCCTTCGCACTTTCAGCACCTATTTACTAAATATTTACGCCTCGAAAGTCATCATATACCCCATTTTGTTCCTATCACTTTTATATACAACACAGGGCTTTGACCCGATCTGGGCTGATCGAAGCTGATGTTAATCGAGTTGTTTATGGCGAAATGTGGCTAGCACCCTTTTCGATGCGAATAGAGGTCGAGACATGGCAGTCCAACTTACGTCACGAACTCAGCAAACTGTTTATTGCTCGAGACCGTTTAGCATCAAGACACTGATCCGCTGGCCTAGTGCTCCGGTCATGCTTGAAAATCGCCACTGGAATACCGACTAGGCCATTTCATTCCGACTAGTTTGTCGGTTTCGCGTCTCAGTGCGCCACCACCATGATGATTAGCCCGACGGGATACGACAACTCTAGGAGGGTTATCATCGAGGATTTCTCAACTCTGACCCCGCTACGCGAGCGGTTGAAAAAAAGGTGACAAGAACACCAGCGACACAACTAAGATGGAGCTCGATAACCACGCCGAGTTGAGAAAACTGGCCCTACGACTTCCTCTGTCTGTTGCTGAGCGAAGAGCCAAGGTGCTTGAGCTGAGCGAGAGCAATTGCCGACGTGTTTCTTCAGGGAATGTTTGGAAAGCCGATGCCCACCTGTAGATCGACAAGCTTTGCATGCCGCGGAAAACTTCGTCACTGATGCTGCACGCATTGTCGCGTACCGAGACGCTGCCTATCTGAACTATAGTCCAGGCGCCGTGGCAACATACAAGATTCCCGGGACCATAACTCCAAGATCAATTGGTAACAGCTCCAAATGATCGCATTAATGCACAGTCCGGAAATTCCACAAAGATAAGCGCAGGAGGGTGGTGCCCATCGTCGCTACCGCGGCCATCATGGCAGGCTCCGGCGCACCTGATTCGCTCGCCGCCAAAGAGAGGCCTGGGCAGAAAGGCTGCCAAGGTAGATCATTGTCTACGTCTCTCTAGTCAAACAAATTAGCCACCGAACCATGGTGCCAATTCGTCCGATACATGACGCCCGGAGTGCAGAAGGCGCATCCGGGATGTGGTGCCATTAAGGGCAGGTATTACCGGATCGTGCAGGGCCCGCATATGATCTCGTGCTTGTACCGCTGGCGGCATCACCATATAGACGCAATTCGACTCACACGATGTAATCGCATCAGGCATGAGTGTCAACTCAGATGGTCGAGCAACACGCAGCTTAGAAATTGCCTTCAGAGTTCTATTCCTAAAAAAGGTTTCTGTATGTTTGACGCAAGAGGTAATAGGGCTTCTCACAGAGCGTAGAGAAGCGAATATATGATAGTCTAGCAACAGGACCAGACATGACATGAGAATCGGACAGTTTGAGCAGAGGTTCACTAATAGCTTTAAGTGCCCCTCTCGCCCTAGCATCGTTTCATTTATCAGCTCTATCTATCAAATACTTCTACGCCTACTTATGAATCACAACGATGACTGGAACATGATGAACGAGACGCCGAAAATTACTATCCAGCGTATCTTGGACAATCTCGCGACCAAGAGTCCGACATGGGATGTTCCGACAAAGATGGCAACAAGCCTTGATGGACCTGTTGTGACTTTATCAGTACTCCAGGAAGTCGCCGTTCAGTACGGCATATAAAGAGCCGAGCGTTGGATCTATGGACAGGTACCAAAAGTAAGGGTGCGAACGTAACGACATCAATGCTCTCATATTACTGGAAAGAGTTACTCAGAATTGATAGGAATATTCGAAATGGGACAGCGAAAGTTTGCAGAGTTGCATCGTAGCAACCGAGCCAGCTAAATCAGTTGTTTTTAGAACCTGGGTGGGAGCGCGTGTAGCAACTCGTGGAGTCCCACTGTAACACTGAGCCTTGAATTAAATTGAACGTGTAGCGCAAACCCGAATCGATCGTTCCTTCCTAACTTGGTTTTTGATGCCTTGAAAATAGGGATACAGTTCTTCGCCGCCGTTCGTCTTTGGTACTTCGTAAGCTAAGCTAACTATAGCTTTCATCTCGTCTTTATCCTTCACACGCTGGCCACCTCCCACCGCCCCTCCTCCTTCAACTGCACAAACACCAGGTCACACACACATACATCGTCATTCCGATCAAGCCGTCGATTCAGCACCTCGTCAACGTGTCACACCATTCCTCCTGTTTGGTCATTTACTAGTGACAAGAGAGAACCTGCCCCTCTGTACCATCCTCACTCACAATCCAGGTCATCTCCGGGTCCCTCCCACCAACCTCACCTAGATCTTCCGGTCCCCGCCTCATTAACGGTGACACCCCGACTACACTCGCCGCCACCACCATCATCATCATCATCATCATTACCAGCATCATCATGGCTTCACTCGCACCCGACTATTATTTCATCCTCGGCGTCAACCAGGACGCATCCAAGAAGACACTCACTCGTGCCTACCTTGATCTCACCAAGCCTACATCGCCGACTACTCTACATGTGCGCCGCAACGACGACGATAGTGACGATGAAGCTCTGACTCCTCGTCAGGTAAGCCTCACCTTCGCCGTTGAAAGATATTCCTGACAAGGGCCCGCTTTAGATTGAGGTCCAGAAGGCATACAAATTCCTCGCCGACGACAAGAACCGTGCTGTTTACGACACAACGTATCCACAGCTGAGAGAATCCTGGGACGCGGAACGCCTCTCCAGAGCCCGCCGCAGAGCCTCAAGCGCGAAGGGACACAAGCAAATTGTGGCCAAGGGAATCAGCCAGAAAAGAGCCCAGGCCGCGGTGGTTGACGCCAGAGCCCGCAGAAACACCAAACTCGCCCGCCGACTAGCTCGGGAGAAATTCGCCCTCGAGGCTGAGCAAGATCTGAATGATCACTCGCTTGACTTTCACGATCTTGAGACAAGGTTCTTTCCTACGCAGGAGTACATTAACTGTCGATCCAAGGAATTAGCTCGTGAGGAGAAGGACCTCATGGAAGGGCTTAGACGCGCCAAGCTCCGCCTTGCAAAGATCCAAGAGGAGCAACAAGAGATTGCAGCCATCTCTACCGGCGTCAGGAAGCGTCTTGTCGCCATGGCCACGGAAAATGAAGTGCTGGCCAATCAGGTGGCCGACCGGTGGGACAAATTGGACGGAGAGAAGCTTGATTTTGATTGAGGATTGATTGGATGAGTAAGCAAGCGGATAAGTTGACGAGGCAGAAAGGGAATTGCCTTAGGAGCACAAAACCGATTGAGTGTCAGAGCTGATTTGTTTTTCATCAACACCGTTCAAGCGTTTTTGGGAGGGGAAAAGAGCGTGTTACCAGCGGATAAGTGAGCGCATGCATTTCACCAGGAGCGATAGGACCATGACTGTTATGGCTTCTATCCAGTTTCACATTGAGATTGATGTAGATCATGCGCCAAAACATTTGATATTCTCCAGAGTCCATGAAGCCAAACGTGCAATGTCTGGGTTCCCGGGTAGGCGATACCCCCCAGGAGAGTTGCAAGACGGGAGTTTGCTCGGTATACTATGTGGGATCTGTCCACAGAATTGATCACAATAGTGTCTTTGCGAGCTGATCAAAAGCAAGGTCTCACCGTGAACGTAGTTGGATGAGAGAACGATGACGCACAGCTCCTATCTGTTAGCTATGGTTCGAAGTTCCATTGTATACAATTAGATTACGCGCATGCTACAACACGGCCAACTGACGGCTAATCGAATTGCCAGAGATAGAGGTTCACAATGCGTAGTACCGACGGACCCCCCATAAGATCACTGGAATTAGAAGATGCTACCTCCCCGACGCACAGCGTTTCGCATGTAATGACGGGGAATGCAGGTGGTCCCGTGTCGCTCGCTTGATGCCTAAGCTCAGCCACGATATTGCGTACCTTACCACCCCAGCCACAGGGGACCAATCCAGGAACAGCCGCCCGCGTCACGACGTCATCCCCTATTGCCATCAACAAACCAGCACCAACCAGTACCACCAAGAACATATCCAGGCTTGAGGTAACCTACAACAAGAAATAGACATAACCAGGAAAACATAATATCAATAGTGTGACACCCATGCTAATAATAATAAGCCCTACAAGCCGACTCAGCATCGCCACGCCAAAACTCCACACGAGCTGCCCCGCCAAGCAAGAGCGCCCTGTAATCCGGGACCCCGAACCTCAAGTGATTGGACTGTCACGGCAGCTGAGTTGCCGAACGCCCTCAAAGAAAGAACGAAAATCATATCACATTTCCTCTTATAAAACATCTATACCCCTTCGTTCCGTATGCCTAACCTCTTCGTTCGACTTCTCGCGCCCCTCACCGCTCTCATCCTACTCCTCCTCACCGTCCAGCGTTACAACCCAGACCTCCCATCAAACATCTTCAACCCCACCACACCACACGACCCCTCTAAACCCACCAGCAACAAGACGTCGCCCACCATGCCATACCGCACAGTATCTTACTACGTGAACTGGGCCATATACGCGCGATCTCACAAACCTCAAGACCTGCCCGCAGAGAACCTAACACACATCCTCTACTCCTTCGCAAACGTGCGTCCAGAATCAGGCGAAGTGTATCTCACCGATTCCTGGGCCGACACCGATATCCACTGGGAGGGCGACTCGTGGAACGACGTCGGAACCAACTTATACGGATGTCTCAAGCAATTGAACCTTCTCAAGAAAAAGCACAGGAACTTGAAGGTTTTGCTTAGTGTCGGCGGTTGGACATACAGCTCCAATTTCGCCGCCCCCGCAAGTACTGAAAGCGGCAGGAAGAAGTTCGCAGAGTCCTGTGTGGAGCTGGTGAAGAATCTGGGCTTCGACGGGATAGATATCGACTGGGAGTACCCTCAAAACCCCCAGCAAGCGTCGGACTATACTCTCTTACTCCAAACCGTTCGCGAAGCGCTCGATGCTTACTCGCCCTCTCACCACTTGGAACTCACAGTCGCTTGTCCGGCGGGTGCTCAAAACTACGAGAAACTGGACATGTCTGGGATGGACAAGTACCTCGACTTCTGGAATCTAATGGCCTACGACTACGCAGGGTCCTGGGATGCTGTGGCGGGTCACCAGGCGAATCTATACCCCTCGTCTTCAAACCCCAGCTCCACGCCTTTCAACACCGCAGCAGCGATCCACGCCTACACATCCCGCGGCGTCGCACCCTCAAAACTCGTCCTCGGCATGCCGCTCTACGGCCGCGCTTTCCAACAAACCAGCGGCCCAGGCCAATCCTACTCTGGCATAGGACAGGGCACGTGGGAAGCCGGTGTATACGACTACAAGGCTCTCCCCCTCCCCAACTCCCAAGTTCATACCGACCATGAGAGTGGTGCGACGTATTGCTACGACGAAGGATCGAAGACGATGGTATCCTACGACACTGTAGACATGGCGAGGAAGAAAGCGGAGTTTGTAAAGGAGAAGGGACTTGGTGGTGCGATGTGGTGGGAGAGCAGTGCTGATAAGAAGGGTGGGGAGAGCTTGATTGGTAATGTCGTTGAGGTCCTCGGTGGGACTGGTGCCTTGGAGAAGAAAGAGAATTGTTTGAGGTATCCGGAGAGCAAGTATGATAATTTGAGGGGTGGCTTTGCGTAAGTGAGACATCACGGGGATGGAAACGATTGGATGATATGGTCAGGATAGTATGGCGTGTGAGCGTTGAGAGACTGTTGGATTGAGTAGACCATAGAGAAAATGTTTATGAGATATGATATCACGGTTTTAACTAACCTTCGACTGTTGTAACCTTGATACCGCCTGCATTGAGAGCTTAAAAATATTCACGAGTATCAAGTAAGAACCCGAGTGGAATAGGTTCAGACACGGCATATAGGAGCATTACATCAACAAAGACAACACAGCAAGTTAACGTTTGGACAGAGTCGCATTGCGAACAGACGGACTAGCTAAAGTCGTCCATGGTACCTAGTATCCTCGTGACAAGAACTCCATGCATCCTAGCACACCGAGAAATTTTCCGATACCGTCGTGATCATGATTTCGCATTACGTGCCGAGTCGCCAAACGTTTGGTGGATGATCCGTTTACTGCTTGTCGAAGACGTAGGTCAGGTGGCAGCGACCGCAGTACTGGCGATCCTGCATGGCGGCCATGAAGACACCGGCACCGCACTGGATCAGTCGTTAGAGGTGTGATACTGAGTGAAGTTGCAGAGCGACGAGACTTACGGTATCAGCAGGGCACTCGCGGCGAAGGCGCTCGATCTTGCCATCACCGTCGACCTTGTAGTACTTGAGGACGGCCAACTTGGTCTTCTTGCGCTTGTGCTTGATCTTCTTGGGGGTGGTGTAGACCTTCTTCTTTCTCTTCTTGGCACCACCACGCAGACGCAGGACGAGGTGGAGAGTGGACTCCTTCTGGATGTTGTAGTCGGAGAGGGTGCGGCCGTCCTCGAGCTGCTTGCCGGCGAAGATCAAGCGCTGTTGGTCCGGGGGAATGCCCTCCTTGTCCTGGATCTTGGACTTGACATTGTCGATGGTGTCGGATGACTCCACCTCAAGGGTGATAGTCTTGCCCGTGAGGGTCTTGACGAAGATCTGCATGATTGCCTGAGATGCCAGATGTTAGCCATGTCGCCTTGAAACGACTTGAGCGCAGAATGTGATAGCAACTAGAATTGTCGGAGATGGTCTTGCTTCAGCTGCCCATGCATCGAGAGTGGCTGTAGCGGGCGGCAAGTGATTGATGCATGCCGCCGCCGCCAATTCTCTGAAGACACTGCGACAGTCACGGCAGTGACACAGACGAGAGATTGACGATGCGCTGACACGCTTGAGTGTAGAGAGGCCTGAGCGAAGGCGACATGCTTGACGTACCTAGACAAAATGTATTGCCGTCCTAAGCAACCGTGTAGATGGGAGGTTTGGGTTGATGGAAGGGAAATAAAAGTCGAGGTTGAGGAGAGCCGCACTTCACAAATGTTGGTGGGATACGCAGACCCGCACTAGTAGAGAAAAGGCTAGCGGCGGTGGGCAGCGGACCTGAGTGAAGGCTGGCTGTAGGCCTGGCGAAACTTCGGGTGTTTTGAAATACAGCAGCTTTTCTTATCTTATCAGCCTTCCCAGTGGGCTCTCTCGGCCCAGGCTGTGGAATCATCAGCGCTGCCCTCGACTGCAAAGGCTGCGTGGTGGATCCCTCCCTTAGACACGCTAGGGTTTCCCACCGATTTTGCCCTCTCACAATCCCCTGCTCTGGCTGTCTGTGGCAATCATTGGCTCGCTGCACAACCCGACGTGGGGCAATCTCGCAGAACTGATTGCAGCTACTTCTCCCATCTGCCTCCCGCCAAATATTTCAACCCACTCGACTCCTTCTGGACTTCAGCTTCTGCTCGACAACTAACCCGACAGCAAAGTCCAACCAACACCGTCACCATGGTCAAGAAGAGAAAGAACAACGGCCGCAACAAGAAGGGCCGCGGCCACACCAAGCCCATCCGCTGCAGCAACTGCTCGCGATGCACCCCCAAGGACAAGGCCATCAAGAGATTCACCATCCGCAACATGGTCGAGTCGGCTGCCATCCGTCCGTCTTGCCCTCGCTCGCTTCGCTTGATCATCGCTAACAAGGTGCAGGTGATATCTCGGATGCCTCCGTCTTCGCCGAGTACACTGTCCCCAAGATGTACCTCAAGCTGCAGTACTGCGTCTCTTGTGCCATCCACGGCAAGATCGTCCGGTACGTCATCCCTCACGGGAAAGACTGCGCTCTCGTCCTTTGCGACGAGAATCGTATGCGCTCGAGAAGAGCCTTGGCCGACTCTCGAGCTTCCCCATCCCTGCCTCGTTCTCCCACCACCCACCCACGATATCCTTTCCGACACGCTCCTCCCTTCCCCCCAACTCCTTTCCGACCGACCGATTGCAGCGACAGTTATACTAACATGTCCCAACAGTGTTCGATCTCGCGAGGGTCGCCGCAACCGCGCTCCTCCCCCGCGTGTTCGCTACAACAAGGATGGCAAGAAGGTGCTCCCCACTCAGACCGCCAAGGTTGCTTAGACGCGCTCTTGTTGATCTGGTTTGATGTGTTTGTTTTTCGGAAAAGGGCCGGCGGAGATCTGGTCTACGGAAACGGAAATGGGTTCACTTGCATGACGACGGGTTTACGGCATGATATCACTAGTAATGACCTGCATGACCTGAAAATTGAGTCATCTTTGCTGCGGCAAACAAACACACACCTTTACTTCCTCTGTTGTTTCCTTGGCTGACAGATTGTGATATTTTGAAACCTCAAACGGCTTTGATACGAACAACCACCATTTACCAGCAGTGTGCATTTCCAGAGCCATCTGCGCTCTGCAGCCCGGGCTTTTGTCGACATGTAGAACCGCTTCAGGTTGATCTTAGGTAGTCGCTTGGCTAGGCGTGTTATCGTCTTCGGATGTCCATCAAGGGCATTATGTTCAATATCGTGATCGAGGATGTCAAGATGTCAAAATCAGTGACTTCGCCATCTCTCTCTTGCATACCGACCTCTATGTTGATCACACAGTGGTTCAAGTTTGAGAATTCAACCCTTCACACAGGCCTTTACTCATCCAATACCTTTTTCTTCATAGCACCTGCTGGATGAGCTGAGCCGTATGTTCGATTGTATTTTTTGGTCTGTTCGGCTTTTACCTCTGACCTTGTTCGCTGAGCCTCGATATAATATACCTGTTTAGCTGCATAGGGGATGGTGCTACGGTCGGGTTTGTAGTATCCTTACCTCTGCATTTCTTAAGTCGCGTCATGTCCTTCCTACCATTGTTACACTTGACGTGCACATCTCCTCACGTAGTAGATCGCGTTCTGTTGCATCGTGGGTGTTGAGAGACATATGAGTCTGAGTTCCAATCTTCAGCTGGTCTGAGATAGGATGTTCTGGTCTCACAAATCGCCAATGGACGAATATATTCCCTCTTGAGTGAAGTATAGGCAATGGCAGATATGCAATCCCCCCGATTCCAAAGCTGCTTACCTACGAACGGCTTACCATACAGCCCTAGTGAGCATGTGACTCTGCTGACTGTCCCCTTTATCCAACCGAGGTAATTATTGAGGCCTATGAACTAGTCATCCAAGTCCGTTTATATGTCCACGGTGCGCTGTATTGACATTTAACAGCAACGGTATGCGGTGAAGCACAACGTTGATAGGATACTGTTTCTATTTGCTCCTTAGTTTTAGTTACAATAATAAGTACAACTAGATTTCCAAGATGGGCGTATAAGCAACAGTTCATAATTAATATAGTTGTTAATAATATAAACATATATTATTTTATATATTAATTAAAATATCGCGTCTAAGAACATAAAATTCTTGCAAACTGAACTTGCCCGGTCTAGTTCTTTCTCGACATGCTTGATGTTCTTGTGCTCGAAGCCAAAAGTCGCCGAAAGGGCCACCCCAGAAACGACAAGGGGATAAATATACGTGTCACGGAGAGCGTTTCCATAAGCTTAGCGAAGATGATGATAGGTTTGATTGTATGCGCCGGCTTGGATGAGGGCGCTGTAAGGGATACTTGGAGTAAGACCCATAGCGGCGGTTTTAGGACTGTTTAGGAACATCGCTTGGCTTATTGAGAGTCCCAAGGCCCTGAGCAACTGTGAAATGCGTCCCCAAAGGCCGAAAGGATCAGACGTACCCTCTCAGTTGGAACATGAATTGAAAACCGCTATGTTTTGGTCAGTCTACCTTTGTATGTACTTTTGTTGCATGGAATTCCCACTTTTGTACGACGAGTCAGGGAGCGGAGTTATAGACCTCGCATGAGTCACGGACCAGGGTCACTGATGTATACCTTATATTACTTAGTCACAGCCCATCTCCCTACGAGAAGGGCATCCCATTTTTCTATTTTCGAATGAGTTGCTATTCTTACCACCTGAACTTCCCTACGATCAATTCAACTCTTGTACTTACGTGCGAGAACTTTGAGACTCAAATTCAGGACAGGCACATGATATTGACCACGGGAGCCTTATCTGCTCTCCAGTTGTCAGTCTTGTACGGGGGTAAAGCGTGCGACCCGGACGTACTCGAGAACAGCTTGAACTACAGTATAGGGCGCATTGATCGAAAATCCGGTTCCTAATCCGCATATGACCAAGAACGTCAAGATTAAAACGTTTCATCAACGCGAGTTGGACATCCGATGTCCATATCTATCTATCCCTGTGCAGCTAAAGAATGCCCTCCCCTCTCGCCTGTAGCCACACGAATTACTACCACCTACTCGTCGTATTCTCTCCTTTTTCTGCCAGCCCTTCAACTCTCTGCCGATAGCTACCAACTTGCGTGTTAGCCCATCGCCCCACCCTTCTTCGTTTTTCCCAATTCTCGGCATGAGTCTCAGCCTCAGTGAGCCCAATGGCGTTGTCTTGATCGCGGGCGCAGTTGCCATTGTCTTCTTGTTCATTCGCAAGATGTTTGATGGTCATGACCAACGCGAGCCACCGTTAGCTCCGCAATCAATTCCCCTTATTGGGCATATGGTTGGCATGTCGCGTAGCAAGTTCAACTATTATGTCGATCTCAGGTAAAGCCATCACATTCTCACTCGCTCCGCTACTGAGCAGTGCTGCTAAATTGTTTTGTGTTTCTGTAGCAAGGCAGTAGATGCCCCGATCTTCACCATGTCCCTCCCAGGGCAGAAGATGTATGTCATTACGAAGCCAGAGCTCGTCGTCGCTGTGCAAAAGCGACACAAGGTCCTAGCCTTCCCCCCTATCGAGGCCAAATTCGCTTCGACTGTCTGCGGCGCGAGCCAGGAAGCCCAGGCCATACTGGCCAAAAACGTCAACGGTGACGAAGGCGACCATGGCCTGTCGATGGAATCGTATGCTGCCATGAGGGCCGCGCTGAAGCCTGGCGCTGGCCTAGATGACATGAACCGTGTCATGATCCGTGAGGTCGCAAGATCCCTCGATGAAATTCAACCTCAACAGTCTAAGAGGCTGAACCTTTATTCCTGGATGAGGGATGCTATTACGAGGGCGACTACGAGGTCCGTATACGGTCCTATGAACCCATACGAGGACCCGGAAATCATCGACGCGTTTTGGTGAGTAAATCATCCTTGCTATTACCCCAGGCTCGCTGCTTAACAATAGCTTATAGGCAATTTGAGAGCGGCCTCATGACCATCCTAGTAGGGTTTATCCCTTCGCTCACAGCCCGAAAGCCAATATCTGCTAGGCAAAAGGTCGTTGATGCCTTCGTTAAATACTACCAGGCCGGTGGGGTAAAGCAAGCATCGACTTTGGCCCAGCTGCGATACCAAGCTGAAGCGGACAATGACGTCCCTTTAGATGATATTGCACGATACGAGGTTGGAGGTTCAATTGCCGTCCTCGTCAATACGGCACCGGCGGCGTTTTGGTGCCTTCTGATGATAAATTCCACTCCCGACCTTTTAAAAGAGATCCGAGTTGAGCTCGACGGTTGCATCAAATCCGATGTCAAAGACGGCAAACCTATCAAAACCCTCGACATCACTACACTCAAAGACAGCTGCCCACTACTACTCTCTACCTACCAAGAAGTGCTTCGGTACCGTAGCATGGGAACGTCAGTCCGCGAAGTTATGGAAGATACCTACCTCGACCAGTGGCTATTGAAGAAAGGTGCAATGCTACAGATGCCAAGTCGTATTATCCACCAAGACTCGAGTATTTGGGGCGAAGACGTAGAAGATTTCAACCCGCGCCGGTTTCTCCATCGTCGCCGTGATACGTCTTTTCGGGCGTTCGGCGGCGGTAAAACTCTATGTCCCGGTCGTCACTTTGCAACGAATGAAATCCTAGCCGTTGTTGCCACTTTCATCTCTAGATTCGATATGAAGCCCGTAGAGGGTTCGTGGAGGCTCCCTACGACAATGCACACAAATGTCGCCGCTGTCATCATGCAACCTGATAACGACGTCGAGGTAGAGATCACACAACGCGCCGGTCACGACAATGCTAGCTGGGTGATTGGTCTTCGGGAATCTGAGAAAATCTTTGCTCTGGTATCTGAGGATCACGATGAGACGACCTGATTGGCAGCCTAGCCCGTAGCTTAAACCCCCTTGTGTTCGTTGTTAGCCTGCCATGGCCAATCAATCGCCGAATCTGGGCCAATCGAACAATAATAACCCCTCCATTCTATTCCCGGGCATACGCTATAAGATGCCGTATTGTCATCGTGTAGTATCTGCGAGTACCTTAATCAGCCAATCGGCGGTCTATAAGTTCTAGGGGGGTAACAGCACTGGTCGCTTTCTTGATATTCCGCCAGTGGGCCAGCAGAGGACTCCCCTTCGGACTCCTCACGGGTTCGGATGTGCGGTATAGGGTAGGCTTCGGTATGGAGAACATCATTTTATCCGCACCAGTCGGTAGCAAGAAGGCTCCTAACCAGGTCTTGATCATTTTCACATGCGGCCTGATAAGGAGCGCTATAGTGCTCTCAAGCATCATGTTTGAGAAATGGCCATCAAGTATCGTTCTCAAGATTCCGCAAGTTCAAGGTCTCTGGCAGTATTAATGCCAATTTGGCCACGAGAGCCTCAAACGGCACAACTTCCACTGCTCGAGTCTGGAGAATAAAGAAAGGTATTTCTACCCAATGACTATCCGCTACGCATGTAAAGAGTATCACTGCGGGGTAGATGGAAGCTTGGCTATGACCTGGCTTCAAGTAATCCCGTCAAGCCTATGCCGGCTTGTCCAGGCCTTCGCCCTGGGAGCGGTCGCGCTCACCGGTAGTGGCGCCGTACAGATGAACGTGGTAGCGGATGCGCCCGCCGATTTGGGGCCAGGAGGTACCGCGCCGGTCCGCCCGTTTCGCCTTGACCAAGTGCAGCTCGGCAACGGGCTGTTTCAAGAGAAGCGCGACCGCATCAAGTCGTTCATACGCGAGTACGACGAGAGGAAATTCATGGTTCTTTTCAACAACCAGGCCGGGCGCCCCAATCCGACTGGCGTTACTGCGCCCGGGGGTTGGGAAGACGGTGGCCTTCTCAGTGGACACTGGACGGGCCACTACATGACGGCTCTTTCCCAAGCTTTTGTTGACCAGGGCGAGGAGATCTTCAAAACTAAACTTGACTGGATGGTCACAGAGCTAGCCGCTTGCCAGGACGCGATTACCGCTCGCCTGAATGGCACCGGATCAGGCTGGATACCCACGCACCCCGGCTACCTGGGTGCCCTCCCAGAGGATACGGTACTACGGCTTGGTCCGCCGCGCTGGGCGGTCTACGGAGGCGACCTCGACACCAACACTTGGGCGCCGTGGTACACACAGCACAAGATCATGAGGGGTCTGCTGGACGCATACTACAACACCAACAACTCAAAGGCCCTCAGTGTTGTGGAGAAGATGGCAGACTGGGCTTACCTCGCGCTGACCATTGGTGACAAAAACCATCCTGGATATCAAGGCAATTTGACAAGGGACGACCTCAACTATATGTGGGATCTGTATATCGGGGGCGAGTTCGGTGGCGCTAATGAGGTGTTCCCGGAGATTTATCAGATCACTGGCGATGCCAAGCACTTAGACACTGCGAAGGCGTTCGACAACCGAGAGTCCCTTTTCGGCGCGGCGGTGAATAACGAGGACATTCTAGTTGTAACGGCGGACAACAAACCAGGCCGGCGCCGCCCCGTCCGGCTACACGCTAACACGCATATCCCTCAGTTTATCGGCTACATGAGAGTCTACGAACAAGGTGGTGGTCAGGACTACCTCACTGCGGCGAAGAACTTCTACGACTGGGTGGTACCGCACCGGCATTTTGCCAGTGGAGGCGTCGGCGGGTATTACGCAGGTTCTGATACCAACGGTGAGCTTTTCCAAAATCGCGACAACATAGCCAACGCGATGTCCGAGACTGGCGCGGAGACATGCACAACGTACAATTCGATCAAACTAGCTCGCAACTTATTCTTGCACGATCATAATGCGACGTACATGGACAACTACGAACGCGGGTTGTTTAACCAGATTCTGGCGTCGCGCGCTGATACGGACAGTACCAGCGATCCACAACTCACCTACTTCCAGGCGCTCCTCCCGGGCGCCTCCCGCGAGTATGATAATACTGGTACATGTTGCGGCGGTACCGGGATGGAGAGCCACACAAAGTACCAGGAAACAGTGTACTTGCGCTCGGCGGATGGGTCTGCGCTTTGGGTTAATCTGTACATCCCATCTACGTTAACCTGGGCGGAGAAGGGGTTTACAGTCAAGCAAGAAACGGCCTTCCCACGTGAGGGCACGACCAAGCTCACAATCACTGGAGAGGGCCCGCTGGATATCAAGCTCCGCGTGCCTGCTTGGGTTCACAAGGGCTTCGCTGTGACTATAAATGGGCAGGCCGAGTCCGGCGAGCCACAACCCGGCACATATCTAACCTTGAGCAGGACCTGGACGACAGGCGACGTGATCGAAGTGCAGATGCCATTCAGCATCAGAACAGAGCGCGCACTCGACCGCCCAGATACTCAGGCACTCATGTGGGGTCCGGTCGTGCTGCAAACCGTCGGCACGCCGAGCAATTCAAGCGGTGGTATTTTCGAGTTATCGCTCTATCAGTACCTGAAGCGGGACGGGGACTACGCAACGGCGGCGATCAAGCAGACAGGTACCACGGCCGCCGGCGATCCCCTCTTCAAAGCAGCGGGCAGTAGCTTGACCATGCGTCCATATTACATCAGCGACTCGCAGGCCGTGTCGTCGTATTTCCGCCGCGTCGAGCCAGAGGTTGTCTTCGGCACCCTCGACGCGGGCGTGCCAAATCGCAAGCGCAACGATGGCTTGCCTAAATACGACGTGCCAGTTTCAGGAATCACCTCGCCAGGCACGGATGGGCCGACGTTCCTTGACGTGGTATGGGACCAGGCGCCTTTTGCAACGCATGCCGCATTTGTGGAGGCCGTTACATCCACGGCAGGTGCGTTTGTCGACGCCGGTGTTTATACCAGTGAGGAGCGGGATGCGATTGTGGCAGCAGCTGGCCAGGCGGAGCAAGAACTCGCGCCGTTGTAGATGTAGGGAAAGGGAAGGGAGAGGTGTATTTGCCTATCATATCTAGTCTTCTTCTTCTTTTCTGCAAATCTGAATCATCTCTCGCTCTGTGAATCTGACCTGATTTCGAAATGATTATCGCTGCTTCTTTAGTACTATTGGCCAAGTTCCGTCTTGGTGTTTTCAACAACGGAGGTCGCATGATCTGTAGGACGGAAGCCTAGATGGAACCCACGGCCCATTCGTCTCCCAGAAGGAATAGGTGTTGTGTCTGCAGGACTTATCGTGAAAGGTCAGTAGTACGAACAAGTAACGTCTTACTTTACATCCCGGACACCATCGTTCTACTACGCATACCGGTTCTCTGATGGCCATGCCATTGCCATTCTTGATACGAAGAAAATCGACAAAAACGTCCGCACCTACAAGCTATCATCCCTCGCGGCTGCTGGCCTCAGACGTGACGTACAAAGAATCCGAGTATCTCGTGTATGGACCAGTGTCCGGTCCGGGCTTTTGTCCGTTGGATGTACCAGCCATGGCAGACCTAGTTGTATGTACTCCTTTGGAAAGGTTCAGAGGCTTAACGGAGACGTTCAAACCAGGGCTTGGATACATGGAGACGGCCCAAGTCGCGGCTGTGACAAGGGCTTGTGTTTAAGGGCTTGGAATAAGTTAAATTCAATAATAATTCTTAATAAGTCTTAAGGGCCATGGTTTTTTTCGCTATAGCTGGAATTATTGCCTCTTTTTATATATAGAAATGGCCTTTAATACCGTATATTTTAGAGGTGTATTTAGTGTATTTATATATATTAGTTTTAGTACGCGTTGCTATAGCTATCGCTATTTTAGGTTTTGTGTTTATTTATATTTAGTAAATATATTGCTGCAGGTATATTAGTTTTATCCGTATAACATTATTTTCCCCTTTTTTAATGCTCGATTTTAAATATTATTAAGTTCGAGGGTCTGCCGGCTTTCTTAAGTTCTATTAATAAAACTACTTAACTTTACTTTTAGCGCCTTTAATGTTTATATAATTATAAAGCTTTTAAATCTAGTGTTTTTTTATAAACTATTTTTGCTATTTAATTAAATATTTAATATACTTTTTAATTTTAATAAAGTTTAAAATTTTTTTAACCTTATAGTTATTAAGCTTAATCGAAGCTGCTTTTTATAAGACCTAATTAAAGTTAAAAAAGTTTTAATTGCTAGCGTAAAAAAATTTAATAAGTGAGATATAGAAGGAATTATAGATTTTTTAGCTTTTTAAAAGTATAAGTCTAACAGCGGTAAAGAAAATTACTTTTTAGATTTTAAAAGGCCTTAGTATTTTTTAATTTAATTTTTTAGCAAAGCGTTTTGTTTTAATGTTTTTAACGTTTAATATTACTAATTAATCTTTTTTATAAACTAGGTTTTTTTTTTTTTTTTTTAGTTTATTTTTTTATTTGTTAGCGGTTTTTATTTAAATATTACTTGGTTTTTTCGTATATTTAGTTTATTTAGTATAAATAAAATCGGCTTTCTAGATTTTTTAAAGCGTTTAAAAAGGGGTTATACGCCGTAGGGTAATATTTATAGTTAGCGTAAAAAGGTATTATATAAATCGAAGCTAAGGCCGCGTTATTATAAACGAATTTAGTTATAAAAAGCAGGTTTTTTTAGTTAGTTATTTCGTAATTAACGAAAGTTTATAGATAAATTTTAAAAAACTAATTAAATCGTTTTGTTTAACCGTCGGTTTAGAAATAGAAAGCTATATTTATTCGGGGTTTAATATTTATTAGTTTAAGAAAGTTTTTTTATAAATAAGCAGTAAATTTAAAATTACGGTCGGAAATAATATCGAAAAGCATACTATAAAGCTTTTAATAGTTTTTAATAAAAATTTTAATTAAATTTTTAGTCTTTTTTTCGCCTATTTTAAAAGGAACAAAATAAGCTATTTTAGTGAACGGATTTATTATTATTTAGATAAAATCGTATTTATTCGATAAAAAAAGGTTAATAATAAAGTTTATAATTATTAATTATTAAGGTTTATAATATAGTTTTATAAATTAAAGCAAGTTATAAAAACTGTGTTATAATAGCTTATTCCGTTAATATTTAAAGCATCCGCCTATAAAATTACGGATTGTCTTTTTTATATTTAGCTACTAAAAGTTTTAAGTAATTAGTTCTAATGTTTTATTTATTTTTATATATCCGGCTACTAATATATTATGTTTTAATTTAATAATTTCTTTTTATAAGTCTTTTATAAAAATTTATAAACGTTTTTTTTTTATATAAAAGATCGTTTATAATTTTTATATTTTTAAATAGTTTTTTTTTTAATAAAATATATTTTAAGTCTTTATTAGCTGTTTTTTTGACTTTTTTAATAAATTTTAGCAGTTATTATAAAGTAAACAAACTGTATAATCGTTCTAATATTAAAATTACTACGGCTAAGCTAATAAAAATTAAGCTTATCAAGTTTAAGAAATGTTTTTTTTATAAAACCGAAATAATCGGCTAGTTTTTATTTTCCTTTTTTTTAAGGCGGTATTGTAATAGTTTAAACAATATATCGGCCTTTTTATTCTGTTTGCCTAGGCGATAATTAATAATAAACGAGTACGTAAATAGCTATTGTAATTATTTTGTTTAACGACGATTAAATACTTTAGTAGTAATAAAATAAAACAGGTTTTAATAATTAGAGTATATTTTTATTTTATATTTTGTACTTTTTAGGTATTGTCGCTAGTAATTAAGGCTGTTTACTATTGCGAATAGTTTTTTATTATATATTTTATAGTTTATTTTTGTTAATATTAACTTTTTAAAATAAAAAGCAATAAGATAAAGTTCGTTATTTTTTCTTTTTTATAAGAGTATTTTATTTAAAACAAAGTCTAAAGCATTAATCTCGACGATTGCTACTTTTTCCGGGTTAAAGTAAACAAAGATTAAAGCAGTAATAAACCGGTACTTAAATTTATAAAACGTTTTTTATATAGCGTCGTTTTATTTCTAATTCTGTTTATTTTTTTTGTTTTTATTTGTAAAAAGTTTGATTATTAATAAGAATCCCTTGATAAATCTTCGGTAGAAATTAGCGAAGCCGATAAAAGACTGGGATTTTTTTAAGGTTTTAAAAGGTTTTTATTCTTTAATAACTTTTATTTTGTTTTTTAATATCGAAATTCCGTCGGCACTAATATCGTAGTTTAAGAACTTAACTTGCTATATTTATTAGTAATATTTTTAAAAAGCTATAGCTAAATAATATTTAGTAAGTTTTAAGAGTATTTTTTTTACAATACGGTTATGCTTTTTTACGGTTTTAGCATAAATAAGTAAGTTATTTAAATATATTAACAGTTTTAAATTAATTAGATTTCGAAAAATATAATTTATTATAGACTAGAAAATAGCTGGTATATTAATAAGACTTATAGGTATAACGGTATATTCGTATAGATTATATTTATATTTAAAGGCGGTTTTTTATTTGTAATTTTTTTTAATTTTAATTAAGTAGAACTTTGTTTTTAAATCAATTTTAGTAAACTATTTTACTATACGGAAGCGATTTTGTAGCTTGTTGATAAATAGTATAGGATATTATATAAAAATAGTAATACTATTTAATTTTCGATAGTCGATTATTAGTCGGAAAAGGTCTTGCGGATTTTTTTTTTCTATAAATATTATAAGTACGCTATATAAAAATATAGACTTATAAATACGACCAAATTTAAGTATGTCCTTTAGTTAAAGTTTTAAAGCATTAAGTTTTTTTGCTGTTATTATATAAAATAAACTTTAAAAAACAGTTTTGTTTTTTACGAGATTAATTGTATAATTTTAAGGCTTATAATCGAAAAGACGGCTAGCTGTTTTTTTGGATATAATAGGTAAAATTTTTTTAAAACGTTTTAATATATATTAGAAAGCTTTTTGCTATAGGTCTGTTTGTAGTAAAGTTATAGTAGCTACTTTTTGTCCGATTATTGCTAAGCTAGTATAGTTTTTTTAATAATAGTTAAAAACAAACCGTATTTTTTTAATATCGGTAAAGAAATAGGCCGGTTAATATTGCTTTAATTATTATAAAAGCAAAATAAAATCGTATTTTTTATTTATGCTTATTAATTTAAAGCTAAGCCGTATAAAATAATTTTTTTAATAACGAAGTACTAGTTTTTTTAAATAGTACCTCTTTTTTTTATACACGATAAATATATCGAAAGCTATTATAAATCGAGCAATATTTTATTTAATAATAAGGATTTTTTATAATTTTGCTTTTAAAAATAATATAACCGAAATAGAACTTCCGGTATTTAATAATATTTGGATTAAATATTTTTAGTTATTATATAAAAAAATTATAAAAACAATCGGTTTATGGCTAAATATTAGTCTTTTTTTTTAGTTTTTTTATTACTATTTTCGGGTTTTAAGTTAGGCCGCTTAATATTATATATTTAAAAGTATATATTTTTTATAAATCGTGTTCTATATAGTATAGTATAAGACTTTTTTAAAAATCCGAATCCGATTTTTCTATTTTTAAATACTGCAAATAAAAAAAGGCGCTTATAGTAATAGCGTTTACCCTTGTTTTTTTAATACTATTAGTAAAAATAAGATTTTCGGTATTTTTACGTTTAGTAAAAAAAATTTTTTAGTTGGTTAAAGCAAGTTATTACTGTTAACATTTTTTTTGGTATAATATTCTAAAGTATAATAATTATTACGTTTATATCGCTAATAGTTTTTTTTATCGCGTTTTCGTTAGTTGATAAAAGCTTAATCGATGTTTTTAAATATATTTTTAGTATTTAGCTATTTTTTGGCTTTAAAAAATGATTTGGTTTTTGCTACTTTGTTTTTTTGTTGACTTTTTTTTTTAAAAATTGGTTTCGGTTTAAATTAAAGCAATTTTTTTTGTTTAATGATTATTGGCCCGATTTCAAACGCTCTGATATCGAAGTAGGCTTTTTTTTTGCCGACGAAATGCCTAAATTAAATAGCATATTTTCGTAAATTTATCTAGCTTTTTATATAGCGGTAAAAAAGTCTTTATTGTTATTAAGCAAACTTTTTTATCGAGAATATACGAGTTTAACGATTTTGTTAGGCAGGGTTTTAGCTATGTGGTTTTAAAAAGTAGTTTTAAACTATTATACCATTTTATTTAAGTCGAGTAGCTTAATAAAATACTAAGATATATTATTATTATAAGTTAGAGCCTATATTTTTTTAAAGTTGCGATGTTTTTTTAAAAAGTTATAGAACTTTTTTTTTATTGCTAGTACATAGTTTAATTATCTATTTAAAAGGCTTATTTTAGATATTTAGGTTATTTGTTATTGGTATTAGGTTTAAGCCCGGTTTATTAATAACGAACCGATTTAATTAATTTTATAGTAGTTTTTCGGAAAACTTTTGTTATACGTTTATAAATATGATTTTATTTTTAGTTATTAAAGTCGAAACTTGGATTTGTTTTTTTCGTTATAAGTAAAAGGCTTGTTTAAATAAATTAAATTAAATATAATAGTTATAAGTTTAACGAATTTTTCCAATGTTTTAACGAATTAATTAAAGTTAGGATTATTATTATCGGAGTATAATAATAATCGAAGGAGGCTTCGAAAAAGTTTACGTAATAGACTTTAAAGCGGTTTTTAAAGGCTGCTGTCGTTTTTAAAGTCGTTTAGATTATTTTTAAAAGGTTTATTCCTTTTTAATATAAAGGGACCGGCTTTGGCGGCTGCGAAATTGGCTTTCGCGCTGTCGGCGGTACGTTAAACCTATAATCGCCGTAGGTTCTGAAAGGACAGCTTATTACGTATTTTTGCTTTTAAACTAGAGTATTTAGTCGGAAAACGCGTAACGTTTTATAAGCGGCTAAAAAAAAAAGCAAAATAGTTAGTTATAAGCTAACTAATAGTTCGCTTTTTGAAATTTTTTAATACCGTATTAACGTTAATACGTCGGTAGTTAGTAAATTAATTTTAAAACTTGGTTAAAGTAGCTTAAATATATATATAAAAATTATCGATTTGTTATTATGTTTTTTCGTTTATTTAATAAAGGGCAAGGAATTTGCGAGTTAAAAGATTATTAATTTATATTTTTTTTGTTAGTGGCTTACGTTTCCTTTTTTTTAAAAGTGGTATTATTGTTGCAGGTTTTCGTATATATGTAGCAAAGCTTAACGATATTAAGTAGTAATTTGCTTAAGCTTTTCGATCGTTCGAGTATAAGTTTTTTCGTTTTCGAAAAGTTAACTAATAGTATTTTAAACTTAGGAAGCAAATTTGTTACTAGTTTTTATAACTTGGTTATAGAACGTATAAATTTGTTTTTATAATATTTATATATTTATATATTTATATTATATAGTTGTTATACGGCTTAGTATATATTGCGCGTAATTATATAGTTGGCCCGAAATTATTTGTTTTTATAAATACGTTTATTTATAGTTTAGAATAAAGCTTTTAATATATAGTAGGCATTTTTTATTTGTTTATAAAGTTTTATTACTTATTTAAATAGATTTTTTTATATATTAGAACTAGCTTTTAGTTCCGTATAACTATTTGTTATAACTATATTATAATTTAATATATTATAAAGTATAAAAACTTGGTTTTTAAGCGTAAAAATAAGGTTTAATATAATAAGGTATCGGAGCGTAATATATATCGGAATAGTAAGTCTAACAAAGAATCTAACGGAACGTCGTCGCTATCGCCTTTTTAGCGAGCAAAACTAGTCGATAGTATTTAATACTTTTTTTAAAGGAAGTAAAGTTAGTACTATAAAAAAAGTTTTAAATATAAAAGCACAAAGTGTCGTTTTTTCGTTTTAAGATTTTAAGTCGATAAAGATTTTTAAGGTCTGTATTCGTATAAAAGTATTTATTAATAAACGGGCAAGAAATAAAAAGATAGATTAAAATATAAGTAAATAGTTTTTTTTTTTTTTTTTTTTTAATTCGTTTTTTTCGTTTTTTTTTTAGAACTTTTTTTTTTTAATTCGCTAGATTTTTTAAAATCGCTTAATTTCGAGCTAGATTTTATTTAAGTAATAAAGGTTTTAACAAATGGTAGTAAAGCTAGCTTTATACAAAGTTAAAAGATTTTTAACGTTTTAACTAACGTATTACCGCTAGTAACAAATGTTATTAAAAGTAAAAAAAATATTTTCGGATAAAAAGTGCTAGTACTACTAGCAATAGTTTGTTTAAGCGTAGTTTAAAAGTTTATAAAGCTTTTTCGGCTAAAATATATAGGATTAATAAATAAGATAATCTTAAAGTAATTAAGAATTATTTATAATAAAAGCTTGTGTTTAAAGGCTTAAAATAAGTTAAATTTAATAATAAGTTTTAATAAGTTTTAAAAGCTATAGTTTTTTTTGCTATAGCTAAAATTATTACTTTTTTTTATATATAGAAATGGCCCCTAATACCGTATATTCTAGAGGTGTATTTGGTGTACTTATATATGCTAGTTCTGGCACGCGTTGCCATAGCTATCGCTGCTTTAGGTCCTGTGCCCACTCACACCTGGTGAATATACTGCTGCAGGTATGTTGGTCCTGTCCGTGTGACAGCGGCCAATACGGCAAGAGATGGCTTACTTGGTTATAGCCCCGCTGCTGAAGTCACGATGGTACTCGCCTTGGGTATAACCACTGCGCCTCAGTGGAAGTATATCAGTGAGCAAAGGCGTGTGCTCGGATACTTGGTCGGCTGCTTGTCTGCAGAGATAGAGGAACTGAAGCAGCGTACGGGCAAAAACGATAGGTCCGTCAACACTCTGTTCTGGAACCCTTTGACAGTAGCTGATGATGCATCAGGGCGCGCTGTAAGATTTACCCAAATGCTGATGGAAATCGAAGCCAAGATAGAAGACCGAATGCAGACCCCGTGGACGCCGCTCAACAAGACATGATAAACACAAACCAGTGTCTTGAGGTTACTTTGACTTTGCACGCATTGATCATGATGCAAATCAATGTCAACTTGTTAGGTTAGCTTGAAACCAGAGCCACTTTCTTATTTTTTACTCAGACATTAAAAACACCAATGACTTCCAAGCTAATCCGCCTCGCTATATCTTGCTTTATGCATTCTGTTTTTTCGTACCAGTTTCTGTGCCTTTGAACAATTGCAATGCATAATTAGAATTATTGTCGTGATTTACTTGATCGCTAATACCATTACTCTGCAGCTGCAGACTGAAAAGTTCATGAATAACACTTGTTTATGCCCAGCAACTCGAGGAAAAGTTTCCAAGACCCAAAGTTGACGCGACTACTGTGCTGTGAGCACACTCTCGGGCCTCACCCATCTTACATCTAGCGCTTTACCTGCTGCGATACCTTATAAAAGGTGATCAGCTATCCGATATGGCGCAAGATGATATTCTCGCGTTCGATAACACATACCTTTTCCTTTCTGCCCATCTCGTGCATTCTGTTATCCCCAGGATATTGGTCATGGCATTACATCAAGGTGCCCACATATAACGATCTGTATTTGGATCTTTTATCCTTTCTCTCCAATCGCCCCGCGTCTGATCAAAACTGCCAAGAGCTTCCGAAGCTTCAGGAAACTGTAATGCCCAGAGCGACGCCCACTTGTACAGGTGTCCACGACGTGGGTACTCTCTTACTAGCCGGCCTCTTTGCGTTCTTAGCGCTGCGCTGCACTGAGAGACGCATTGTACACAGGCTAGCCAAACCAGACCCTCATTGTCCCTAATACGCCTTAGTAGGTCATCGGCGAGGTCGATATAGTCTAGCTGACTGAAGGTGCCGAATGGCACAACACCCCTGTTGAGCTGATCCGGTAGCGTACTCTGGCGCAATGTTACCGCGGGTTTCGTATCGGATGACCTCGCTCGATTGATACCCCTTCGTCCTGCGGCCGATGCCGCTCTACTAGGGCTAGCAAAGAACATGTACGACGGTGATGTCTCTTGACTCGGCTGGTCCATTCGATAACGCTGTAAAGGAAGTGCTGCCCGCATGAGAAGTCCTGTAAGACAGTCAGCCGATTGAACAAGAGACGAGGAAGAGATCTCGACTCACCAATTGCCCAGTAGAACCAGTGTGGTGATGCTATATCTACAGTTGGCAATGCTGCGTGTATCATGTCTCGGTCAAATGTCGTCCATCCAGAAAGACTCAAGACAAGTTCTGCCAGCCTCACGCAGGATATTAAGTCCCTTTGGCGATAGGATTCTGAGAACTTTGATATAAAAACACGAATCTTTTGAAACATTGCGGACCACTATTAATGGAACTCGTCTTTCAATCAGCATCCAGAGATGCGAAAACGAACCGAAGGGGTGTTTTACTCACAGGGGATGTGTCCCACTTAGAATGTTGTTAGTATAGCTGGATCGCACTGACTCCGTCATGTTATGGTTCATACTTACGATAGTCTTATACCGATCATACCACCCTGCTCTCATGAGCTCCCAGTGAGTATGCCTTTGCATCCAAGCTTCTGCCACCCTTTCATCCTCGGCGTTCTCCTCTTGGAGCAGCCTCGTATCTCCGATATGGAAATCTCCCCATCTCTCAGGCTTGTCTATCCCATTGCCGACCCGTGATTGTGACACAATTATAGGGTTGCGATGGTAGTTGTTGGCTGTTTTTCTCAAATCACTCGGATCGTTCCAATATGCCTCGGATAAGATCTTCGAGATGTAAGTAGGTGTTACGCAGCTGAGTAGTTGAAGTTGTTCGTTAATACCAACGGTTGGTACTTCAGGCGGTTTCATGAAACTTACGCTTGACGGATCATCACGTCTTGCCATTCGAACCAGCTATTAGGTACTCTGGCGCCGTAGGCCTTGACATTCGGATAGCCAGTGACGGTTATGACTAACGGGATGTCGGTGTCGGCTTTTAGACACGACGAATATTAGCCTGTGTCTTAATTCTTAATCTGCGTGGATGACCCACGATAAGCATCAAGCCGTCCACCAAAGAGGCCGGCCTCGATATTTGAACCCAGTTCGGAGATACCAACAGCATCGATGAACTATCGGCAAACAGAGTGTAAGCAAAGAACATTTGGGTGTTGCTCATTCAGCATACTGGTTCGTTATCTAAACCCCTCTCGCCTACGATTTGGACATCTGTTCCTCTGTAGTTATCGTTGAACCGACGCTCTATACCAATGGCGTGGGTGAGTTCGTGGACAAACTAGAGAGCTGTAAGTGTGCTGACTACCATGCCGCTCTTCCACGAGACGAGGCTTACGGTGATCGCTAGTATATAATGCAGCATGGATCGCTCAGCGAGACTCAATCTTTTGGTTGTCAGTGCCTCAAGTGGCCCCACGTGGAATGTTATACATGCTGTGGCGCCGTGTTGGTCGATAGGCAGCGTCAAACCCGTAACGGCTTCCCGCGTCATACTCCATACGGTGTTCATGGTTAACAGATTGAATCTTTCCATCCACTGTTCACTTGTATGTTCGAGCACTGTTTGATACCCGTTCTTAGTGCTCTACACTGAAGAGCTTATTGCAGCAACGGCAAAGATACTTACTATCATCCCATGGGCAGTTCGCTTCCCCACGTATCCGCGAGATATGCGTTTGTGCCGCATGACTGAGAAGTACGGTCGCGTCCTGAAAAGGCGGAGCTCCATACACGTCGACGACATCATCCCATAGGCAAAGCTCTCCATACAGAATTGTTCGAAACTGCGTATCTTTAGCAGAATGCTTTTGATCTTTGTCGTGGCGAAACCATGACTATCACATACTATGGCCTGATTAACTAAGTTCTAATATCGAATGCTCACTCAACGTACCATTATCAACTTGCTCGTGTATAATGGCTTTCATCATCCTATCGGCCAACTCGAGAGAAACCCTCAGCTCGGCCCAAATTCTCGGATCATCCACGCTCCATGTCTTTCCCATCTGACCTTCGGGCGTACTTGGTTTGGACTCTATCCAGTCACTACAGTTGTTTCAGTACGTGGCTGGGGCTATTCCGCGCGAAGAGACAGACATACTACCACCGATCCTTCCGAAACAAAGGTAACCAACCTTCTTCGTGGACAGCTATCCGGTCTCGGTAATATAGGATATTAGCCACAACCGGTGTGTGGTCCTCCGGTCTATGGCCCCCGGACATAAATTCGCTCTCGGGCGAGAATCTGACATAGCGACTCAGAGCGCCAGCCTCCCATGTTTTCAGACCCAGCAACTGCCGCCTTTGGAATTCTTCCTCGAAAAGAACCGAATCGGCGTCCGCGAAATCTTGAGGGCCTGCGGACCCGCCATTGGGGAATTCGCCATAGTACAAAGGATCGTTCAGTCGTGGGAACTCTGGTGCGTAGCCGGAATGGCTTTTGATGTCGTTTCTTAGGATATTGTGGAATTCGAAGCGCTGAAGCCATGGGGACTTAGGTGGTTCGGTTTCCTGTGGAGTTGTCTGTGTTCCCCGAGACACTCCGTTAAACACATTGCCAGGAACTTGTTCGTCAGGAGGGTGATTGGCATTACTCAGGGGTTGTAATCCATTTCGGAATAGACTCCGGGGTAAGATGAGTCTTCTGGCGTCGCCCGTCACTGGTCCTAAGATTCGAGGATTACGTCTTGGAGGGCCCGCTGGTATTGAAAAGAGACCTCGAGCAGGTTCTGACATAGTGCCGCAAAGGTAGCCAAGCACCACAGAGCGCGGCAAATGGCCAACATCCGTCAAAGTGAACCACGAAAGTTCCACGTATGTCTTCTTTGTGACGTATGCACAGCGTAGCGATAACAGGCATATTGTTGTTTTGGGCTTTGTTCCCGAGTAGGACCGCGTTCGTCACCCATCAATCACACAAAGACAAGTCAGATTACGGGAGGAAAAAAATGGCAGTGCTCATCCCAATTCCACTGTGCAATTCCTACGCTTTCTTCTGTCTAATCGCGTTCTCCCACGGGATGCGTCCCGTAAACGGCTCGTCGCATTCAACACAATCCAGCACAAGTCCCCGCCTGATAGACGGCGCAGTCATTCGCGTAAAGAGCCACTCGTTCATGCGATCCGAGAGAGCGGGCAGAACCACTCTGTCGAGGAACAGGTTGAAGAAATTCGCCCACGCTGACATTCTCAACACTTGGCTCGAGATCGAGGCCTCATCCTGACAGTGCTCTAACCGCGTCCTCTCATATCGTTCGAATGCTAACCGCAATGCCTCCGTCGTAGGATTTTCCGTGTTTTCTTCGCATTCTCTCCTGTTTCTTCCTTGCCATTTCTACCAGATCCTAGTAGCCGACAAAGCTCGTTGGTAAGTGCCACGACATCTTGCACTCCGTTATTGAACCCTTGGGCAAAGTTGGGCGTCATCTTATGTGCAGAATCTCCGACAAGCACCGTTCGCCCTGCGCTCCACTTCGGCACTGTACCCTCGTCTACGTTGGTCATGCCAGCTTTGAACCGTTGCTCAAACAACTGTTTCGCCGTCGTATTTGCGTCTATGTGTGCATGCCCCCAACGCCGAACCAAAGCGTCAATGTCCGCGTCTGTGTATGTCGTAGCGTCGCCTCGTGACACAGCCGCTTCAAGGCGCTCGTAGAGGAAGAGCCATGCTTTCTGATCGGTCTGCATCAGCTGAGCTGTGAAGCCTGGTCATGCGTCTCATAGGCGGAGCCGTCTGTGAAGTGTGCCTGCCGCGGGAGGGAGAACCATACACATCGATACTGGGCAATGAACGGCTCTTTGGGATTCGCACTGATACCGGTCATAGTTCGCCGCGCGCGACTGCCGATGCCATCAGCGCCCACAATGATTGAACCCTCGTGGCTCGTGCCGTCCGCGCAGTGAGCAATCACTCCATTATCGCTAGTCTCTAAGCCTATGACATTCTTGTTCACAAGAAAGTGGTCCTTGACTGACTCGGGAAGCGCCTCGTACATGAGCCGAATAAAATCTGCCCGATGGCAACAGCGCGGCCGTGAGCCATGGCTTGGTACTATGGTCAGTTCTACTTTTTGCCTATGTCGTCTTATCAACGGCAATTACGATCTACTCACTTCTCTCCAATCACGACACATATCTTGTTTTGCTTCATCAATCTGCCGTCGAGAGTCGAAGTATTGTAATCCTTGAGGCCATAGCTCAGAGCAAAAAAGTCGTCTAGTATTCCCAATTGTGCGAATACTCGCATCGTGGCTGGGCCGATAACTATGCTGGCGCCAAGATCCGCAACAATCGTTGGCTGCCGCTCTAGTATGATGAAGTCCAGACCAGCTTTAGCAAAGCAGTGCGCCGCGACCAATCCGACCGGACCGCCTCCGATGACTATCGCACGAAACGGCATTTTGGAGTTCACTACCTCTAGCAAAATAGCAATGGTGTCTTCGAAAGCCGCGGGATCTTCTAAGCGTGTGACAGTCTAGGCCGAGAGTGTTATCGACGCAGTCCCAATACTAGCAGGTGTATTTGTACTGAAGAATAGAAATAAATAAAAATCTACATGAACTGTAGCTTGTGACCGTATATAATTATCGCCGATTGCGATCCGCTTCGGCCGAAGCTCCTGGGCGCGATATTCGTCAAGTCCCGCACCGGGGGCTTCGGCATGTAGCAGAGCGCGGCGGGTCAAATATCGCTATGCAAGCTTGAAAAGACCAAGCTGGCGCATTCAGGATGAATGGTGAAAACTAGTACGCAATATCGCGACTTCACATATCACCTCTTGGCCCAGTCGAGCGTGTCTTCCAGGACACTGTAAAGGCAGTAGACCCTGGACTATGGCACGTAATGTATGTCGGGTTCGCGTGCCCAATTCGCACATCACAACGCCCAATTCCGCAAACTGCAAGGGTTGACGAGTGGTGAGCGGGGGCCCAAGGATGTGTCATCCATGCATACGCCAGATCCCGCGGATGAAAGATTAATGGGATATCTGCCTATGTTGGGTACAAGAATGCAGAAGTGTTCTTGCGTCTATGCGGATGGCTACCAACCACGTGCGAGTCGTAGAATAATTATTGTCGGCAGCATCGTCGCTCTGTAGCAGGGCAGGATGTTTGCGGGATCTGAGCTCTAGGCAGACACAATGTTCTGGCTTGGCGCATGAATTTCGACGGACATCTGGACGGCATACCCCTCGCGGTCGGGATCTTGGCGACGAGTCGACAGCCTCTCTATGACTGGAGGCTGCGGTTCACACTCCGTGGTGACCGCAGGTTAACCCTCTTACCGATAGAGAGGGTACGGGCAAACTGGGAGCGTATCAGATTCGAGAGGATTCCCTTACCTTAACGATACAGTGCAGCTGATAGGAAGTTAGACTCAGAACGCAGTTTTCTCCAAAGGTATTTGCCCACAGCTGTGTACAGTTGATATATAACAACTAGAGGCTGCGCTGTACGCCAGAGCTGGGGCCTTTATGCTACTGCAAATGATGAGCCACACTAGCCGCTGTATATGTGACGAGTGTAGTCTCCTTGCTTATAGCGAAAGTAGTTTCCCATCAGACAAAGGTCAAAGCGAAGCCTTCCGATAGAGCTCCGAACCACGAACGATGCAAAATTAGGGTTGATAAGATCGTTAGGCTAGCCCCTAGGAATATACAACGTCACTGCATTCGTGTAGACCCCGCGATGCGTGAGCAAAGCAATCGACGCCAAAGGACTGAAAGTGACCAGATTCAGTGGAATTATCTTGTGGCTGTTTGGCTGCCATTGCAAGTAACGTTGTATGTCCCGCATTATTCGCACTTTCAGTCTGTCTCACGCCTGGGTATCCATCCAATCTCCTGGATCGGCCATGTAACATAGAACCGATGCCCATCGTCAAGAGCTGAGTAAATGCGGTCAATCAAGTGTAGCCCCCATCCTTTTAGCCACCAATTGTAATCCATCTGGTGAAGGAGGACAGAGAAGAAGGCTAATATGCAAAGCGCGAGGTTGTTTCTATGCCGCAGCATATCGGCGTATTCACTTGGGATTTTGTACATCCACGTGAAGATGCTGCGGAGTTTCGCCTCATTGTTGCAATCTTCGCCATAGAAAAAGTAGTAAGCTTTTTCGAGGTTGGTGTATACATCGAGTAAGCAAGCCCGTTCTTGATCGTCCTCCGTCTTGCTTTCGCTGATGTGATCCTGAAGTTCTTTGAGTGCATCATGTGTCAGTTCCACCGTTTCCCATTTTACATTCACGTCTTGTCTAGAGCAAAAGAGAAATGAGATGGACGACGTGTATAGATTGTTGAACTCCAATACTGCGCGTACGCCGCGGAAGAGAGTAAGCCAGGCAGGAATGGCGTTGTCTGCATCGAAGAAAGTATCTTCCTGTACTCTGAGGCTCGCAAAGGAAATGAACATCGTCATGGCGCTGAAACAGTACATTGGTATGGAATGTGTTGTAGAGGCTTCTGTTAGGAGAGGCGCTGCCATGGAGGTAGCCGCCGTATGACGAGCTGTGGCCTCGACGAGATAGTAGTCTCGAGACTCTGGCCGAAAGTGCGCCAGGTGCGTTCCGGCCAGTGCTAGCATTGAATAGAGCACATATGGATGCGAAAATCCAAGTTGCGGGACGCTGACGTGAAGGTAGTTCCGCGTGACTGGATCGGTGGACAGCGTAAGACAGGTTGATGAGCAGTAGTGGTGAAGAAGCTCAAGGTCCAGCATGGTGAAACTTCTCACCCCAATGCCGCCATCGTCCCGGGAATGTGCTGTCGATAACGATCGAGCTGTATAATCACTGCTAGGCGTGAGAGCAGGTGTCAAGACGACAGGGCGGCGATGTGCCAGGTCGTCTGCGGCAGAGGAACGTTCCAGGAGGTCACATAACACGCCGCGCTTGGAACAGTTCCGACACGAGGGGCGCTCCTCGCCGCACTATCATTGAATAGACGTTAGCCTAGTAGGATCTGCTTTCGCCAGTCTGGTTTGTGTCGCACCTTGACCTTTCTTTTCTTGCAAGTCCGGCAGCCGCTTCGCGACTTGATATGTGGACGTCGAGACCCCGTTCTTGTGGTACCCTGTGTCATGCTGGGCGAAGCATACCTAGTCGGGGATATTGAGTGTTTGCGCCCTGTATTTGCGAATGCGAGTCGCGCGTCGGACTCGTAAAATTCGGAAAGTGGGACATCCAATCGCACAATCTTCCGAACAGGGATTCCGCACCGTCCCTTTATGGTTATAATCAAAGTCTTGATTATATCGATAACATCTTTTATACAATAGGTATACAATAAAAATTTATCTCTATGTCTATATCTAGCTAAGTTACACAATAGCAGAATGAAAAATAATAACACGAGGTTTTATAAATCATCTGATTTAATGAAATTACAAATCGTATAAATGCCGTAGCTCCGTGTCAAGTGACTGCCTGAGTGATCTGGATTCGGGTTGAGATGCTCTACAAGGGGACCGTTCAGCAATCCTAGGAAGTGAGAGGTTGTTAACACAACGCTGTTCCGAAACGCTCAACGCTCTTCATAAGGTAGGCTTATGCCATCTCCACGTCATGGACGCCATATCCCGGTGGAGGAAGCATGACGTCGGAGCTATTGACCCTCATCTTCGTTTGCTCCGGCAATCGGTACAAAGGGTGGAATATCATCAGAAGAGATGTCGCGATACTGATGGGAAAGCCGTCGAGGATAATGAAAGTGATCTCGTCGTGAGCCAATCGGCCACTGATGCCTTGTCCAAATTCGGCAACTCTGAATCCCGACCGCCCGATGATCAAGAGAATGGCAACAAGGAGGGCAGTAATGAACGCCCTGAACCTTTTTTCCTCTCTGGTTGAACCTCGAGACTTGAAACTGTAGATACGAGCGGGCCAGATGACGGCCAGGAACAGAACGAGGAAAACCGCCAGCGACACGACCTGCAGTGCCAATCCACCAATGATCAGATCTTCACCAAACGATGCGCTATCGGTGCTGTCGGAGGATCCCGATGCAGCACTGGTTGCCAGGCCTCCGCCGCTGGATTGGATGAGAAGTGTGATGACGTCGGAAGTTATGAAAGTGCGGGAGTATAGTCTAGGTTTGATGTTGAAGACGCCTCGGCCGAGATAGTGTACGATTCTGCCGAGGCAGACATAGATACTGCCAACGATCTTCAAGTTAGCACACTCATTTGAACTCAACTCCAATTGTTTTGTAGAAATATTCCACTTACGCCGCAGTCATAAACACGGGAGAAATAGTCAAAAGGGAGTATTGGATGATCCAGGGGAAGAGCTCAAATGGGTCCGAGTAACTGATAATCCGCGTGACATATCCGGCAAACTCAAACAACGACCCAACGAGAATAGGAATGGTGTACGCGAGGAATTTCCGCTTCGCGATTATTATTATGTAGGTGCAGTGTAGAATGACGAGCGAGTAGACAATGGCGAAGAATACGTTTATCCCCAAATTGGGTCTATAGCCGTAGATGGAGGTTGACGCGCTGCATGTAGACAGGGTGCAGTCGTCAGTGGACATGTTGGAAGGGTACAGCTTTGGTGTTGAAGGGCGACTTCTGTTCATATGAGATGTGCAACCAAGATATCAGCAAGTGACAATGATATTGATGACAAGAGAGTTGAGTATCATCGAGGCACAGGTTGCTATTGACCTTCGCTGCTGTTTCGAATAAGACACATCAATTGTAAGCTGAGTAAATGGGAATATAGCTATTATAATCGAAACGAGATGAGTCGCATCCGAGAGCTGTAGTTCTTAATCTAGCAGCCTCAGCAATGCCATCCTATTGCAAACCCATCCCTCGACGAGTGATTCTCCGCTACCTCTACAAGGGTGGATTGGTTTTTTCTTTTCGCCGTAACTACGATTCACTCGTCAACCCTCTTGTCGAGCACAGTCAAGCGTCGGCAACGTTGGCGCTCTCTAATACCTTAGGCGACCACAAAGTGCGAAGCTGCTCGTAACCCCACAACAATCCGAGGTCCCTCGGATAGTTCACGAATCAACGTTCTTTCCGAACATGTGCGAGAATTTACCTAGTGGAGCACGTTGTCTGCCAAGACCACCGGGCCAATTCTGCAAAACAGGATGAGCCTCCGTTTACGCAATGCAATGATCGCTCCGCCCACCTTCGCCAAAGCGTCTCACCTAGGCTTGCTTGAGCGAAGCATTACCGACAGTAAATCCCGAAACTGCTGCCTGATGCACCTTTCCTGGAGCCTAATTCTACACGGAAGGACAGTAACCATCTTCGTAGACAACGGGCTTAGTGGTGATCACCATGTCTTACCGAAACCCAGTCAACGGGCTTTTGCTGCCATGCAAGGGAAGTAAGATTGACGTTTAGACGGCATTGAGATGGAGCACACTTGTGCCATCAATTCCATGTCTTCTATCAGGTGTGGTATGTGCCTGTAGTGAGGTTGAACGTAAAACGAGAGTGTCGCCGTATGATATTGAAGCCTAGATTGTGGTTAGTTCCCAGCTGTCAAAGCCGTCAGCATCGAAATGGGAGCGATGCTCACGCATGGGCACGATAAAATCGACCAGAAACCTTCGGCCACCATGGGAACCTGAAGGAGCCAACACTTCTCTGTATGAAGAGATTTCTGTTTACACTTCGCCGGGATGCGACCGTTTCGCTGCCAGGGATGATTCGCTGAGAGGGAACACCATCGCGTGAAGTTGATAAGCGTATCAATCAGGACTTATCAGTCTACAACTTTCCCTCTGCAGGTAAACTCAGTAGCATTACAAAGTACTACATTACTCAGCCTGAAGAGAGTCGGTGTATATGCAACGTCTAGTGCCACCTCGTTCGCTACCAGCGCAATAGGCTCAGTCCCATCCCTTGAACGCTATTTTTCCAACTTCAACATCACGACCCTCAACTACCAGTTCACCACGCAGACCTGGCATCCTGGGATATCAGCGACGGGACGCACGCTATCCTTGTCATCGAAGACACCCTGCGTGTCAAGCATGCCCTCAGGCAGCTTGAAATCGATAGACTCGACATCACGGCCATCGGCGCCGTAGTATGTTGCCGGGTCCGCCTCCGGGTAGAACAAGTAGCTGCGCAAGTCGCTCAACGCTTTGATATGCATAGAATTGGCGGCCAGCAGCTTGTTGAACAAGGCGTCAGCTACTGCTGCTTGCGTCCCGTTCAGCGCGTTGCCGTCGACGCCCTTGACGCCCGCGAGCGTCAGGTAGTTGTCCACACGGCCGCGGTCCGTGTTCAGGTTCGCCTCCATCAGGTTCACTGATAGCGCTAGCTTTTCCCATGGGTGTCAACGCGGTGAGCGTGGTAGCTGCTGAGAGGGCGAGGGCGAGGGTGGAGGTCTTCATGTTTGCTTCGTTATGCTTTAAGGGTTCTTGGTGGGGACTGTGGGTTGGTTGAGCGTCGGGTATGATTTTGTCAATGGAGTAAGTCGATGCTGACTTTGTCAAGTTTACAGGAGGGTTCGTACTCGAATTTATACTCTGTGTAATCGCGCCTAATTCTCATCTCACACTCTGCCCTCTGACAGGACACAATATGCTTGGTTCGCATTTCCGTTGTTGTAGCGAGAAGTTGCCTGATCGTTGACTGCAACCCTCAGAGCAGGTCGAGAAATTCCGGGAATGTGGACGCTCAGGCTAAATGCATGCCGCCTTCATGATAATGAGCGCCGGGAATCTGCGTATGCAGCTGCGCCGCCGGCAATATATGGCTGCCAACAGCCAAGATAAGTCCTTAATCAAGTGGCGCTAAACATCGTGAGGGGATGGGACGTCCTTCTTTGCAGCATGGTGTGTAGACTTGTAGGCAAGGCACTGGGCGATCTTTAACAGCTACATTGGCGTCGATATACCGGCAGGCCAAGTCTGGGGCCATACCCGTAGGTTGGAAAGATGCACGCTCCTCTAGCGTGAAGTGAGGTTCCTTCCATTGTCGACGAGCTTCGGAAATCAAGGGTGTACTATGTGGCACGAGCAGGTCAGCTTCTTATGAGCCAACTCTGCAGAGTTTAAGTATGGATAGTCAAGGAGGGAGTGATGTCAGAGACCGTAGACGACGTAAGCACTTCCCCGCAAGTTACAGACCAATCAACTTTCTTAATGCTCAATCGGGAAGGACGGGGGTAAAGAGGGACGACCCTAGGGTGGTTTTCTTGGTTCGTAGGATTGCTGGATGCCGTCCTGCAGGTGTCTACTTCCAAATTGGAATCGTCATTGGAGTCGCTTACAACTTTGCATGTCAAGCCTGATTCAATCATAGAATCTAGCTCTGATACCGAGTTCGGTAGGTACAACGAAAAAATACGCGACGACAGCAGACAGACTGTGACTGTTAATTTCACAAAATATATGGAGAGCCAGGAATATTGGTGTCACTAAGCCAACTATGCATTCCGCCAAACTGCATAGAATTATTATTGTGGTAGCCGGCAAGTCTACACCCTGTGAAGAGTCGCATTATCAAAGCTTTTACAATGGTATCATCGACCTCCCCAATGCTTGGTGAAAGTGTTTGGTACAAAGGAGTTCAGGTGTTTTCAGACGCAAGGGAATGATCAAGGCCTTTGACCCATTACCATGGTCTATGCCACGGCGATGGCCTGTAAGGGTGGACTTCCATCTCCCTTGAGGTATCCCATTGTGAATCGTGGATCTGACGCGTGTAGAAGCCTTCAGGCAGTTATGCTTGGAAAGTTGTCAAGAATGGATGCAGAGCGTCTCCCACTCTTTCTATCCCCATACCTTTTGGACTGTAAAACCGGTGGCCTGTAGAGTACTGCGCAATACGATGTCTTCCAAGCCTTGTGGATCAACTGCGACTCATAACCAAGGCGACAACACTGATGACAAGCAACCTGCTGGGCCATCGTCACATGCTCATTCTTCGGAGTCTGATAGTTCTGATGATACACCCCGCGACCAGCGCAAGGTCAGTGGTGCTGCCTTGTTAATCATCGTAATGGCCGTCTTTTTTCAACATTTCTCTACGCGCTTACCAACACTGCTGTCGCTAATGGGAGACCGAGCATCATGGAGACCTTTGGCCGAACCCATGTTCTGGTCCAGGCCTCTGTTTCCTACCCTATGGATGAGGTGAGGAGCATCCACTGTGGTCAGTGAGAGTGAACGGCTTTTCGTCATTGTCTCTGGAGCCATATTTGTAATTTGTTTATAGGGGTAAGCTCAACAACCAATTTAACAACAAGATTATTCATCTTGCTGCCCTCCTGATATTTGGGGTGGGGTTTCGCGGTGATTGGCTCTGCACAATCAACAACGACGGTTATCATCAGCTGCGTAATAGTTGGTGTTGGAGATTTGGGATATATGTCGGTACAGTAAATATCATATCCTCGATCAACATTCGGGCTTCGCGTGCATCGCGTGGATCCTTCGCTACTTTCGCTTCTTTGTCACGTTCTCTTTCTAGTGACCTTTATGTCACGTCCCACATATCGGTTCCAAGCGGCTGGGAGAGATATACCTCGCAACATGGTCCCCTCTGGCAACATGGGTCCACGTCTAGGTTAGTTAGTTGTGCCGCTGGTTTCACTTAACACGTTGAAAAGCTCTTGAGTATCATAGAATTTTTCCATCTTAACAGTACGAGCATCGAATTCCAAGGGCTCGATGGGTCGAGTCTTGATCTTCATGCGTGGATTCACGAATTAGCGGTTGGTGTTGCAAAGTCGTGTCAGAGAAAAGGAGGGAAGTCCTAATGTGGCTCAATGTCTCAAGGTGTCAGCATTGTAACGTTACAGTGTGCCTCAGATACGTTGAGAATCGATACGTTGAGAATCCTAAACGAGCTTATGGACCTTTTCTTTATGCGGCTTGACTAACTACTCCACTCGACGTATTTTGCGTCCACTCTCATGTAGCCACTCCGCCGCATGCTTGATTGAGTTTCCGACGCCCATGGCACGCGCAACTTTGTTGTCGAAGGCATCAAGAGGGGCGCTTGTCGATCGGCTCACCTTTGCTTCTGGATATTCCAAGCTCTAAGGGGCTATTGGCCCTCAAGATGCTGCTATGCCCCGTGAAGCTGGTGTGCGCGGTGAGGCCATTGTGTCCTTTGTTTTACTTCAGCGTGTGGCGAGAATTCTATCATCACGAATAAGTATGAACAAGCATCTAGATCTGTGAAATGTGTTTATATAAAGAATTCGGTTCCCTAGGTACCTAAAGAAAGTGATATTTAAGTAGTTATTTAAAGACGATATTAGCGTCCATCTACCTACTGTATAGCAGGATATAACTACCATGGACGGCGCGCTGTCAGTGAACTATGTTGCTCTGTTACTTTCTACTTAGTACTACAACAAAGCAGTATGTTGTCGCCAACACTTACAAGCTCCCTTTGGCCCCTATCGCTGGCTTGTGGTTATAATACAATAGGGCCAGAGACGCTTTGAAACGACTTTGTAGAGGGGCCATACCAAACCTGACCTTTTTGATCGCATGTTTCTATTCAGAATAACGCTGGATAGAAGTACTCGCTATCTTCGTTCCACCACAACAGTCGCGCACTTTCTGACACTTGATGCGTCTACAGAATATGAACCATGACATACAATGCCGTTGGAAACGTCTGGCCCGCTTCCTCCGCTGGTCTCGTTATTGATTCCGACACAAATGCCGTCTCATCAAATCCGCTGTGTCCTCCTACATGATGAACTGGTGCTCTGACCATTTTATAGTGCGTGCGCCACAGCGTAATCGCACTACTCCCAGATCTCATCAGCCACAGTCTAGCACTTTCGTCCAATCTTCAGTATCTTCACTCAGCTCCGCAAATCAATCAAAACAGCTCACTCGCCGCTGTCTGACACATCTCACTCATCGCTATCCGATGCATCCTGCTCGTCGCCATCCGAAACACCTCGCTCGCCGCTATCCGAAAGACGCTTTATTCGGTTATCCGTTACTCGGCGCTGAAGGTGTCAATACCCCATTTGTAAGTTCGCTGGAGTCTCTTGGCCCAAATAAGCTGAGCGTGTGGAGGGATATCTTCGCCATGTGGCCCATGGAATTTGTGAAATAGGATTGGCTTCTGTACCGGCTCTTCTTCTGGGGGTATGAATCTAACCTTCGACCCACCTACCGGTACTAGAGTAAATCTCACTCCTTTGCTAGTCATAGCTTTGCAAAAGCTTGTCCATGCCAGAGGTCCCCGTGCCTGGGATTTGTTGAATAATTGTCTGAACACGGCGGCAGTTGTGACATCGACCTTTCGAAGCCTGAATGGCTCCATTGGGGCCTTGGGCTCATCGGATGAAGGAGTGAAGTCGCCAAAAGGGAATAACGTTGGCTGCGGTCGTGTTTTTTGCTTGTGCTTCTTCTCGTCGCATCCCTGGTGTGTCACTGGCACTGGCTCCTGCTCTGCTGCTCCGAAAGAGAAGCGCACATTCTCCTGGAGAGGCGTTTCCGTAGATATCCCAGGTGATTTAAGCTTAATCGGAGCGGGCTCAAAGGGTACCAGCCCCGTCTTTGCTGCTTTCTTCTTCGTCAATCGTGTCGAACTTGTACCATGGTTTTCTTTCTGAAGATTCGCACTCAGTTCATCCAGCGTGGAGGACGCGGTTCTCCCATTAACTTCTTCATGTGAAACCTGATCATTGCGTTCGCCGGAAGCCTCCAGATTCTGTACCATACTACAGTGAGTAAGAACGCCGATGTGCCATAACACCAGATCATGTCTCAATTTGGTTTCATAGAAATTGTAGACAGCGTTGATCGTTTGTCGGAACTGCGTTGGCTCGCACATGTTTGATATGTTAATCCCGAAGGCGGCAAAATCGAATTCACCCATTATTGAATCGAGCGTGCTTTCTACCGCCCGCATATACTCAATGAATCCCTCTGCCTTTTTAACTTGAGGACTTGGCATGGGAAGCGCGCTTCGGAGGTCCAAGGTGAACCCAACAATGGCTGACAAGTCCTCTAAAGCGGAGCGGATACTGTCATCGCATTCGTAGCCTTGTGGAGCATCTGTAGGTGGCGTAGTCTTAACCCCTTCAAGATTGTGCAACAGTTCCGCGGCTTGCTCGACCTTGACGTTAAACTGGCAAAGGCGAAGAAGGCGAGATGATTGTGAGTCGTCCTTAGGCAAAGTTACCCCTTTATTCAACTTCACATGCCCATCACCATTTGCTCTTGTCCCTACTCTTCTGTACCAGGCTTGGCCCAGGGGACTGACTGATACATGTCTCTCCAGCCACAGTTGCTTTGACCTGTACTCGTACTGGCACACATTTGCCAGTTCTTGCAGCAGAGCCACACGTTTGGCTGCTGTCTTTGCCTCTTTATAGTCCATAAGCGTAGACAAGAGGTATATCCAGGTAGTTGAGCTTTGAGTAGCATATTCCATTGCCTTCATCATGGCCTGGACTTTGTCGGGGTCAGAATCCGTGACTTGCTGCTTGCGGCCTGTATCATCCTCTATGACCTTTGCCCGGCTCCAGAACCAGGCATCCACAGTATGTTTGAAAGAGGCTGCGTGGGTGAGGCTTGATGCGAGTCTGTCTTTGAGGGTTTCAGACCGTTCTTGTGCAGTTGTAATCAAGTCAACGAGAGGCTGTGATCGACAATCTCGGTCCCGTTCGTGCTATGGTCTGCACTTAGGCCACTTGACGACCCATTTGGCTTCGCCAAAACGTGCTCTGCGTCAACAGAGGTGGTTCTCCCATCCTCCTCCTTTGTGGCTGGCATAGCTTCGGTGAACCAAACAACAAAGGATTGAAAAGCACGGAGGCGAGGAAGCGTTGGCTTGGATGTGGAGATGGGAAGGTAGAGAGCAAAAGGGTGAGCAGTAAAGGGATTCAGTAGAGGGAATTCCGAGGGACTGGTGTCGTTGTTTGGAAGCAGTGAGGATGCCACCTAACTCACACCCGGGCCACGCAGAGAAGACTGTGGTGAGAATTGAACGTTTTCTGATGTCTAGAGCCTGTTTATCCTTGAGTGCGTATGTTGTAAACTGCTTGCTGAAGAATTGTACGACCAGAGAGTGACAAGAATGCAATGGATTATTTTGTTCCCTGCGATATTTGCTCCGCGGCCTGCCCAGAGCACCCTACAGCATTGTGAACCTCCATTGGTTGTCCATGGGCGGTACAATTGAACTAGACTACCGGTCCCATGTTGCAGGGCGACATCATTCTCTGAGTCACTCATCAATTCATCATGGAATAATGGGATGACATCTCGTGTTAGTCGAGGTGGTTAAAATATAAGGCTAAATGGCACATACGATGTTTGCACTTTGTTGGATATTGTTAAGGTGGCATGGGTGGGATTGGAAATGCTGAACTAATAACAGGTGAATCCGATCCAAATTGATATACGAGCTAACAGATCAAGCGGCACTCCTTGCGTGTTCGACAAAGATGCCTTTTCTGCGATGTCGTGTTTAGTAGAACCAGACTATTTGTATGCAAATAAAACAGATAAATGAAGTACAGAAGAAGACATGTCTTCAATTGCACAAACTCACTGTATATCACGTCTTTCAGATTGCATATTTGGTTATACAGAAATCTGAAATAACAATATCGCTAGAAGTAGACGACCTCTTTCTGACGCTATACGCTAGTTGTCTCTTATAAACACATTTTCCTTGTAGTCCAGCCATGACATAAGCCACTCCACTGCCACACTGCTGCTGACCTAATCCAACATATTCTGATATCTTTCGTCCGAACGCGGCTACGCTATTGAATCGGAAAGCCGCTGCGCTGTTCATTTAGATGTGTCTCCCGTAACTCATCCGCGCGATCTCTCACCCGGCGATCCGGCAGAGCCTCCCTCGCGCAATCCGAAACAGCTTCTAGCGCTCATTACGCTACTCAACTGTGAAGGTTTGCACGTTCCAGTCGTATCTGTTCGACAACCTGTGAGCCATATGATGCTGCGTGTAGCGTGGAATCTTGTGTCCTTGTGAGCCATGGGGCTTGTGAAAGGTGACCCGCGCTTGGTTTGCTTCGTGCGCAGGGGGTATGAAGGTGAAGGCAGATCCGCGTGATGGTTCCATTGTGAAGTCGACCCCTTTGCTAGTCAACGCCTTGGAAAACTTGTCCCACGCCAGAGCCCCATGGGTTTCGGACTTATCGAACAATTGATGGAAGACAGCAGCTGTCGCTGCGTCTACCTTGCGCTGCTCTTGAGTATTGGGCGGGTTCTCATCGTTCTGTGGGCTGGTATCTTCGTAGCTAAAGAATTGCGTTGTCGGGCGTGTCTTTGCTTTGTAACGCTTCTGCTTGCCTCGCCATGCCATGCTTTCAGAAGCGTCACAAGGGAATTGGGTAAAAGGCACGTATTCTTCAGGAGCTGGCTTAGTAGATGTCTGTTGTGCCGGGTGTTTGGAAGTAGTTGGCTCCAGGGGTAGATGTCCGGGCTTTGCATCTTGTCTTGTGACATTTCTTGTGACATGGGCACGGCAATGCTTGAGAATCAAAGAAGCTTCAGGTCCCTCTGTAATCGTATGGACATGTATCTCGTTCTCTGGCTGGCAGACCTTGGCGAGACAACGACCGAATTTAGTGAGGTGCCATTTGACAAGGTCCTGGTCCAACTCCTTTACAAAGAATTTGCCAAGCACGCGCAACGTCTGTCGAAAGCCCTGTTCTTCATACATAGTTGGAACCGATATTTGAGAGCGATTAAGCTTGAGTCTGGTGTTGCAAAGACGTTCATCGACCTTTTTTGCGACTTTGATGAACCCACCTGCGTTCTTGACTTGAGCACTCGGGATTGGCAGCGCTCTTCGGATTCCTGATGTAAACCTGACAATGGTTGACAGATCATCTAGCGCAGCCATGACGTTTTCATTCCACTTGTATTGTTCGGTATCAGCATGCGTATCCTCAAGCGCATCAATCTTGGCGACAAGTTCTGCGGCTTCTTCGACTTGGGTATTCGACTGACAAAGACGAAGAATGTGAGATGATAGGGAGTCATCCTTCGGGATGACAACCCCTTTCTTGAGCTTTACTCGAGCACTTCCATTTGCGTAGACCTTTCTGTAGAACTTCTCTCCTTCGGATGTTGTGGAATAGTGGCGTAGTAGCCAGCTTTGTTTGCGATAGTACTCATACCTGCAGACATTTGCCACTTCCTGTAGCAGAGCAAGGCGTTGCTCTTGGCTTTCAGCGTCGCGATAGTACTGCAGCGCCTTGTACAGATAGATCCATGAAGTCGAATTCTGAACAGAGTTGACTATTGCGTCGATTGCAGATTCAATTCTTTCGGCATCGCTGTTGATCGCTTCTTTCTTGGAGCCGTTATCGTCGGCAAGGAGATCTGGTCTGCTCAAGAAATGACCGTCGACCAGATGTTGGAAGCAAGAGGCAAGGCGGAGACAGACAGTGAACCGGGCTTTTAGAGCTTCGATCTGTTCGTCAGCGATGATGATGAGGTCGGACAGTTCCAAATAACTACACGCCTGCTTCGGCGACTCCGGAAGTGCGGCATTGTCTGGTTCTGGATTGGAAATCCCCATGGTCCTCATAGCCATCCTGAGACCCTCCATCAGTACGCGATAAGTCAGTTGAAGCAGACGTTCTATCAAGGGAATCTGGCGCTCGACTGTCACGTCTGCGATAGACTTCTTGTCCGAGGTGCGTGATAGAGAAGGAGGCTGGGATAGAAAGCGTCAAGTATGCCGCGGAGTGATTGTTTTGTCCCCGCGACTGTGCGGGTTGCATGAGATGCCCACAGCATGGAATGCATCGACTAAGTGCCAATGGGTGTGCCATGGAACATCGGACGATGGGTCACAGACAGCGCGGGGACATTTTTGGCTTGTGAGTCACCCATCAGTTCATCATGGGATATCTCGACAGTTCTACGTTGTATCATTGGGTGCAAATTTTTACGAGAACCGAACAGAGACCAACACATCCTCGAACTGGTAAAATATCGGCCATGATAAGCATGAAGTGCGATCCCACAATAGCGATCTAACGACAGGTGAAAGTGATACGGGGCGTGTAGTTTTGTCAGTCTATACACCAAAATGCAGCCCCTGAGTGTCCGAAGAAGATGCAGTTTTTGTAATAGTTTGATGTTCAGTAAAGCTGGAGGCTTCAATTCCCCTTCGTCAAATTTGCCAGGAGCTTCTTTCGTACTCTAGTGTAAGCTTCCCCTTAGATTCTGATGTTCTCTATGATAGTTGAGGGTTTCCCTGAATGAGGGGAGTGTGCTCCTGATTCCAGACCAAGGGAAGACCAAAGGAAAACATTCCATGGCTGAGATAAAAGTTCTCCCAGACTGAATGGGATTGAGAGTAGAATGTTTTGATCAGAGCGATCATAATCCTTCGGCAGGCTGTCGAAGACGGGCGCAATTGTTGTTGCAAACACAGCGAGACATTCAACATGCATAGGCGATCGAGTTTGTGTCCTTCTGTTTGGAAGATCCGGCGAGGCCTACCAATAACATGACGAGCCGAAGTCTGGCTCTGTGAGGGACAGTCTGTGCCTACACAGTCTCTGAGGTCGAGCTTGTTCTTTATTATGTTCAGGCATATCTGGGTATTTTTTATACTTTTGATGCATCTATCCTCATTGGATATTTATTGCTCGGGAGCCTGAATGATTCATTTAAGTCCCGCACACAATCTACAACGATAGACATGCCTTTTGCCGCACTACTAGATCGCTTGTCGACCTGTCTCGGAACCATATATGTCTTTATACATCCATGTCAAACTAAGGATCTCTGTCCCCTTTGGACTGTAATCATCGGGTGACATAGCCATAGAAGATACGACAGCTGCCCCTTGATGCAGATCAAATTACACCGTCGATATTAGATATGTATCGCCAAAATGCCACCAAAACAAACCAGTACATTATTATAGACAACTACATGTGAATAATCACGTCGAAACAAACCCAACACAGGCGGGATTTTCTATCCCCCGTTAACACGCCTATACATCCAAACCCCTTGTTAACATATCATTCAACGATTTTTTACAGGACCCATCGCGAGAAGCGATGATCGCATCGTCCTATCTCTGAATGAAAAACCTGGTTGATAAGGTTTGCAGTTCGTGAAGCTGAGTAGGTAACTAGTGTATAGGCCAAGAACAGACTCTACGAAACACCACACGTCTAGTTTCGCTCAGAGTTTGTAAGTATGTCCCTTAGCTCATTCAATAGTGAGTACTTGTCCTTACGAGTCTTGTACCTCTAAACAGGGCATACCTAATGACTCCTGGAGCTCTATGATCGAATCGACAACGTTCGAGAGCATGTCTTTTTTTTCTGCCTCGTATTGATGACTCCGATCGGCTGCATATATAACGGCCAGTCGCACGCAGAAACGTCCTGAATTAAACAATACCGTTATAGCTAGATGTTTGGCAATGTCGATGGGGTGGGCGAAGTTATCTAGCGCGACTTAAGGGGCTCGGTCAGTAACGAGAATATGAGTTGTCGTTCTCATGTGTTTGCAGATCTTTGTCATTTCGGTCGGCATCGGGGAACTTCTTCAGGGTCTTGGGGTAGGCTGTTTCTATGAGCCTTCATGAATGGACCGAGGTTATCTGGCACAACCTCAAGTTCAGGATTGTGTGAAGCGTAACGATATATTGTGAAGATAGTGGGAATTAAACTCTTGCGGAAAGATAAAACTATAGTCCGGGTAATGTCCAGGGGTTCTTCGTCTCTTGCCGAGCTCAAGCTGTGGGTACAAGATATCGTCCAGATTGAGACGACCGACGGATGAGATAGCATAGCTCACGCAAAGAGTATTTCCTCATAGAGCCGAAGTCTTGGATATTATGCCATATATTATTCGAGATTTCTAGTGCGTTTATTAATAATGAGCCTTGGGACCGGTCTCGTTATTGACAACAAGAGAAATTGATAGTGGCACTTTGTTTGCCAACATGCGAGGTTGCTTATCGCGCATTCTCAGATTGCCGTCGTCGTCTTGGGATCTTTCCAGAGAAGGGCCAGCATTCCTGGTATTTATGTTCCTCGATGTGGTGGCTAATATCTGCATGTCTTTGAGCTTCATTTCTAGCTTCACATTGACTGATTTACCGGTTGACGGGGACTTGAGCATTTTCGCCAAGAGGTGAAAGCCGTCGATATTTTCGAGGGTGCCGGCGTTGGCGGGCATGTTGGTAAGGATGCTAGTGAGGAGCTTTTGGATGCAGAGCAGACTGTTCTGCTATATAAAAGAACGCTGATAGGGAGGGAAACTTCCAGTTCGGCACTGTAAACTTGTATCAGCGAGAGCATATCGACTTATTTGTATGGTATGTCACGCACACTAGTTAGTCATAGCATCAAAGAAGCGCGACTTACAATTTTCTGTTTCTTGTTCCACGTCCCAGGCCAGGAACTGTTTTGTGGTTTTGTTGCTTTTTTCTCTCAGAGAGCCACTGCCTGGAGTTGTCCCGTTCGGCCGCTAGACGTTAGAGGACCTCCCGACAGTTCATTTCTATCACGATGCTCCCTAGTCAGCCTCACGATTAACGCGGGCCGCTGATACTTAAGTACATGTTGGCTAAGAACACCACTTATAAGCAATGCCTTCTAACTGTGTGATCAAGGCACAAATAGCGCCAGAAAAAATGACGAAAGTGGAGGAGATGGCTGGGACAAAGGGGATGGGGCCGCAGGAGTGCATGCAAGACTTGACCGTGCGGGATGAGTATACTAGATTTGCTCATCATTTCCATGCACGAGCAGATCAGTCAATGATTGCAACGAACCTCGTGCTCTTCTTGTTTACGGTCATAATAATAGTGTCTTAAAACAAAGGAATCAGAACGGACCGCTCGATCGACGGGGGAGACATACAAGATGGCCCTCAGGTCTGAAAGGCGCCAATAGACAAAGAGATGGCGCGATGACTGGCTAGGACAGCTACGTATGACGGGAAAGACAACGATAACGAGGACGCGGATCCATCAACTCTCATGAGCCACCAGTTACCCAAACAGGGCGCAGGTCAGCAACTCTCGTCGGCCAGACGATGGCATTCTCACTGCCAGGGCGATAGTGGCGACATGGCCAGGAGTCAGGGTACATAAGCCCTAATATATGTTAGCAACGACATCTCAGCGGCGAAAAAACCCAGACCAAGACGCATATGGGAAGAAAAGTCAACGATAAAGTAAGCGGAGATATGAATCAGGTGGGCAATTACTTAATGCACAGAATCTATATTAATGCCGAACTAATAGCACATAAATCCCAAGGCATGATAGGTTTATCTGAAATAATTATATTAGGCCAAACGCGAATGTCATAGTTGTAGTCTTGACTTGCAGATTCTGGCTTCCAAGGAATTCATGTGATAGATATATCTAATGTTACGACTGTGTAATACCTTTCATGGCTCATGGGAAGGACTAGTCATCACATCGATATGGACGCTTGCTGCGTTGGCACATACAACAAGGAAAGTGATTCGTATGGGGTCTTACCGTTTGCTTGAATGGTCAAGCACTCCTGGCAACGAAGAGTCATGTGGTACACATTTGCACAACTGCCTAATTTTGAGATGGCATCAAGGTACAAGTGGATAATTCTGCAATAAATACTAAACAGGCCAATATCGCAGGACCAGTATTCACAAAACCGTCACATGTCCAAAGAGTCACCGACCTCCTTCGCTCACAAACTGGACTATACCACACATCAATGATAGGACTTAGTATACAGCGTCCAGCAATCAAAAGCATGATGTTTTGTCACCAGACACTTGGACATCCACTATTGTATCGATCGTCGTAGTCTAGCCGCGTTGGGAGGATTTCAAGCTCTGTAGGCATTTATGACATAAAACAAGGATGACTTACCGCGCTGGTTTTAAAGCCATGGGGTATTCCTGAACAAATGTTGAATCCCTTTGCTCTACCAGAGCTCTAGATTCATCCGATGAATTGGATTTTTTGTCCTAGGTGCTGTTCTGATAATGGGAAGCGTTTTGGTGCTGTAGCAGCTCTTTAGTGCATTTTTTTATGTGTCCTCCGTCGTCTTTAGGCCATGTATCGCAATAGCCGTGCGAGAAAACATAGGGTAGTTTGAATGAAGAAAAGAGCATACCCGAAGCATATATGCCTACTTGCCCTGCAATGTGAGCAATTAATCCCGCGAGAACGAGAAAGGGGCTGTGCGCTCTTACCCTGCAACTAAGGTCTACTAAGCTGCGCAGAGTAGCAGGCGACAACGCCAACAGCATAATCGAAGGCTGCCGATGCACCGTTGATGTTGTCGTCTCTACCAGTAGGGGAGTGCTTGTAACATGCATGCATGGCGAGTACAGCCTTCCTAATTAAGCCGACTGATAATCCGAGTTAGACGTAATCAACGCTATTTTGTAGTTTATTGTAAGAACATTTGACTCTCTTAAGACGTACAATCAATTGAGCAAGAAACATGATTTGAGCACTGATAACATAAATGGAATCACAAAAGTACATATAGCAAAGTATGGTATAAGTTAAGTCACAAACTGACTGATTTAGAGACCAATCCAATTAATTGCCCGGACTATGATCGGATGATGGGCTTTGTGCATCCTTGAGTATTTTCATTATTGAAGCCAAGCCCAAAGGGGTAGACTCAAACTAAACGATGGCTGAATATTCAGTGCTACAAATCGGACCCTTTGCATGGAAATTCTGCTTGGGGAATGTCTAAATTTCACCCTACAGCGCAACCACGCAATCTTTCCAGGAGCTGTCCCTTCCCAGCCGCTTCCCCCCCCGAACTCCAATGCTATGCAATTATAAAAACACAGTCTTGACTGGTCGTAAGCCTAGACACGACCACCACTACCAACCTTGAAGCCCTCGAGCACCGTAGCCCAAGTGCCCTTCTCCCCAGCAGCAGGTGGGAGGCCAGTGGCAATGCGACGCATCAGCAGCGTGTCCTTAGCAGACTTGGATCGCTTTCCCTCGCCCGACTCGAGGCATTCTGTGAACCACTGTTCTTCCTCCTCGTCGAAGGGCAAGCTCGTCAGCTCGAAAGCGCGCTCAGCCGAGTCCTGGCTCTTCTTGGAATCTAGAACGGCAATGACGAGTCTGTTGAAGAGCTGCCGTCGCATGTAATCGGCATGAGAGCGGGTGAACTCAAATGCCTCGATGACGCTAGATCTGGCCATAGCGTCGAAGATCAGCTCGAGGGCGGTGGACGATTGGAGACTGGGCTGGACGGTGTGGTAGTAAGCGAGAGGCAGGGTGTAGTCGCCGTCCTTGACACGGCGCACGAGGACGGTGATGATGTCGTCGGCAAAGTCGGAGATCAGAGAGGGGTGGGTGAGGTATTCGAGGGCGGTGTCGAACAGCTCGGAGTCCATGTACCAGAGACCCTGCATGAAGGTCATGTAGCGCTTGGGGATACCCGAGCGGTCGGCGAAGATCTGGGCCTTATTGTCGACACTGTTGGTGCGTTCGTCGATGTCTAGGAGTAGGTAGTAGAGGATGGAGAGCTTGTGATGCGGGGTGATGTTGTCGGCGTCGCAGATGACTTCATGTAACTGTCGCAGTGCCTTCTCGTTCTTGGGAGGGTACAAGTTGATTGCTAGTATCGAGGCATGATGAGCTTGACTTCCTATGAACGGGTATGGTATAACTAGCGCAGATAGAAACAGTACACACCTTGTGGAAGGTTGACAGCCTTCATGACCCGATCGAGGAAGAGGAGACCGTCGAGGTTCTGGCGCGAAGCTTCAATCTTCTGGATGTAGGGGCGGTGGTAAGGGAATGGGCTGACAGACCCGAAGACATAGTCGAAGTTGGTGTATTCGAACACCATTTTGATGTCGAGAGCCAATTGCAAGTTGTCAGGTGTGATGAGCAGCTGCGTCAATTGACGAGATTGTTTGCAACAGAGAGATATCAAGGTTGATGCCGCAGGGATGAGGGTGGATGAGCTAGAGCTCGTGCTTGAAACTTGAGGTTCGTTTAGAGTAGTGCCAAGACCAAGTACCTACCTCAGGTGCTTGAGCTAGAGAAGGCGGTGGACATAATCAATGGCACATCTACAACGACTGACCTTTGCTTACCTAACTCACTTCGGATGACACTATTTCAAAGAGCTCAATGGAATGGATTGTCTAGGTCGTTAATTCAATGTTCAGACTGCTGTAATTTGGTTTGTTGCATGTGTCACGCGTCTTGGGCTAAAGAAAACGCGGTGGGCAGGGCAGGGCAGGCAACGGCGACAGGGATCGGGCGGGTGCAGGACTGTGCAGTGTGCACGCAGCAGGCGGAGGTGGAGAGCAGGGGGTGGTTGCCCAACTCCCGCCGCCTTGGTGGGCGAGGTGGGGGTTTGTTTTTATTTACTTTGCTCAGTCATCGCAATTGCCGCCGTCGCATACTTCGGATGCCCATGTGCAATTCAATGCTTTCTCGGCAAGCATACACTAACTATCTAGCTGCAACCCTTCTGCCGTTCTCCATTGCGCATCCTATACCCGACAACTGACCCAATCTGTTTCATTCGCCATCTTATACAAACAACACACCATGTCTACACGAACCACACGTCGCGCTGCCGCCTCCAGGCGCGCCATTATCGAGTCTGAAGATGAAGATGACATGGTCGCAAACACTACCACTTCCAAGATAAAGCAAGAGGAAGAAGATGAATTCGACCCGGAATCAGTTGCCCCCGCCCCCCGGCGCCAGTCACAATCCAGAAGGAAGTCTGCGGCTCCTGCGGCACCACGCGCCAGCCGGTCGAGAAAGAGTGTAGCCACCGAAGCATCTATACTCGAGTCCACAGAGATAGCAGACCCAGATGAATCCTCAGCTACCGTCATTCCTCCATCAGAGCCCGATACCAAGCCTAATCCCAAGCCGTCTCCCCGCAAGCGCAAGAGTGTTGCCCCCAGAAGGACGAGCCAAGCTTCCACACCAGATACGCAGCCCGCGGTTCCGACGCCAGTCCCATCCGAAGATCGCTCCGAGGTCTTTGCTACACCTCTATCCGATATTACAACCCAAAGTGTGAATGAAACCAAAGAGTCTTCGTCCTCGGCCGACGAGACCCTCACTCAAGTAAAGCCAATCCGCCCCATGGACACCATACTCGAGAAGCCCATGGATATTGTCCTCAAGTCGCGCCAGATGCCCATGACGGTCGTTGAGGAGACCGGCCCCAAGGCACGCACAGTCATCACCCACCTCATCCTCAACAACTTCAAGAGTTACGCGGGCCGCCAAGAAGTTGGGCCCTTCCACTCTTCCTTCTCCTCCGTCGTTGGACCCAATGGCTCCGGCAAGTCTAATGTCATCGACTCTCTCCTTTTCGTATTTGGCTTCAGAGCTAGCAAGATGCGACAAGGCAAGATTTCGGCTCTCATCCATAATTCGGCAGCGTATCCAGATCTCGACCACTGCGAGGTTGCTGTGCATTTCCAGGAAGTCATGGACAATGTAAGCCACCCACCTTGTGTCTTGCCCAATTTTAGGTAACTGACTCAGCTACAGCCCGGCGGTGCAACCGAGGTCATCCCTAACTCACAGCTCATCATCTCGAGACGCGCTTTCAAGAACAACGCCAGCAAATACTACATTGACGGCAAGGAATCCAACTTCACCACTGTTACCACACTGTTGCGCGATCGTGGCGTCGACCTTGATCACAAGCGTTTCCTCATTCTCCAGGGTGAGGTCGAATCGATCGCACAGATGAAACCCAAGGCTGCCAATGAGCACGACGATGGTCTGCTGGAGTACCTCGAGGATATCATCGGCACATCCAAGTATAAGACACCGATCGAAGAATCTGCCACAGAGGTCGAGGCTTTGAACGAGATCTGCATGGAGAAGAGCGGCCGCGTTCAGCATGTGGAGAAGGAGAAGAACAGTCTCGAAGACAAGAAGAACAAGGCTTTGGCCTACATCAGAGATGAGAACGACTTGGCCTTGAAGCAATCTGCGCTGTATCAACTCTACATCAGCGAATGCAATGACAACTTAGCAGTGACTGCGGAGGCCGTTAACCAGATGCAGGCTCAACTCGATGTCGAGCTGGAAAAACATCAAGGCAGCGAGTCGGTCATCAAACAGCTCCAGAAGGAATATTCCAAGGGCACCAAAGAGTTCGAGGCGCAGGAGAAGAATGTACAAGCACTGGTCAAAGAGGCGTCCAAGTTCGAGCAAGAACGGGTCAAGTTTGACGAGAAGCGCAAATTCTTGACCGATAAGCAGAAGAAACTCGAGAAGGCCATCGCTAATGCCGATAAGTCTGCAACCGAGGCTGACGACACGATCGAACAATGCACAGAGGAAATCGCTACTCGGGCAGAGGAAGCGGTCCAATTGGAACAACAACTCCAAGAAGAGGAAGCTGAGCTTGCGACAGTCCGTGAGAGCTTGAAGGGCAAGACTCAAGTGTTCTCCGACCAGATCGCCGCCAAGCAGAAGTCTCTCGAACCGTGGCAAGAGAAGATTAATCAAAAACAGGGTGCAATAGCTATCGCCGAGTCAGAAATGACCATCCTGCATGAGAAGGCCAATGCTGGAGCAGTGGCGCTGGAAGAGCTACAGACCAAGATCGCCGCTATCGAGCAGGGTCGCGAAACCAAACTTGCAGAGCTTGAAGAATGCAAGGCTGAAAAGACAAAGCTGGAAGAGGAGGCGAAGGAGACGGAGACTGAGCTCGGTAACTTCGCCAGAATGGAGCCCAACGTTCGCGAGAAGGTATCACGTGCACGCCAAAAGGCAGACGAGGCGAGATCAAGTTTGTCTCAGAACCAGAACAGGGGAAACGTCCTCACAGCTCTCATGCGAATGAAAGAGTCTGGTCGCATCGACGGTTTCCACGGGCGACTTGGCAATCTCGGCACAATCGACGAGAAATATGACGTGGCCATTTCAACAGCTTGCGGTGCCCTCGACAACTTCGTGACCGATACAGTGGAGGCTGGACAGCAGTGCATCGAGTATCTCCGAAAGACAAATCTTGGTCGAGGCAACTTCATGTGCCTTGACAAATTACGCACTCGTGATATTCAACCCATCCAGACACCGGAGAATGCACCCCGCTTGTTTGACCTGGTCAAGGCTAAGGAAGACAAATTTCGTCCCGCTTTCTACCATGCTCTGCAAGATACCTTGGTGGCAAAAGATTTAGACCAAGCCAACCGCATTGCATACGGAGCCAAGAGGTGGCGCGTCGTCACTCTAGATGGCGAGCTCATCGACAAGAGTGGTACCATGTCCGGTGGTGGAAAGACTGTCAAGCGAGGATTAATGTCAAGCAAGCTTGTCGCTGACACGTCTAAGGAGCAAGTGGCTAAGCTTGAGAGCGAGCGTGACACCCTCGAAGGCAGATTTCAAGAATTCCAAGATCGACAACGAGAGCTGGAAACGCGACTTAGAGAGATCCAGGGACAGCTACCTCGTTTGGAGACCAAGATGCAGAAAATTGGCTTGGAAGTCCAGAGTGCCGAGAAGAACATTGCTGACTCTCAGCGACGTATCAAGGAGTTGAGCAAAGAGCATCAACCATCCGAAGCTGATGACAACCGAAAAGCTACCTTGGAGAAGGAGATCGCCAAGTTGAATAAAGAGGTTTCTAAGCTCCACGCTGAGACTGAGGGTGTCGAGGCCGAGATCAAGGAGCTACAAGACAAGATCATGGAGATTGGTGGTGAAAAGCTCCGAGCACAAAGAGCCAAGGTCGATGGCCTCAAGGAGGAGATCGCTTCACATAACGAGGAAACTTCCAATGCAGAAGTCAAGAAAGTCAAGGCAGAGAAGTCCAAGACCAAACTCCAAAAGGACCAGACCAAGGCTACGAGAGAGCTGGAGGGCGCTGTTCAAGACCTGGAAAAGCTTGAGGCTGAGGTTGAGAATCAAGGCAGCATTGCTGAAGACCTTAAGGCCCAAGTCGACGCCGCGGAAGAGGCATTAGGGGAGAAGAAACGGGAACTTGCTTCCATGAAGTCTGACCTCGATGAGAAAGTTTCGGAACTCAATGAGACACGAGCTGTTGAAATCGAGATGAAGAACCAGCTCGAAGAGAATCAGAAGCAACTCGTGGAAAACCAGAAGCGTCTCAGATACTGGGATGAGAAGCTCAATAAGATTGTGCTTCAGAATGTCAGCGATCTGATGGGTCCCCCGGCTCCGGCGCCTGCCCCGGCCAGCAAGTCGAGAGCGGAGGCAGAGGAGGGAGAGGAGGCTACAGAAGGGGAAGAAGAGGAGGAGCAAGAGCAGCAGGAGACACCGACAGAGCAACCTGAGGAGCTCCCTCGATACACTGAGGACGAGCTAAAAGATATGAGCAAAGATGCCCTCAAGGCCGAAATCGCCGCGCTCGAAGAGAAGACACAGAACGTTAACGTCGACGTGAGCGTCCTAGCCGAATACCGTCGTCGTGTGGAAGAGCACGCTGCTCGCTCCTCAGACCTAGCAACAGCTGTCACACAACGTGACTCAGCCAAGAAGCGCTGCGATGACCTTCGTCGTCTCCGCCTCGAGGGATTCATGGAAGGATTCAGCACTATCTCTCTCCGACTAAAGGAGATGTACCAGATGATCACCATGGGTGGTAACGCAGAGCTCGAGCTCGTTGACAGTCTTGATCCATTCAGCGAGGGTATTCTGTTTTCTGTCATGCCACCGAAGAAGAGCTGGAAGAACATCAGCAATTTGTCTGGTGGTGAGAAGACACTGTCTAGTCTCGCGCTAGTGTTTGCGCTTCACCATTACAAACCCACGCCGCTTTATGTCATGGACGAGATTGACGCTGCGTTGGATTTCCGGAATGTGAGTTTCCTGTCTCTTGCCCTTGTCTCCCCCTTTCCCTCGTCCCTCTTCGCCTGCTGCCCTCTTGTCCTGCCTCTTCCCCTCTCCTACCCTCTCCATCATCTTGTTAGCATGTACTAACAGCGCATAGGTATCAATCGTAGCAAACTACATCAAAGAGCGCACGAAAAACGCCCAGTTCATCGTCATTTCGCTGCGTAACAACATGTTTGAGCTTGCGGCTAGATTGGTCGGTGTGTACAAGGTCAACCATATGACGAAGAGTGTCACGATTGAGAATAAGGACTTTATTGATCGACCGGCGCCCCGACCGCAGTTCCATGGAGGTGTTACTCGGACGGTTATCAGGTGATAGTGACCTGGGGTGATGAGATATGAGAAATGAGGTGTTTATGAGGGTTGAAATTGAATTGGTGTATATGTGGATTTAGGACTGTGTATGGCGTGTGTTCTCTGGTGATCGGTTTGTGCTGTCTGTTAATACCCTGTTGAGAATACATTACAGATGTTGAGCGTTATACTCGGTTCATTCAAGACATGGATGCAGTATGTGAGAAGCAATGCAGATGATCTTCAAAGCTCTGCCTATTGGTCATTCATGCCACGTCTAGCACTCTGATGATATGACAAAAGAGGGGAAACATTTCGACGACAATGGTCCTGGCTCTGTGTCAGTGTCTGTGTCTGTTAGTCACAAGACCGGCTCATCACTGTTCGGTCATGTATAAGTCTGCTTGTCACTGCGAATGCTGATGAATGTGCTCTTGCACTCGATGATGACGCTGATTGTCCGGCTTCTCGTCGATTGACTAATGAATGTTGTCTTGCACTTGTCCCCCGTTTCTCGCTGTTCCGCCTTCTCGTCGATGCTCCAGACGATGGTATGAATACAATGGTCCGCCGTATTGTTTATTGCTTGGACATCGCTGATATCTCTTATCACCATCAGCAATGATGTCGTCTTTGACCAGGCGGGTCATCACAAATGCGGGTCATCACACACAAATACAGCAAAATAAACACTGGTACATGATGTTCCGCTCAATGACCTTCCAGTCACGATAGTAAACATCCTCTTGGTGTCGACAGTTCTGCACATGAACCTCCCACTTGTTTTGCCTACACCTCATAGCACTAGTACACCGTTTCCACCATCGTGGGCTTACGCAGCTATGCCGCCTCATCCCGCTACAACTTGCTGCTCGTCTGACGCGTGCGAGGGGTATTGTCAGGGCTGTTTGTATCTCTCGCTGTACGATTCGTTTCGAGCTGCTGAGGAGGTTGCTGTGTCGTCTGCTGCAGCACAACCATCTGAGGATCCTCCGGGGTATGAAGTAAGTTCGGCACCACCAGCATCCCAAGATCACCAGGGGCATGAAGGTGGTTCGGCTTCGCCACCACCAGAAGATCGCTCGCTTTCTGAAGAGGAGGGCACAGGAGAAGTTTCAGTGTCGTCTGCTCCAGCACTGCCAACCAAGGATCCTCCGAGATATGGAGTGGGCTCGGCATCGCCACCACCGGGAGATCGCTCGCCGGATCCTTCTGAGCAAGGTACGGAGGAATCGTGGCATACGGCTCCTAGGAGTCCAGAGTTGCAGGAGAGAGCGCCTAGTCCTCGGGAAGAGGGATTGTCGGCTCAGAAGCGAGAGGACACATCGAGCCATTCCCAACCTCAAGATCCTGAGTCGCCTCATCCTTTGGAACGACCATCCTCTTTCGGGCCGAGAAGGGAGGGAGGCTTACACAAGACTGCTTGGCCGTTTTTGAGTCGTGAAGATACGCCGAGCCTTGTTGGAGAAGAGGCGTTGAGCCAAGTCGAAAACGATGTGTCGAGTCTGAGCGGTGAAGTGGAAGTTGGTCAGGAAGAAGGTCCAGCGGCAGACGTGAAAGGAAAGGCTAGGGAAAGAGATACATCCAAGGCGTCGAAGAGACAATCGGTTGGTGACTGGTATTGCATGACGTACGTTTTCCTTTTCCCCTCCCCGTTTTAACTGCTACTTGTTCAAAACCAAAACATATGTGGAGTTGAAACTAATTAGAGCCCAGTCCCCTGACCGACCCTCGACAACCCAATTATTTGACACCCGTACCTCCAGTTCCCGAGTCCTCGACATCTCCCCCTTTACCCACGCCTCCCGCTCCAACATACCAACGACCTCCAGGCCAACAACATCGCCCCTCATACCGCCCACCATCTCCATACCCAACAGTCATCCCCCCAATGGCTCGCGCTGCTTCCCCCACCGACTCCACATCAGACTCCGGACCCGATCGAGATACCCATCCCACCTGGTGCGAAGTGGCAATCCAACTCTGCTGTGGACTGTGTTGGAGACACGACTCAGTCGGTGAATGCTGTCAGAGCACGGCTTGGTGCTGTGGATTAGTTGGTCAGAAGATCGTTGAGCAGATGATCTTGCTGTGGCAGAGAGTGGGACGGTGGTGTAGCAGGTGGTTTGGGAGAAAGGGGTGGAGACGCATACGACGGAGGGTTAGTAAGTTTTGGAGGAGGTGGGCTAAGAAGGGTAAGGATTCGGCTGTCAGCTGGTGGACTGCTATAATGGGGTAGGGCAAGATCCAGTAGGAAGGAGGCAAGGAATTGAGAAGGTTTGAGTTGTACTAAGTGTTGGTGAGGAACTCATGTTGGACTTTGGGTACTGGATGTTGGGGACGGAGGCTTGTGTACGAAAGTGTTCTGGGAAACATGAACGATAGAATTGACTGATACATCATATGTCTTCTCTCGTATTTCGGCTCTCTAGACGACACGAGCGATCTAGTCGTTGCGAAAACGTGGGTGAGGAACCGGAAGGAGTTGGTTTGATTCTCGATCGTAGGGTGGGCGTGGAAGAGGGGGGAAATCTCGTGGAGGTGAAAGACGACTGCACGGCGAAGCTTTGGGATGCGCTGTAGACGCTCATTCAGAGTGAACAACAATGGGATGAGATTCCAACTATCTGCCGAATAACCATGGGAATAACGACTGTATATATATACGTACATAAGTGCACATCTAACTACGTGCTACATGCTCCATGGAGCATGTCAGATTCTCGTATTTGAGAAGCCGAGTAAATGAGGAACTTCATGACAGGCTGAGCGTTTGGAGATTCAAGTACTCCATAGTAAAAGAGACCACTTCATACACGTAGCCTAAGGGAGAACCCGGAGTAGGGGAGGATGGACATAGCACAAGTATTCAGATGTCTTTGTTTGATGGACCCCCACCACTACGCGACATTGATACGCCATCGCAGAGAATATGTATTGGTGTGACGAGGCAGTGTCGTACTCATGCTATATTTGGAATGTTTTGCATCGTGGGGTCTTGTTGCAGATGTGACCTAACGCATGCCACAGCATGCACACTTCCGTCTTGGCGATTCACATGAGGGTAACGGTACATGTGGAATATACTGTGCCAGGGAGTGAGCAATTCGGAGAATATGTATATACTCGGCTGGCGTCCTGGTAGGAATTCTGGTGGTCTGTGTGACAGTTTCACTCGCTCTCACAAGCAAAGTATATCTACCCCAGCGATCACTCATTCTTTGTCTTCTGGTCTTGTCTCCGGGTTTTGTTACCTATCCCGGATGCTAATGTTCTACCTTGTCCCCCTAGCAAGCTTCCCAGCTGATCTATCGAGTTCGCATGCAAACAAAGAAAAGCTACACGAGACTCGCACACCTGCACGACACAGAAATTTGAGATGAGTATTGCCACCAGGTACTACCAGCAAAGGCTGGCCAGTAGCGACAGACCATCGACCACACACTAGACAGACCTATGTAATCATCAACGCGATATCGTCAACAAACAATGACATGGGACCAGATAAGGTCCTCTACATGGCCACCCATTTATGAATAAAGGCAAGATGTCAAGCTCTGGAGGATTCATCGCCACTAATCTGATTGCCCATAGACAGCTACTACGAGAAACACCCACTACCTTGGGCATTCATGCATGCACCTTCACATGATGATGTTACGCCAGAGAACATCACCCCCTATAGTGACTGCATCCTACATATACGCCAGCATTCCAAACTCCGTCGCACAATCTATCGCTTCGGCCGATGCTCGCCAGAACAAAGAATTTTGACTTGTGTTACTTGCTTGTGTTGTTGGACTCGTGGGCGTGATGACACTTGGATAGACTCGACCCAGGTTCTTGGGATATAAGGGCACCGAAAATTGTCTGCTGACTATTTGTCGTTCCTCACGGCACCGATTCATCAATAATGAGCGAATGGCGTGCAGCCATTCTCCAAACAGTATTATGACGCCGCCAAAATATCGTCATTCCGTGCAACGAGGCAACTTTCGAGGCGAATTCCGATCGCGCTCCCCCAAGAGATTCCTTGTCGTCCACTTATCACTTTTTGCTGGTATGGCTGACTCCCCAGCATGAATGTATGACAACAACAAACACCTGACCTCAAGATTTCGTCCGGTGCTACGAAATCGTTGTTTTGTTGACTCCCACCGCCACTCGATCTTCGGTCTCGACATGAAGCTGATATCTATAAATATGAGGCAGCCTCGAGTGAAAAGATGCAGAATCTCACACTCTTCATCACGATCGTACTCACGCCTTTGAGCCGCTTCACTGCTTGTGACCGCCCACGACTTCTTACTTCAGCTCGGCTCTCGCGAGCAAAGATGTCATCGTCATCCTCACGAAAGAAGACAGGCGAGTCGTCGAGGGCAGCTCAGGAGAGGGCTGCAAGAGAGGCTGAGCACCAATCCGCCAATGTAGCCAAGAAGAAAACTAAAAAGAAGAAGCGTCTTGCCTCTATCGAGGAGGAGTCAGACTCACAAAGCAAACACAGAGATGAAAAGAAGAGCGGAAGAACAAGGCCGCAGCAACCTCCATCCGGAGTTGAGGAAGGATCTTATGAACTCAGGCATGTTATCTCCCCTTTCTATCTGCGGTTCACTATTACTGACTGAGAGTAGTTCGCTACCAACTGCCTATGGCTCTACACACGATCAGCAATACCAGGCCGAGGACCTGATGCCAGATTTTCCAGACTTAAACCCAGAGCAACTAGACATCATAGGAATCGCGCCTCCGACGAGTCGTGCGTCTGGCTCAACTCTGAAGTTGCCTGGGCATGAGCCTGTTCGGAGTCTCTCTCAAGAGGACCTGGAGGAAATCAGGACCCACGCCGAGCGAGAAAGGATAAGGAAATTCGATAAGAAGCATAGAAGTCCCCGCGAGGTCGACTACGCATCTACCTCAATAGAGATGGAAAATCTTCGCGCTTGCTGTTGTGGGGAATGCATGTTCTGTCGAATCTTTATCCGACTCTCCAGCTGCGGGCTATTTTGCACTCCTTAAGTTCATGTGGGGAGCTTGCTGTTTCTTCGGTTACCTGAATCCACATGGATAAGTGGTTGGGGTTCGATAATAAAGGATGGTGGTTTCAGTGGGCAGATATCTTTACACGACGGCTCGAATCGAATTGGTCGGTTTATTTACAATTACTCACTCCTTTCCTTACTGTCGGCGGTGTGCATCTGCTACGCAGTTTCAGGGCGCTACAAGCATACACACTCTTTCGACATTTCATCATTGTTTACTAGCGCAGAGTAGGGACGGGGGCCTCGTTGGAGAAAATCCAAGCAATCCCCATAGATTTCACTGGGGCTATACTGTCGACTCCGACACAATCTTGCAGTCGCTCTTTTAGAATATGTTTCGACTAGAGTAATATCAATCTCTTGATATTCCATAACCCCGTTACTGCTGGGTCCTAAACCACGTGCTAGCACAGGGTTTAAGGTTGTTACATAAGCCTTGACCCGTCCGCGAATTGAGGTCTTATGCGGTGTGACTGTGTGGCTGTGTGGCTGTATGCTTGCTTCCTGGCCACACGACTACGCGGCCACATACCTTCGTGCAAGTCGCGGAAACATGGTACCACTGGGGCCATATACAAAAGGGGTTGTGAAGGGCGCAATGCATATATACGGATTGGCACCACACTCGGCCTGAATACGACGCAAGGGGAGTTTACTCATCCGGGCCCCCGATGCAATTTCCACAGATGTCAAACCTAAGGCTGGGGCAGGGAACTCCTAGTCTGACTCAAGACATGCCATCTCTTCTGTATCTTCATCTGCCGCGGCGGCACATCCTGGCTCCATCAGGCACCGGTAAACTACAGTTCATCCAGATGTTCAATTTTGCAGGCTTCTCATATCATCGAATAGCATGGGTCTCTACAATAAATTGCCGGGAGCAATTAGCGAGGTGGATGTCATAGTCGCAGGTGGTACGGCGGGCTGTGTCGTAGCTGGGAGGCTTTCCGAGTCGGGCGCTTCGTCTGTCCTGGTTGTTGAAGCCGGGCCCAGCAACCTTGATGACCCGACCATCGTGAATCCACTCATGTTCATCCGACATTACCTCCCGGGGGGCAAAAGAACCACTTTTCACGTTGGAAAGAAGGAGCAGCAGTTGGACGATCGTGCCATCTTCGAGCCGGTGGCTAATGTGCTCGGAGGTGGTTCGTCTGTGAATATGATGGTATACAGTCGAGCAAAGCGTGCCAACTTCGACGGCTGAGACGTCCCGAGGTGGTCTGCAGATGAGATGCTTGCATACTTGAACAAGGTAATGCTTCCCTCACAGACCGGCGCTCCCCGAACGCCAGGGACATGCATGACGATATGGCTGGTAAGATAACCACCCCCCTCACGGACCACCCCCTCGTGGACCACTTTGTAAGCTAAAGTAAATAAGCCGTAACTAGCCCCACACTAGTCCAAATTGGACCGGATTAAAAGTTCTAGATAAGTTATAACGCATTAATAATAATGAAAAAACAAAAAAACAGTTTTATATATTAACTAATTTAATATAATGAAATTTATAATTTTAATAAAATTAATAATAATATAAATAAATAAGCGGGGAAAAATAATGAAAAATTAGATTTATATTATTATTTAATATTAACGTTATTAAAAATATAAATGAAATTAAAAAAAATTTATATATTAAATATTATAAATTATATTAATATTTATAGTTTTATAATTTTTTAACGTTATATTTATATGTATTTTTCATATAAATATCGGTTTATAACATATTTTATAAAATAATTATAGTAAATTAATTAAAAATCATGAGATTAAGAGTTAAATTGTTTTATATATTGTTTTTAATTTAAAACAATCTTGTTTAAAAGAATTAATAAAATATAAACTATATTAAATAGAAAAAATTACGTAAACTAAGTGGTATTTTTTTAACCGGTTTTTTAACTAATGTAATATATAAAATAATGTTTTAAAATTTGAAATAAATTAAAATTACTTAGTTTAAAATATAAAACTTAAAGTTTAATAGTAAATATAATTAAAAACATAATTATATTTTAAAAATTTTAAAAACGGGGCTATTTAAATACTATATAAAATATTATACCGTAGTTATAAAACGCGTAATTATATATAATAATATATTTAATAAGCCCCGCTTTTAATATATTATAAATATAAATATATTAAGTCGTATAAATATAATATTACGATATAATCATAACTATAAACTAGAATATACGTTAATAGTAGTTAATTAATTATAAAGCTATTAAAACTATAGGCACCGAAATATAGGGCTATATATAATGCCGTTACTAGTTGCTATAACGGTTTTAATTACTAAATAACCTAGCTATTCGTTTTTGTTTTAAATACTCGTTAAATAACGTAAACACGTTAACTAATATTTATAATTTTTTCCTTTTTAAGTTGATTTTATTATTAATTTTATAAGTATAATATATATTGTATATAATTTTTTTATAAGCTTAAAAAGCGTTTTTATTTGCTTTTTTTTTAATAGATTTTTCGATCCGAATAATAATTTTATTATCGTTAATAAATCGTTTTAAAACTTTATTTAATAATGTTTTAATTATAATATCGAAAAGATTGTTATTTTTATAGATTTAGCGTATTTTGTAGATTTTTTGCTTTTTATATAATTTTTAAAAAGCTATAATATTAATTATTAGCTTTTTTTCGGCTATAGTACTAAATTTAATAATTATTTTATAAAATAAATAAAAATTAATATAAATAATAATAAAATTGTTATAAATAATAGTTTTTGTTTTTTTAATATATTATATAGTTTTTATAATTTAATTTATAATTATTATTAAATAGTAGCTTATATTATATTTATAAGTTATGCTATATATTTTAGATATAAATATAGATTTAATAACGCGTTTATATTTAATTAAACGTTAATAAATAATATTGTTTTTAATTTTAAGAATAAAATAGTCGGTATAATAAATTACGTTAGTTTTATTTATAAAAATAATAATAAATTTTATTTAAAAGCTTAAATTTTTATTATTTACAAACAAAACGTTAATAAATATAAATAGTTTAAAAATATTAATATCGAAAAGTATATATTATAGTTTTCGGTTAAAATACTTTATTTATAAATCGAGTTTAATATTTAATATAATATAATCGTTATTATTTAAATTAATAATTTAAATAATAATAAAAAAGTCGTAATTAGTTTTTAATTAATAAATTTTAGTAAAATATGTTTTTTTTACTTTTTATTTAATATATTTTTATTTCCGGTTTTTTTTAATAAAAAATATTAAAACTAGTTTTTTGTTTTAATTTTTTTATATTATATAAATGTTATAGTTATATTGCTTAAAATATAATTTATTGAAATTAAACGGTTATTTTTAAACAAATTGCTTATAGTTTTAATTTAAATTTAAAAGTTATTTTTTTATATTTAAAAGTTTTTTTTGTTTTAATTTATAAAATATTATCGGTTTATATTATAATAATTGCAAAATATTTTTTTTATATTAAAAGAAGTCGGTAACTATTAAATATAGGTTATATATTATAACGTTTATATAAAAAACGTTTTAATAATAACGGTAATATATTATTTATTTAAAAAGTTTTGTTTTTATTATATTATATAATAGTTTAATAATATATAAAATAGTGTTTTTTAAATATTAATTTTTTAATTTTTTTAAAAAAATAAACATAAATAATCCGAATAAAAAGTAATTTTAATTATATATATATTTAAATAATATTATAAAAAGCTATTTATATTTAAATCGTAATAATAAAAATAAATATAAATATTAATAATAAGCGTTAAAATATTTTTTAAATAATTAATAATTATATAAAAATTTCGTTTTTATTATTATTGTTATAATTTTATATAATTAAGCGGCTTTTTTTATATAAATTATTATTTTCGGTTATTTTAATTTTATAAACGATTTTCGATTTAAAAATATATGCGTTAATAAATTATATAAAGTTTAAAGTAATGATTTTAATAGTATTGCTATTAAAAAAAGCATCGATTTTAACTTTATTATTTATTTTAAAAAGTTTTTTAAATATAATAATCTTATTTTTAATATATAATTAAAATAATTTATTTTACGCGGTTTATTTTTTTGTAATTATTATTGTTGAATAGGCTCTGTGCGCACTAAGGCAGATATAAGTAACTGTACGATTGATTTATTTATGTTTATTTCTTAAAAAGAGAAATCTCCGGAAGGGATTCCGTATAAAGTATATAAGCCTCCGTACGGAATATTCGACGTACGTATAACTTATTTACGTCTGCTATTTTATAACCGTTATACGTAATATTTATTTACGCCGGTTATTTTTATTTAACGTACGTATTATATACGTGTTATTTATTTATATTATACGTATTATTTATTTATAACGGTTATTTAATATTTGTTTTATTTTTATTTATATAAAGTAATTGTTTTTTTATATTAAATAAAAAGCTTTTTACGTAATAATAATTAAATATTAATATTTTTTTTTACATAAAATAGCTGCTTTTTTTAATGCTTTATATGTTATATATTAATAATTGTTTGTTATAATAATTACGTATATATTATACGTTTAATTTTTTATCGTTTAAACTATTATTATAATCGTAAATTGTTATAAATTATATCGTTAATAATTTAGTTATTTTATATATAATAAAAATATTATAAATATAAAATAATATAACTATTATTAAATTAAAGCTTTTATATATAACGTTAAAAGTTTTTATACGATTAAAATTTTTTTTTTTTTTTTTTTACGTTATTATTTTATTTTGTTTTTATTGTCTCGAGTTTTATACGATTTTATAATAACGCTTTTTTATCCCGCTTTTTTTGCCTTTTTTGTTATTATATAAAATAACTGCTTTTTTTAATTAAGGCCTTAGTTTTTTAAATCTAAACAATTTTGTTTTTATTATTGCTATTGCTAGCTAGCTTTTTGTTTTTTTTGCCGGAAGTTTTGCTATTTTAGTTAATACGTTTATTATATTTTAGCCGAATTTTTTAAACTTTATAGTTAATAGAATTTAAATTATTAAGCGATAGTATTTCGGTTTATATCAAATCGTTATTATTAAGCTTTAAACTTATTAAGTTATTAATATTTTTAACGTTAATAATATTATAATTTAGTATTATTTAATTTTAAATATATATAAGTTTATATATAATATAGTTATTAATATATATAGTTATATAAGCTTTTATTTTTGTTTTTATTTATTTAGATAATAGGATTAAAAGCGCGTTTTTTATATAATGCTGTTTTAAAACGTTAATGTTTTATACGTTTTTAAAGCTTATTAATATATAAAAAAATTATATTTATATATTACGTCGTAATTTATATTTTTACGGTATAATAATATAGTTTTATAATATTATTTTTATAGTTAAGCCGTATAACGCTTATTAACGTTATATTATTATAATAATAATAACCGGTTATTATATTAATATTTTATATAAATAATATATATATATTTCGGGTTTTTTTAATAGTTTATACGTTAATTGTATTTATTATTTTTATATTGCTTATTATATTTATTACATATAAAATAATTAGCGCTAAAGTAATTTGTTTTTAATAAATAATATAAAATAAAAAGTAAATAATATAATGTTTTTATTTTTATAGTTATAAATTAAATTTTGTTTTGTTTTAAATTAATGTCTTAAAAACGTGATATTAAACGTATAGTTATATTATTTTATATAGTAAGATAATAATTTTTTATACTATTTAAAAAATTAGAAAAAAAATTAATATAGTATAAAGGAAAATACGCAAAAAAAAATAAAATGCGAATTTATTATTATTAATTTAACCGGTTAATAAATGTTTCGATTTATATAATAAATCGATTAGATATAATTAGTTATATAAGCGTTTAATTAAGGTTTTTTTATAAATATATTTAATAAATTGTTTTTATTATTAATTTATCGTATTTTTAAAATTTTACGATTTTTATACGCTTTATATAGCGATATTACGTTAATTATTAGCCGTTTTCGGTAATTGTTCTTAATTTTATAAAGTATTATATAATAAACATAAATTAAAATAAATAATTATTAAAATTTGGTTTAGTTAAAATATATAAATAATTTATTATAACGTTATATTAAAGGCGATAACGTAATTAAAACTAGTTATTATGCCGTATAATTTATTTATAAATATGTTTTTTATAACTTTTTTATATTTTTAAAGAATTTTAAT
>JAJJXC010000071.1:0-237269 GCA_022432385.1 Xylariaceae sp. FL1272
TAACCTAACGAACACGTTTTTAAAAGCTATAATAACTATATCGATAAGCATTTTTTCTAAAATATACTACCGTACCAAATTTTTTTTATAAAACCCCCACTTAATATACTAAAACGTTTTTTAAAACAATAGGACAAAAACGATCGTATAATAATAACGCATACGATATACTCGACGATAAGTACGATATATACTATATATTTATTTATTACTAAATATTTGTATATCTTATTTAGTAACTATTTTTTTTTTACTATTTTTAAAAAAAAATGCCTTAACGTATTATATTTATAATATTAACTTAAAATTAAGCTTTTATTAAATATATTACTATGTTTTAATATTTTAAACATAGAAATTAATTAGATTATTACTTTTATAACTAAATTTCGATTATTTATAATTAAAATCCGATTAAAAAACTTAGATAAAAAGTTTATAAAAGCTTTTTAAATAATGTTTAATCGTTTTTAAATATATTAACGAGTATTTAGCCTAGATTATATAACCGACGAATTTTTAAAAACATAGTCCTCCGTGTTTATAAAAAAACGCCTAAAGTTTTTTTATGCCTTAAAAGTACTACTTTTTTAAATAAAAAGACTTTTTTAAAACTTCGGATATTTTTTTAAAGTTATATCGATATTAACAGGATTACTTGGTACTATATAATCGAGTACGGCTTCCTTAAAAAGTAAAACTATAAAAGTAACGCCGACTTTAAAATATACTATAGCAACCGACGTTATAACTTGCTAGACGAAAACGAAAAAAAGCCTTTTAAAACATTTATCGAAATCGGACCCAAATTTTCCGAATTAGCTATTTACCTTATAGTAATATAAAAATAGGACGAAAATACCTTTAGTAAAAAAAATACATTTAATAAAAAAATAGCATAAAAAAATACTTATAACGAAAAAACATTTATTATATTTGTCGCTAACTAAGTTATCGATTATATAAATATTTATTTAAAGAATAACAAAACTAAATAGCATAATAGTAAATATTTATTAAAGCAGATATAAAAAACGCTATATCCTAATTCTTTAATATAGTTAATAATTTTAAATCATAGAAATACGAATAAAAAGCATTTTATATTAAAAATAAACATGATATAATATTAGCTTATTTTAATTCCCCTAATTTTTACATATAACTTTTATTACTAATTGCAACTATATTATTATAATTAACTAATAACGAGCTAAGAAAAAAAATCAATAATTATATAATATAATAAATTACCGAATATATAATTACATATATAGACCTTTATAACGAAAATATATTTTTAAACACTATAACTTTTTTTACGTTTAACCGATACGGTATTAATGAATATTAAAATATAATGCCCGATATTAAAATAATAAAATATTTTATAGTTAGTAAAGCTTAAACTAAAACATTTATATGTATTAATTTTTTAACCCGTATAAATCGATTAACGGCTAAGAAAATAAGCGTACGTTTTAGAAATAAACAATATTATTACTTTTATCGGAATATTTACCGTCGCTATTGTTTTTAACGATATTAATTTTAAAGTCGTTCCGATTAATATTTTATTTTTATTATTTTTAAAAGATATAAACGAAAAAAAATATATATTTTAAAAACTTATTTAATAAGATCTATTAATTCGGCAATAATATTATTATTAATATTATCCGAAAATAAAGACATTCGTAGTTTTATTTTAATAAAGCCGAAGTTATATAAATAAATATAATAAAAAAAAAACTACGACGTAGTTATCGATATTTTAAACATTATTAAAACTAATCGTTTATACCGTATATTAAAAAACGCTAAATATAACGATATTAATATTAAAATACTAGAGCAAATCGGCAAAGTTTGTACTATATGCTAATTAAAGGCTGTTTTTTCTCGCCGATTTAAGTTTACGTTTAAAAACGACGTCGACTTTAATTATAAAGTTTTCGTAAACGTAATATATTTAAACAGCAAACCCGTATTATATATTATCGATATAGTTATATTTTTTTAAAACGTAGCTTTTTTACCGTTTATAATAGCTAAAAACATATAAGAAACTTTATAACGAATATAAATAAATATATACTTTAAATTATTTAATATTATTATTTATAACGCCAAAACTAATTTTTTTTTAAAAAAATTCCAAAATAAAGCATATATTATAGGAGTTATAATTAAGGAAATATTTATTAAAGCTTACTAAAGCATTAAAAAGCTAGAACAAGCTTATAGACCTTTTCGCCGAGTATAGGACATTTTAAACGTTAAACTACGAAATATTTGCTTATTAAATGCAATTTTCTAAATAGCTATTAAAATAATTAATAATACAATAAAACTTAACGGCTTTATATTTATATTATTTATATTTAATATATATTTACGTATTAATTATAATTTATTATTATTATTAATAACCGTATAACGGATAAAAATAAAAAAAAAAGGTATAAGAAAATTACGCACTATTACATCTTTATAATAAATACGTAATGCCTTCGCTACTTGATATAGCTTAAACGTTATAAACATTTTAGTATTATTTATTAAATACGAAATTAAAATATACCAAAAAAAAAATCGTTAGACTAAACTTTATAAACTATTGTTTATTAACGGATATAATATTATTATCGATATTAACGGCTTTAAAAATTTTTAATCTATAACGGTAAAACTATTTTACCGAAACGACCTTAAAAAAACAATCCCCGATATATTAAAAAATAAACGAATTATATTTATTTATAACTTATATGATAATTTTTTATACCTTAACGACAACTTTTATTATATTTTATTTAAAAAAAAGACATAATAAACTTAAAAGTAGCAAAAAATAAACTAAAAAAACGTTTATTTTAAAGCATTCGAACAAATTTATAATAATAAAATATACGTTATATTATAACTGTTTAACGAAATAGCATTTTTTATAATAACTGTAAAAAAACAAGCCGTGTAAAATAAATTATTTTAATTACGCGCTAAAAGCAAGATTACTATACCCGAAAAAACCTTTTAAAATAAGTAATAAAGCCGAAATCGATGCTTTTTTTAATAACAATACTATTAAAATTATTATTTTAGACTTTATATAATTTATAGACGTATATATTTTTAAATTAAGAATTGTCTGCAAAATTAAAATAACCGAAAACAATAATCTATATAAAAAAATCGCCTAATTATATAAAGTTATAATAATAATAGCAAAAACAAAATCTTTATATAATTGCTAACTGTTTAAAAAATATTTTAACGCTTATTATTAGTATTTATATTTATTTTTGTTATTACGATTTAAATATAAATAGCTTTTTGCGATATTATTTAAGCATATATATAATTAGAATTATTTTTCATCCGTATTATTTATGCTTATTTCTTAAAAAAAATTAAGAGATTAATACTTAAAAAACGTTATTTTATATATTATTAAACTATTATATAATATAATAAAAGTAGGACTTTTTTAGTGGATAATATATTATTATTATTATCGAAACGTTTTCTATATAAACGTTATAGTATACGACCTATATTTAATAATTACCGACTTTTTTTAATATAAAAAAGGATATTTTACGATTATTATAATACAAACTGATAATACTTTATAAATTAAAACGAAAAATTTTTTTAAATACGAAAAAACAATTTTTAAATTTAAATCAAAATTATAAACAATTTTTATAAAAAAACAACCGTTTAATTTTAACGGATTATATTTTAAGCAATATAGCTATAACATCTATATAATATAAAAAGATTAAAGCAAAAAACTAGTTTTAATATTTTTTATTAGCAAAACCAAAAATAAAAATATATTAAATAAAAAGCAAAAAAAGCATATTTTATTAGAATTTGCTAATTAAAAACTTGTTACGACTTTTTTATTACTGCTTAAATTATTAATTTAAATAATAACGATTATACCGTATTAAATACTAAACTCGATTAGTAAATAAAGCATTTTAACCGAAAACTACGATATATATTTTTTAATATCGATATTTTTAAACTATTTATATTTGTTAACGTTTTATTTGCTAATAATAAAGATTTAAGCTTTTAAATAGGATTTGTTATTACTTTTACGAACGAAACTAGTATAATTTATTATACCGACTACTTTGCTTTTAAAATTAAAAGCAACATTATTTATTAAAGTTTGATTAAATGCAAACGCGTTATTAAATTTATATTTATATCTGAAATATACGGCATAATTTATAAATATAATATTAACTATTATTTAATAGTAACTATTAATTAAATTATAAAAGCTATATAATATATTAAAAAAACGAAGACTGTTATTTATAACATTTTTTTTGTTATTTGTACTAACTTTTTATTTATTTTACGAAGTAATTACTAAATTTAGCATTATAGCTAAAAAAAAGCTAATAATTAATATTATAGCTTTTTGAAAATTATATAAAAAGCAAAAAATCTATAAAATACGCTAGATCTATAAGAATAACAACCTTTTCGATACTATAACTAAAACATTATTAAATAAGGCTTTAAAACGATTTATTAACGATAATAAAATTATCGTTCGAATCGAAAAATCTATTAAAAAAAAAAAGCAAATAAAAACGCTTTTTAAGCTTATAAAGAAATTATATATATTATATATTATACCTATAAAATTAATAATAAAATCAACTTAAAAAATAAAAAGTTATAAATATTAGTTAACGTGTTTACGTTATTTAACGAGCACTTAGGACGACAACGAATAGCTAGGTTATTTAGTAACTAAAACCGTTACGGCAACCAGTAACGGCACTGTATATAGCCCTGCACTTCGGTGCCTACACCCTTAATAGCTTTATAATCAATCAACCACCATCAACGTACACTCTAGCCTACAGCTGTGATTATATCGCGATATCGCGTATATACGACCTAACAATAATATATATAAAACGATAATAATTAAAAACTTATCGTTTAGTTTTTTTATTTATTATTATTTTTATTAATACGGCATAACTAAATATAATAGCATAAAAAATGCAATAATTCTAATATATATTATTTAAATTAATATAACTAATTTAATTAAAATTAATACGATTATATTATATTAATAGCTTAATAATTTCGTTAAATATAATTAGCTTAAATATTATATAATATATAATAAACATAAAATAAAATAATACGTATAATATTAAATACGATATATACGATATATAAAAAATAAGATTTCTTATTATATTAACGATTTTAAAAATATATATATATATATTTATTATTTATAAAATAAAAAGTTCTCGGAAATAAATTATTATAATAAATTAAAAACTTTTATATATAATATTTTTTATAATAAATAAATTATATACTAATAATATACGTAAGTAATAATAGTTTATATATAAAAAATATTTAAAAATATAGCTTTAAAATATTAAGACGTAAAATAAAACTAAATAATAACAATTAGTTTTTTAATATAAAAAATTAACTAATAGTAAAAAAAAAAAATCTTTTAGTATTAAAAGTTATATTATTAAATTATTATTATAAAATATATATAAACAATATAATTACTGTTTTAAAACTTTATTGCTTTTTACGTTAAGTTATTATTAATATTTCAAAGCATTTATCGCTTTTTATGCCGAGTTATTACTACTACGTTATAATAAACCTTTAAAAAATTTATTGCCTATATTAAAAAAGCTTTAAAAAGCATTTATAATATTGTTTAAAAAATCGTCGATTTTTAATAACTTTTAGTAATTTAAGTAATAATTATGCTTTTTATTAATAAAAACGTAAAAACTTTTTAAAAATTTGATAAAACTACGTTTATTAATTTCGAAAAATAAAAAAAATAAACGTACTATTAAGTTTATATTTTTTATTTAATAAATTACGTTTAATATGGATTTATATTATAGTTTAATTATAATATATAATATATTATAGCTATAATTTTTGTTGTTTTTTAATAAAAAGTTATGAAATATAATTTTATAGTTATAAAATTACGGGCATAAAAAGACTTTATTAAAAAAATAGCGCAAACCCGCTAGAAAGCCGTGTTAAAAAAACAGTTTAACGATATTAAAACGTTGTATTTTTATTGTTTTATAAAAAAAAAACCTATAAAATAGTATTTAATTAAAGCTGTCTTTAAAAAGATTGCGCGTTATAATAGAATATAGCGTTAAAATTCGAACGTAATAAAGTTTGTAAAACGGCTAACCGCGTTTATTATCAATTTTAATACTAACGTAATAAAATATAATAAAAATAGTTTTAATTTTTTTTAAAAGTGTATTTTTTTTAATAGCTTTATATAAAAATAACGGACTAAATAATACGATATATAGTAATAGAAGTTAATTTTAAAACAATTAGTTTTTAGCGTTTTTTTTTAAAACGTACTATAATTTTAAAATATACGGTTGAAAAAACGGCGTTAAATTAACTATAGTTTAATATATTAAACTTTAACAAATAATAGTTTTTAATAAAAAATTAAATAAATTTAGTTTTATATTTAATTAAATTATTAATAAAATAATATTAATATTATTTATTATATTAGTTTCGGGTTATATTACGGCTTTAATTTGTTTAACCGAAATAATAACGCTAGATTAACCAAAGTTTAAAAATATTAACAAATAATAAAAATATTTTTACTAAAAAATCAAACTGACTTCTTAATATTTTATTAGTTATTTTTGCGATTACGGCGATTGTAACGTTTGTTTTGTTTTTTTAAAAACTAAATTATATATGGGTATTATTTTTTTAAATCAGGTTATTTTTAAGTTTAAACTAATACTTTATATAGTTACGTTTAAATCTAAATTAATAACGCGTTCGTATTTTATAATAAAAATATAAGAAAGCTTAAAGTTATAATATATATTAAGTAGTTAAAATATAAAAAAAATAAAATACAAAAAATAAAATTAAATAAAAAAAATTTAAATTAAAATTTATTAATATATTTTCGATTTTTTTTTATTATTAATATGCTTTTTTTTTACGTTATTTGTTATAATATAATAAATTTAGCTATTTTTAAAATATAAATAGTTTACTTATAAAAAACTTATTTATACGTATTATTATTGGTAACTTATTGATAAATGTTTAATATATTTTAACGTCAATTGTTAATATAACTTATAGTCGTTAGTTATTAATGCTTTTTTTTTACGTTATTTGTTATAATATAATAAATTTGGCTATTTTTAAAATATAAATAATTTGTTTATAAAAAAACTATTATATATACGTATTACTATCGGTAATATATTAATAAATACTTAATATATTTTAACGTTAGTTATTAATATATTTTTTAATTATTAATTGTTTATATGCTTTATATTACGTAGTTATTTATATATTAATAAAAACGACTTTTTAGAAAAACGGCAAATAATATACCGAATAACTTATATAATATATGTATTACGGCAAATAACCGACTGATATATATAATTAATATAAAGTATTTATATATATTATATAAAACACTTAATTTATAAATACTAGGTATAATAGTACGATATATATATATTACTTCGGAATGGTCTAATTAGCCGGAATATAGTTACTAAATCATTTTTTTCAAAGGGTAACGTAAGCAAGACACTAGCTCCCTATAAGACCTTTTGACTCACTTGACCGCTGAAAAAAAATCCCCCCTAACTTAGTTGACCCCTGGAAAAATTACTGCCGCGGGCTCTTTTCATATACGCAATTGAACTTGCAGGGTCACGATTCCACGGCAAATGCTCTTACATGGTCTATGAGATACATGGACATGTTCCCACAGTCACAGACAGAACTTCGAAGAGTTCTCAAGGCAGCGTTCCCTATCAATACAATGCCGTCGTTAGAAGACATCCTGGATACCGATATTGGATACCGATATTCCGTACCTCGACGCTGTCTTATCAGAGGGCCTACGCCTAGCCGGGATCGCCAAAGGCAATGTTCGGCAGGCTCTAGTAGATACGGAGATCCTGGGATGTAAGATACCCAAGGGCGCAGAGATATTTATGACCTATCATGTCGACCGGGTACCCCGCGCCCGTAGACCTAGCTAAACGCAGCATGAGTAGCCAAGCGACAATCGCGAAACGCGGAGACGCGCTTCAAAGAAAAGCTGCTCGAGATCTGCATGTCTTTGAGCCGAAGAGATGGCTCGTCAAATATGAGCAAAGCCATTTAAAAAGACTGTATTCTTTCTCGACGACATGACTGACCGACATTGAATCCAGGACGAAAGATGGCGTATATGAAGCTTCGCATCGCCGTGACACTGCTTATCTTGAGCTTTGGGTTTTTGGAGCTACCGAGAGACTTGCAGACGCTCTCCGCAGTTGAGAGATTATTTTGCAAGCCCAGTCAGCCTTTTGCTAGGATCAGAGAGGTCCAAGTTGGGTAGCATCTATATCTTTACTGGACTGGAGCTTGATCATGATCAGCACAAACAGCAATTAGGGTCGACGGAATCGCTCGTCTCGCATCCGGTGCATTTCCTGTTCATTTCCCTGGGAGGGACCGCTCTGAATATCTAAGTGCCTTTCTCGGTTATAGTTTTAAATTCGGCCAGCGCATAATGACGCATGATATCATCTGGCATTGAGTTGGATTGTCATGGTAGTGGCTCGATGACTTGACGCTGGAAACGAAGAGACGACTGCGATGGAAAATAGCATCAAGGATGGGACAACAATAGAAAGCCCATAGCAGTCTGCCATCTACGCATGGCCATTAGACCAGCAATTCAGTCGCTTATTGTTATATTGCCAAACCCGGGTTCTATTATTATACTTAATCAATCAGCCAGGGTAAATTTTGAAAAAGTTGCGCAAGTACCGTAATACACCAAAGATCATCTCCCGAGAGTCATCCTCTAGGCCTTGAGGGATCCCACCCAAACCCCTATGTGAAGAGCGTGCGTAGACGAAAGAAAAAGACATGTCCAAACCAGTTGAGTGCACCACGCACGCGACGATTGAGATGAGCCGTGAGAAGGCATCACGTTTCTTGCCCAGCGTCATAATAACAAAGAAAAGACTGGGTATCTTTCCTGATTATCAAGTGACTCGTTGCAATACCTATCAGCATCTTGGTTCTCTGCCCTCGGAATCCACTCGTAGCGGACCGAACCCAATTCCTTGAGGCGATCATCCAGGTCTGACGCCTCCTGGATCAGATCACGATTCGCAACCTCGTAGCCAGCAGAGTTCACCCAGCCGTTACTCGCCCACTTGTAGATCCACTCGCTCATGGAATTGACAGCGTACTTGGAGTCCGACTTGATTATGATTTTCATTCGCGGGTAGGTGTCAGACTCGTTATATCTTTCTAGAGCCCATTCGAGGGCCAGGATGATGGCAGCAATTTCAGCTCGTTGATTGGTCGGAGTAGAGTGCAGAGGCAAACGTTGAACCTTGTAGTATTTTATTCTACCAGACCGGTTCACGAGACAGCACTGGCACAGCATGCAACATCAGCGAATCGATAGCGCATCAATGATCCGTTACGAACAAGACATTCACTTTGAGATATTTCATGTGAGCGCCAAGGGACTGATGTTCGGCCTGGGGAACAGGGCACAGCAGGAATACCTGCCGAATGGCGAAGTGGTAGGAGAGGCGAATGCAGTACTTACAGCAGCTGCGCCAAGTGGGCGATCTTGTCCATTGCGGCGACAGCCGCCATCGACCTTAAAGACCATGGTGTAAACCATGGTGGTGCCGGCGATGAACAGTCCTCGCCAGTTTGTGGAATTTGGCCCGGAGTACAGAATGAACCAGTGCGCTTTGATGATAAAGGCGACACGCGGTTACGCGGTTTCGAGGGCTCCCCAGTCGCAAGAGGTGTTGTTGGTAACGGTTTGACCTGCCGGTCAGCGCTTCAACGCAACGTCAACCGATTGCAGTATGTATCTTTAGTTGGTAATGTGGGCTATGCAACGCGGCTTGACAAGCAAAATGGAAACTTGGGTTTCTTCTACAATACAAGCTTCCCAATCCCGGACCGAGACAAGGCAGGATGAGAGATATGTAGAGCTGGGCTACCTCGGCTACTAATTAGGTACATGCACCTGCCTCCTATGGTGGAGTCGTCCACCGTGTCGGGTCCCCCCGTCCCCTAGCGGCCAGCGTACAGCGGCACCCCCCCGCTGTGCCTTAGGTACCCTATGGCCCCTGAGCGTATGACTTTGATCTCTTGAGAGGTCGCGCGCTGTTGTAGTCCGTAGAAGAGCTCTATTCTGCGATAAGCGCATTCGGCAAATGAGCCATTAGAACTGTTTCATGGATGCAAAGAAGGGGATCTGAGTTGCCGAGAGACACTTCGTCAACCATTTGCCAACAATGTTACCTTATTATGTGTGGTGAGGCCTGCTCACGCGGGATTGATGTCTAGAACGTATGACCTCTTGCAACAAGCTACACGTTTAGTCTGTATCTGGACCCTCTGGTTAGGTAGTCTTTTCGCTTTGTTCTCACAGGCTGAACTGCCAGGTCATGATGAAGTCGGGTCTTGACTACATTTCGCCATCATCACGGTAATGCGAGTGTCTTCCCCTCGATTACGCATCATTTCTGATTGTATTTTGACATCACCACGTCGAGATGACTTCGATTGCTTGTCATGCTTATACTTGAACGGAAGTCGACTGCTAATATGACGCTCCAGACTTACATCACTGTCATTTAGCAGTATAAAAACTTCCAGATATTCCTCCGTTGAACAAAGATTAAAGATTGATTTCTATGCGACTTCTCCCCCTATAATCGTCACCTGGCAGATGCTGCACCGGAACCCACGACATTCATACAAAGAACGATCCGACATTCAATGGCTTCCTTTTCTAACTGTATCATAAAGCAACTGTAAAAGCCACACAGCCCTTTGGAATGATCACAACGCCATTGTTCCAGCACGTCTTTAACCGATTTGACTATACGATACAAAGATGATACCAATAATACATAGAACCAAGTAGTGCATCCCACAATCCTCAACCGCAAACCCATTCTGTCATTTACCAACTTGTAACCCAACTTCCAGGCCATCACAAACCCTTCACTGTCAAATATGTGTTATGAAGCTACGCAGACGACCTGGACATGTTCACACGTCACACTGCGTAAGACAGGGCCTGCGCGGTTCTGTCTCTTCCCAGGCCAAACTGATCCTCAGTTGCATTTCAACGTCATCAGCAAGGTTACTGACGATTTCCATTGTCCAAGCTGCATAGCGCGAATCAAAGGATACGCTTACAAACAGACTAAACTCGAACCGCGCCGGACAGATTTGGCAGATCAAGCGAAGATCGCGCAACTCAATCAGTGTGCGAAAAACGCCATTGAAGGGCGACTTCGCTATCTTAACGAGAACTCCTGTTTGGCAGCGTTGTACGGTGATCAAATACAGCAGAGTGGCAATGCCGAAGAGAGGATTGACCTATTCAGGACCATCACAATGTTGCCTGAGTGGCTCGATAAGACGTCGATGTATCGGACTTTCGCAACACACTATACCCAGTTTTTTTCGGACGAGGAAGAAAAGAGAATACGGAGCATGGCGAAAGAAAAGGGTATCAAGCTGTTATTCAAATGGTCACCATTGACGTGACGGATTGAGCAGTCAGTCGTCCAAGTAGATCGGCTAAGTAGATGAAGGCTTGAGAGTGCCTGAGAACAATATTACGATATCTTTATTGTCTTTTCAAATCTGGTTGAACGATTGGAGGATAAAAGCATGACATGTGAAGAGGGGAAAATCCCTCATATCCAAAGGCTGTAAAACTGCTTTAAGAGGACATAATGATTTTGAATACTTAAATTGTGAAATGCAATTAGATACTTATCCCAGAAGGAGAAAAATAGAAATGTATATATGCTGTTCAGTGAGTTACGCATTTAATCCGTATCATAGCCCGATAATAAAAAAGTGTCAGAGAGAAATAGTCTCGTCATTATCTCGTTCGTGATCGTTATCATGATCTATCGTAGCTCGAGGGCATCATCAGTCGGCAACCGCAATGAGTATATAACCCCTACTATAAGCGTTACAAAGCACAGTAAGCTATCGCGAGATAGGTGCCGTTCCTAACAGACCCTCTTCATTCCCACCTATGTCATCGGGCTGTTTCAGCCCTTCTTTCGACAAAGGGTGGGATGGCGTCAACTGTTACCACAAGCTTGGACGAGAAGCAAATGGTGTTTTTACGATGTTTGTTGCTTTTAAGCTTGCTTTCTTGAACTTTTGCTGGGAGATCGTGAGGCCGATGAAGAAGATCAAGATGGACAGAGGCACCGAAGTCGCAAAATAGACTATAAATGTTCCGCCGCTGATCTCACCCACGTCGGGCTGCATTGAGAGAACACCGGCAATCAGACTAAACGGAATGAAGAACGTAGCGAGCCAGGTTAATCTCCCAATATTGTGATTGTCTTGAAGTGTGAGGCGGGAATCCTCGATGGTCATTGCGGCCGTTACCACAGCTGTTAGGCGGTCGATGCGCTGCTGATGTTCGTCGAGTCGAGCTTGGATGACTTGGAAGTCTGTTCCATATTCGCTTATTGAGTTGAATCGCCCATGATCTGCGCCTTGCGTGGTAGACGACATGCCAGTCCATGATCTGTTGTAGGGCGGCGTCATGGGAGTTTGCGGACTCTGACTGCGGCTTATCGACGCTTGGAACTCGCGGTATGGGAATGCGCGAACATGCTGGATTGACTCGGTCACCATCTCGCGGTAGAGTGGTATGAAGCGTCGCCACATATGCAGTTTCTCTAGAGCGTCATCTACGCGCTTTCCTTGTCTAAACAGGTCTGGCTTTACAAGTTCCCAGTCTAGCTGATTGAGCCTGGTCTTGATGTAATCTGACATCTGGAGCCATTCCGACAAGATGAGATGCAGGAGCACCTGAATTGGAACATGGGCTCTCGACGGAGGGGTTCCAGTGTGCTTGTGGAAGACCTCCTGCTGTTGCGCCCAGAAGATGAAGTCTTCGAAGAAACTGCCTTGCTTCGGAGGTTCTTCATCGTATTTGTGAGGATATTCGGGAGTTGGCCAACAGGCTCGTCTTCCACGCCATAATGGAGATCCTGTGGTTACCGTCGGATCGAGTAGAAGCACCCCTATAATGGCCGACTCAGTAAGTAGCTTTCTCATGTCAATTCACTCTCATCGTGGACCTACCTATGCGAGTTTTCGACTTTGACTGGAAGTCTTCGGGTTGTAACCAGAACGTTGCTCTTGACCTTGTCAAGCCTACGACCGCCCCCGGCCGATCCCATATCGCCTTGTTGCTTTGGTCGTCATCGGGTCGCCTTAGTATATTGAACTTCATTGACTCGAAAACGGCCTCTTTGAAATGCTCGTGTTTTTCAAAGTATCTGATCGTCACATATCGCATTTGCATCCAATTCTGAGACCTGCTGACAACATCCAGAACAGGCGGGTCCCTCCAGCGATCGAGCACGTTGTACCATGCGTAATCCGCAATGTGTGCTCTAAACACATCTGGTTCAATGTTGACTTGAGGTATTATTTATTAGCAGGGTCCAATAGCACCATGTGATGCCTGCTCTGCCCAGGTTAGGAATATTGAGTCCTCGACCTACGCTTCTGTCCCAAAATTTCAATCACATCACTCGACAAATCTTCGACTACGAATAGCTTGAACTGGACGCCTTCGCTTGGGTCTCTGTCCAACTCCTGCCGCAGGTCTTTTGGAGTTTCAACGGTCATATGCCGTTCGACCTTAGTCTCGTAGTAGTCCAATACCGAGACTTTGGTTTTCTTAAAGCGCTTTTCCCGATCTAGGGTTTTTTGAGAATCTACTTGCAGTCTCAGTGGATCGTTTGCCTTGGGGTCCATGTCCTTCCAGCGCTGTGGAACCGTCCCGATGGACATAAAGTCGGCGAGTAACCTTAGGTGATGCCATCCATTTTCTGCCAAGTCGTTTTTGATCCAGGCCAGATATGGTCGGTCTGTTCTTCATAGTCATAATTTGTTAGCCGCAAACATTTGCAATCCGCAATCGTTCCTACTTACGTATCTATGGCCCATTTGCTGGCAAGCTCTTCGTACAGCTCGTCGTTGTACGCATCGCCAAACTCTTCATAATTATTGCTCTGTTGGACGTCAGGTCTGTTCCACCACATTGCGGCAGACAATGAATTATGTGTATTATCTCTGCTGGACTTTCCACTCGGCGTTATAGTGATACGGACCGGTTACATACAAACCGATGTGAAGTGAGAATGAAGAAGCCAGTCTCTGCTTTGAACCCTGTCTGCGCTTTTCAAATCTTTCCGGACTTGAGACTTTTGTGCCCCATCAGACCAACCCGTGCGTGCCACCTATGCAGATCGCCACTGGCTGACTGGATCCCCTGCCTAGGCCCCGAATGGCATTGTTGGGGGCCAACTTATGCGCCTAATCTCGAGATCCTCACGAACCACTGGCTAGGTAAAGCTGCAGGCACACCGGAACCTAGAGGCGCAAGCTGTAACCATTTTGACGCTTGTGGCCCGGCCCGACGTCAACGTGGATTGTGTTCAAGTCTACAATCCATCGCATTTTGAACCGGGTGACAGACGGGTGAGTAGGTGAAGCAAGAGAGACAGGCTACGTGGTATTTGTCGCACGTTGTGTCATGATGCAGGAGTCTAGGTTGTCGATGTATCTTACGACACTCAATTGCTAAGGGTGTTGGCATCACAGTGACCAGACTGCCCACCAACCTCCTACATTATTTGTGTAGGTAGTAGTCGCAAGTCACAGCCGCTACCAAGCGGAGATGGCTTAAGATGGAGCCCATCACAATGCACTATTGCTCCGCCCTGGCGAGCTCCGTCATTGGCATAATAGCCGTCGTTATTCCAAATATGCGGCTACTATGAGCGGCCACAGGTGTGCATGATAGCCCGTATGTGCCGAGTTGTGCTGAGAGAAACTGTCAGCTAGCGACGCTCTGGACAACCAAGACGCTAGCATTGCAGTAAACCAGAGTTGACGAGACAGAAGGCAACTTATTTCATACATTGAAGAGAAATACATTTCTGAAATACGACATGTATAATAGAATATCAGAGTGTAATGAGGGAGCACTGTCTTCGTATGACTGTGATATAGTGCGGTGCTATCCTTTGTTCTACCGCCTGTACTTGGCGAGTTGGTATTCGCACAAAGAAGCAATAGCGCTGAGCTTGGATCCCGTCCCTAGGCCCGTCCGGCGGCCCCGTCACAGCTCTCTGCCGAAGACAGAAGGTGATAACTGTGAGGGGATCTCAAATAACTCCATCTTGCAATCAATCCTGCAGAGACGGGCCACATAGAACCGTGGGCTCAAGCTAGTTGATCAACCAGGAAGACAAGATTGGTTCTCCTGTCAATCGAAGGTAAGGGCCGCCATGTAAGCTGTTCCAGAGACCTCGAACAGAGTTGCTGCCGTAGTTCCCAAGCGCGTACTGAGCTGCCAAAACATGTTCTATGGCCCAGGCTTAGCAGGGTCCTTTAGAAGCAGTTTGCCCCTCTCGTGCGCACCAAGAGGCTGCTTACCTCGCCGACGGTTGTCTACGATTTGTACAGCTCAGGGTTGTGATATTAGTCACTTAGTCTTAGTAACTAAATTAGTAACTAAGCTTAGTCTTAGTTTTAGTCACCCTAATAACTAAACTAATTAGTTTTAGTTACTTTTATGACTAAACTAAGGTTTTTTAGTCATTTTTTTAGTAACTAATTAGTTATTAATTGACTAAAGTTTTTTTATTAATAATAAAAATAATATTTAAAAAATATATTAAAAAATAGGAATAAAATAATAAATTATATAGTAAATTATATAGTAAAAATATATTAAAAAAATAATAAAAATTTGGTTTAAAATATATAATTTATAGCTTTTATTTATAGTTTTTAAAATCGATTTATTAAAGATTATTGTATATGTTTTAAAAAGTTATTATTAAAAATTTGATTTTTTTATTAAAATATTATTAATGAAATTTAATAAAAACTAATATTATAATATTATTATAAATTTGTTATTTTTAATATATATTTATTTATTTATTAATTTAAATATCGATTTATTATTATTTTTTTTATTATTTTTTTTAATAAAAACTAAAATAAAATTTATTAATTAATTTATAAAATAATTAAAAATAAAATTGTTTAACCATTATTGCGCGAAAGGCCTTCTGCTTAATATAAAGGGATAATTACTTTATATAAACAAAAATAAAACGGCTATTAAATAACCAATGTAAATAAATAGTACGTATAACGTAAATAAATAGCACGTACGTAGCACGTACGTAAAGTAAAAAATAACCGGCGTAAATAAATATTATATACGCCGGGTACGGGATAGCCGACGTAAATAAGTTATACGTATATTAAATATTCCGTATAAACGTTTATATATATTTCGTACGGAATCCTTTTCGGAGATTTCTTTTTTTAAAAAATAAATATAAATAAATTAATCGTATAGTTATTTATATTTATTTATTAATACGTATAAAGCCTATTTAAGATTAATTAGTAGTTATAAAGCAACTATAAATTAATAAAAACGGAAAAAGCAATTAATCGAAAATTATAATAATACGATTTTACGTTTTTGTTTTATTTCCGCTTTATATTTGCGGTTTAAGCAAATTATATAAAAAAAACTTAAAAAAATTTAGTTCAAATTATATTCGAGAAAAATAGTAAGCCGATTTATATAATAAGCTTTATATAATAGCTAAAAACAAATCTTAGATTTTGTTTAAATAATTAGCTTTATAAGCTAAAATAGCTTTATAATACGGCCTTAACGAAAATAGCGTTAAAAAACATTTTAGATTAAACGAATAAAAAAATAACGACGATTTTAAATTATTTAATAGTTTATTTAATAAGTTTATAATAATATACGTAGTTTATTACGTATTATCGTATAAATAAACTTATATAATAAGCGATTATTTGTTTTTTTTTATTTAAAAAAACTTTAAAAACTAAATAAAACTCTAGTTTAATAAATTTATATAAACCGTAAAATAATTATTTTTTATATAACTAATAAAATAAAAAATATAATTTAAAAATAATATTTTAAACGTAAAATTAATTAAATTTATATAAAATAAATAAATAGTAACCAATATTTATTATTAAAAACTTTATATAATTTAATTATTACGATTTTAAAAATTACTCGAATTAAATATTTAATAAATTATTAAAAAACTATTATAAAAAAACTAACTATATAAATAATTCTAAATTTTCTAACTGTTTTTTATTATATAGCAAACTTTATTTTAATAAATATTATAAAACTTTATTATATTAAAATATAATATTATAAACAATTAAATTAATTTGCGTAAATTTATAACTTTTTAAAAATTATAAAAAAGTTTTTTAAACTTTATTAGTTTATTATATAATATATTATTAAATAAAATACGTTAGTTCGTATAATTATATTAAGTTTTAAAAATTAAAAAAAATTATTATTACGCGGTTTTTTTTTAAATTTTTTTACGTTTTATTAAATTATACTTTTAAACTAATATTAATTTAAAAATAACGTAAAAAAAATATATAATACGTTTAACGTATATTTTAATATAAAAATAAACTATATTTAATATTAAAATAAATAAACTATAACAAATTTTTAACGAATTATACGAAATAATTTAGCATTAATAAAACCGAAAATATTAAAACAATTTTTTAAAACTTTTTATATTATTTAACGCGTTTTTAAGCCAGATTTCTAAAAAAAAAGTTTAGCTATATTTAGCTATTATATAAATATATAATAACGTATTAAAATTTAAACAAACGTTAATTAATATAAAAAATTTATACGAAAACTTATTTTTAAATTTTTATATTATAATATAAATTTTAATATAATAAAAAAATAAATTATAATTTATATAAAATAAAAACTTTTATATATATTATAACGATAAAAAATATAATAATAACCGTATATAAAAATAACGTAATAAAAAATTATTTTATAATTATATATATTACGGTTTATATAGTTTTTACGGTTTAAAATTTTAACGTTTATTTAATTATATAAATAAAAAATATTTTATATATTTTAAACCGGATTATTAATTTATAAAACATTTTAAAAAAAAGATTATTTATATAAAGCAATATTTTATTAAATATAACGGTATATAAAACAAAAAAGTTAATATTTATGTCGTTAATTTCGAAAAATATTTTAAAATAAAGAATAAAAATAACTAATTATATAAAAAAAACGAAAAAAAAAACCTACAAAAAACAAAAAACTAAAATCTTGTACTATATAATAAACTAATTATATATATATTAAATAACACGAAAAAATATTTTAAAGTTTAATAATTTTTTATATAATAATATAAAACCGTATAATATATCGGTTTTTATATTAAAAAACCCGTATAAAAATATTTATTAAAATATTTTTTAAAATATAAAAACCGCGTAAATATCGATTATTAGCAAATTACAAATATTAACATATATATAAAAGTTTTTAGAAATAAAAATCGATTAAACTTTTAAAAAAACTTCTATACGATTTAAAAAAACTAAAAATATAATATTAATCGGAAAAATTAAAGTCGATACGTTAATTAATTTAATTCGATTTTTTATTTTTAACGCTTTTACGTTTTTTTTATTTTCGTTATATAATATAAATTAATAAAATACATATTATAATAATTTAATAAATAAAATCGTATAAAATAATAAATTATACGCTATAGTTAAAAAATAAAACTATAGATTTTTTTATTTTAATTACGTAAAATAAGCCTTATATTTTATAAAAACAAAACTATAATAAATATATAAAAAAATAAGTTATTAACGCGTAAAAAAACTTTATAATTCATTAATAAAAACAGGCTACGACGTTTTTTTAAAAGTTTTTAACAAAATTAAGCAAATTTGCTATTATTATTAATTATATGTAATAATATTTTAAAAATTTAAGTTTTTAATTAAAAACGACTTATTTTTTAATTATAAAATAGTTATTAATATTATATATATTAATAGCAAGTTTATACTATATATAATTAATATTAAAACAAAATTTTAAACCGTTATATTTTTAAAATCTTTTTTTATATAAAATATTTAAAACGCTTTATATCGGTATTAAATTTATATATATTAAAAACTATTAAACGTAATTACGTATAATGTTAATAAAAACTTTTTATTTAAAAAATTTTAAAATAACGTACGATTAATAAAATTTTTATATAAAAAAATTTTAGTTAAAACTTATTAAAATATCGGAAAACTTAAACAAATATATAAGCTATTTTATTATACGTTTAATATTTTATATAAAATTTTTTTAAATATAATAAATAATTATACGATTTTATAAATTATAATAAAAGTTTTAAACAATATAACTAATTTAAATAGCTTAATATTTATTTTATTAGTTTTTAAAGCTTATTTTAAAATTATAACAAATTTTCCTTTTTTTTTTTTAAATATTATATAAAAAATAAAAACAATTTAAAAAACTACGAAAACAATTTAAAAAATATATATAAAAATAAACGTTAACCGTATAATAAATATATAAAACGGCTTATTATATAACGTTTTTTAGTTTTTTTTATAATCGAAAATATTTATATAACGTAAAAAAAGCGGCTAAAAAAACTATTTAAAATTGTAGTAATCGAAAAGCAAAACATAATTTTAAATAATAGCTAAAATTTTCGTTATATATAAATTAAGCCGTATTATCGACCGTTATATAATAATATAAAACTTAAAATGTTTATTATATAATAAAATATTTTATTAAAAATTATATTTTAAAAACTATAATAAGTTTTTAATTTATTAAAACGTAAATAAAAACGTTTAAAAAAACATTTTATCGTATAAACATTTTTTACCGAAAAAAAAAAGTTAAATTTTGCTTTTATAATATAACTTTATTAAAATAAAAAAATTAATACACTTAGTAAACTATTTAAAAAATCGGATATAAAAAAAAATAATAACTTATTAATATAAAACGTATTTACTTTTATACGGTATTTTAATAATATATTAAAAACTTTTTATATTTTTGATACACGTTTAGTAAAAAAATTAAAAAAAAAAACAACCGTTTTATACGAAAAATTTAAAATAATTATATAAAAATATAGAAATAAAAAAAAAATTTTATTTAGTTTTTAACGATTTAATAAAATAATTAACGCTTTATATTAGTTTAAAGCTTTATATTAATTTAATTATACAAAATGAAAAATAAATTAAAAAATATTATATAAATATACGTATAAATAACGAATAAATTAATTTAAATTATTTACGTACGATTTTTAAAAAAGATTTAAAATAAATATTTAATAAATATTTTATTACGTATTATACGGCTTTTATATAGTTTAGCCGAATTAGGCCTATATTAATATAAAACGTATTATATATATTATTATAAAAAATTTAAAATATATATTTTAATATATAACTTATATTTATTTTTAATTAAAAAAAAGCTTAACGATTTTAATATTATTACGTTATAAACTAACGATATATTTAATTTTGCTATATTAAAATTTTTAGAACTAAAAAAACAAAAGTTAAAAAAAACAAAGTTTTATATAAAGCTAAAAACTATGTTTATATAAAATATTGCGATAAAATTTAATAGCAGTCGAATTTTATTTAAAAACAAAAACATTTTTTTTTATATAAAAAAGCTAAACATTATAGTTATTAAAAATTGATTTTATTGTATTTGTAACGTTATAAATTATATAGCGTAACGTATAAAAAAAGTATATATTATATTAATATATTAGCTTAAAATAGCGTACGATCTTTTCGTTATAGTATAAATTACGGAGTTAAAAAATAAATATATTAAAATATTAAATATATAACTAAAATAATAAATAATAAATTTATTATACGGTTTATAGTTTATTTTATTCGATTTTATTCGTATTAAATTATTTATTTTTATTAATAAATCTTTTATAAATAACGTAAATCTTTTATCGCAATTTAGTTTTTTAACCGTATTAACTAAAAAAATACGTACGAATAACAGTTTTAAAATTTATAAAAACATCGTATATTAAAACGTTTTAAAATATAGAAAAATTATAAAAAATATACTTATAAACAAGTTATATAATATAATAATTAATTTCGATTATATTATTACTTTTAATATAACGTTATAACAAATTATTTATACGTTTAAATAAAACTAAATTTTAATAGTTATTTATTTTAATTTACGTTTATTATATAAATGCTTTATAAAATTAAAAACAATTACCGAAAAACGGCTAATAATTAACGTAATATTATTACGTAAAACGTATAAAAATCGTAAAATTTTAAAAATATAATAAATTAATAATAAAAACAATTTATTAAACGTATTTACGAAAAAAAACCTTAATTAAACGTTTATATAATTAATTATATTTAATCGATTTATTATATAAATTAAAATATTTATTAACCGGTTAAATTAATAATAATAAATTTATGTTTTATTTTTTTTACGTATTTTTCTTTATACTATATTGATTTTTTTTTCGATTTTTTTAAATAGTATAAAAAATTATTATTTTATCGTACAAAATATAATTACACGTTTAATATTACGTTTTTAAAACATTGATTTAAAACAAAAAAAAAATTTAATTCGTAATTATAAAAACAAAAATATCGTATTATTTACTTTTTATTTTATATTATTTACTAAAAACAAATTATTTAACGCTAATTATTTTATACGTAATAAATATAATAAACAATATAAAATTAATAAATATAATTAATATATAAATTATTAAAAAAGCTTAAAATATATACGTATTATTCATACGGAGTATTAATATAATAGTTAATTATTATTGCTATAATAATATAATATTAATAAGCGTTATATATTTTAGCTATAAAAATAATATTATAAAACTATATTATTATGCCGTAAAAATATAAATTATAATATAATATATAAGCGTAATTTTTTTATATATTAATAAGCTTTAAAATATATAAAACATTAATATTTTAAAACAATATTATATAAAAAATATATTTTTAGTTTTATTATATAAATAAATAAAAGCAAAAATAAAAGCTTATATAATTATATACGTTAATAATTATATTATATATAAAACTACGTATATTTAAAATTAAATAGTATTAAATTATAATATTATTAACGTTAAAAATATTAATAACTTAATAAGCTTAAAATTTAAAAATAACAATTTAATATAAACCGAAATATTATCGTTTAATAATTTAAACTCCGTTAATTATAAAGTTTAAAAAATTCGGCTAAAATATAATAAACGTATTAATTAAAACAGTAAAACTTCCGATAAAAAAAGCAAAAAACTAGCTAGTAATAGCGGCAAAAAAAACAAAATTATTAAGATTTAAAAAACTAAAGCTTTAATTAAAAAAAAGCAACTATTTTATACGATAGCAAAAAAAACGAAATAAGTAAAAGCTATGTTGAATCGTATAAAATTCGAAACAATTAAAACAAAATAAAATTATAACGTATAAAAAAAAAAAAAAAACTTTAATCGTATAAAAATATTTAACGTTATATACAAAAGCTTTAATTTAATAACAATTATATTATTTTATATTTGTAATAGTTTTATTATATATAAAACAATTAAATTATTAACGATATAATTTATAATAATTTATAATTATAATAATAGTTTAAATAATAAAAGATTAAACGTATAATACGTACGTAGCTATTTTAATAAATAGTTATTAATATATAACGTATAAAGTATGAAAAAAAGCAACTATTTTACGTAAAAAAAAAGTTATTAATATTTAATTATTATTACGTAAAAAACTTTTTATTTAATACGAAAAAATAATTGCTTTATATAAATAAAAATAAAGCAATTATTAAATAACCGACGTAAATAAATAGTATATATAACGTAAATAAGTAATACGTACGTAGTACGTATATAAAATAAAGAATAACCGGCGTAAGTAAATATTATATACGCCGAATACAGAATAGCCGACGTAAACAAATTGTACGTACGTCGGATATTCCGTACGGACGCTTATATATACTTCGTACAGAATCCCTTCCGGGGATTTCTCTTTTTTAGAGATAGACATAAATAAATTAATCGTATAGTTACTTGTATTTGCCTATTAGTGCGTACAGAGCCTATTTAACAAAAATATTTAGCTTATTAATTAATTATAAAAAATTAATAATAAAATTTATAACTTTATTAAAAAATTAAAAGCAAAAATTTATATAAAGTTATAATAAGTATTTATAAGCTTTAATGCTTGCTAAATAGGCGCTATATAATATATAAGCTACTATTAAATACAAACTATTAGTTTTATATATTATATCTTCTTTAAAGTTTTAACGTAATTAATAATAATAGTTTATATATTAATTATAATTTATAATAAAAATTATAAAAATTATTTTATTTTATTCTTATTTTTAATAATTAATATTTATATAGTTTATTTTTAATAATTAATATTTATATAGTTTATTTTTAATAATTAATATTTATATAGTTTATTTTTAATAATTAATATTTATATAATTAATTTTAATAATTAATTTTATTATTTTTAATAACTAATTTTAATATTTTTTATAGTTAATATTAATATTTTTAATAATATTATTATATAGAATTAATTATTAATTAGTTACTAAAACTAAGACTAAGGTTTTTTAGTTAGTTTTAATCAGGTCAATGACTAAACTAAGACTAAAAATCTTTAGTCTTAGTAACTAATTAGTTACTAATTTCACAACCCTGGTACAGCTCGATTCTTACTGAATGGTCGGTGAAAAGACGAGATAGGCTCGAATTCCTCATTGGCTAGCTAAAACCGCTCATTGAACTCTAAAGGTCGGACATAGTCTATTTCTCGACTCTGAAGTGACCCATGGTGGGGTTGAGGGCAAACCTGCCTATATCGACGAGCAAAACCAGTTGCCTCCATGACTATACTGTACCTCTATACAGCATCATCCCCTCCGTAGGCGGTTTGGTGATCTCTGCCTCGATAATTTCCGCTACTGGTTGCTGTTCTCCATCGTTTGTTGCCAATCGTAACGACTCACAATCCCACGGATTTTCTCAATAACGATCACAGACACTGAAGGGGCGCTGCTGACATCTCACAATAGCAAACAAATGATCATACGGTCTATTACTTCATAAGTCTAGACATAAAATTACTTCGAGTTCGTCATCGTCCTGCTCGTTGATCGAAACCCATATTGTTCTCGCGCCGGACGCATTATTGCAGTCGTTGACGCGCCAATTGGTATCAAGTGTCAGGTGCTGGTAGGAAGTTCAAGAGGGGCCCGCCGGCCAAATGGTTCACGACGAGTGTTGCCAAGAAGCTTTCGGGAAGTATCCTCATCACGTAAGTGAGTAGTCTAGTCCACCAAGTTGCCATTGCTTCATGTCGTGTGAGAGAACCCGAGATTGTGACTGCGAGCTCAGCGCGTGATCGTTGCTGTTTTTCGTATGCCTTTAACATCTCAGTGACTTCTTCAGTCGACGGCGCAGAGGAACGGGCAAGGAGCTCGACTATGCCATTCACAATATGACAAACGCCTTCAACATGAGAGTTGCCCCCTATTCCAGCGTTGATTGTAGCCTATTCGAGAACCCGTCGTCAGCTGATGCACGTACGTACAGGGGAAAAGTGCCAGGATGAGGTCTTTCGCCATACCTTTGACACCGCATCTCCCGCGAGTGCAACCCTGCCGCCGTTATTCCAAGAGCCCTTCACAGTTCCTTCCTCCATGGGAAACATGGTAGCTTTTATTTTGTTATTCCACAAGTCTTGGATGGAATAGCCTCGACCATGTTCAAGGTGACCAAACTCCTCAATCGTTGCCTCTAGATCTTTTTCTGAATAGCTGGGACAGTTGGGAACGTGCGTGACTTCGGTGTTTTTGACGAACAGAAACCAAAATATCAACCCATCCACGCCGGTCGCAGTAGCACTGGAAACGCCCCGATCGTATAGGACGTGGATCGCCCCGTTGGCCATGAACGGGTCTCCTGTATCTGGATTGATATTCTTTGATATAGCATATATTGCTCTGTAACTTGAGGCAAATGCTTCGCATCATCAACCCAGGTCCAAGCTGAGTGTAATGTGAGGAACTTCAGACTTACGGCTCATGAGGTCTCCGGCCCTCGCAGATTCGTCGCTTGCAGCCGCAGCTTGTGCCATCAGTTGTCTCACAGCACTGTTCGCTCCATCGGCACCAATCAGGACTGCACAGACGTTGTGAGCACCGCTAGTCTCTAGACTTTCTATAGCAACACGAATGTGTTCGTTAAATACGTACTGCTACCTTCGTATTTCTCTCCATTATCCGCGGTGACAGTGACGCCGTGACCATGCTCAACGAATGACTGCACGCCAGTCTTGCTTCGAACTTTGGACTTGTCACCTAGGTTGTCAAATAAAGTCTGAAGGAGGAAGCGCCTCTCAATCATGCGAACAGCACGATTCGTCTTGCTGATGTAGCCTTTCAAGACACCACCGTCTTCGAATTGGTACCCATGTTCATTAAAGTGAAGTCGGTCAAGAATTGGCACCGTTGCAGCAGCCACCTTATCAAAGAACCCAAGTTGCTCGTACACCCGGGTAGTGTTATAGAGGATACCGATTGATGCACCTAGATCTGGTGCAATTGTTCTCTTTTCGAGTAAAACATAGTCGATACCAGCCTTCTCCAAGGCGTTCGCGAGGGTAAGACCTACGACTCCACCGCCAGCAACGATTACTCTGAATTTGTGTCCTTGGCCCATGGCCAATTTGTCTCGTGAACAAGTGCAAGAATACGACGACAAACAAGAAAAGGAAGAATGCTATGAGAACATTCCACGAAAGGTCTTCGAGATGAAGCTTGTCAGCTTGCTTACGTTTGGTCGTACAGTAGGGATGGGATACTGAAACTCTCCACCTGTTGTTGGCTCGCCTAAGTCACTTGCATGAGGTACCTTGCAAAAAAGATAAGCGGTATGTCAATAGGTCGACAACAACGACCCTGCTTAATGCATACCGGGGACAGCATTATCACCTTATTCCGGTCGTGGCGTAGAGGATATCGAAACATGCGATATACGAGATAAAACGTTTCACAGCTCAGCGGTTAAGCGAAGGGATTTCAGAATGACGTGCCTACGGATAAACAGGTGAGAAGATATGAGTTACAAGCTGTTATACCGGCACCATTAAATCGCAAATCTACAACTCGACACTCTTTTTTTGCTCGTATTATGGTCTAAGCGTAATATCTCCGAAGCGGCCGGCAAATTCAGAGTAACCTTCATAGTCAAAAGAACACTCTGAGTGGGGCAATGAAGTTTAGACCACTGAAGAAAGGGTGGTATGACAATGGAATAGCTTAGCATGGCAGAATTCGAGCAACTATATGAAAAGATTTATTTCAGTACATGCAATTTACTGCTTTACAAGTGGCCAGTTTCTCTATGTATGAAATGACTGGATGTATGCGCGTTCCTCGTGCAAACACACTCACACAGCAACTAAAACAAAGCTGCAGGTATCGAAACAAAGTGGTTGTCCCAGTAACAAAAGGTTAATGAAAGAAAGAATTGCACCGGCATAAAACTGAGCTTGACCTCTTCACCCCATCTCGAGAGATGCTGCACAATACAAAGCAACATGACACCTGAACAAAGATCTCGAATTAAGAAGGAACTGGAGTGGGTGGCTACGCGGCGCTACCGAGACATACGAATTAGAACCACTTACGATGCTCGACAACTAACGGAGTACTTTAAAAGCGCTCCTTTCAATGATGCAGATTTGGATCGATTGATCGGACGGTTGGAGGAGCAGGCAGTGGCGAGCATGATCGGAAAGAAATTTACTAGCAGCATAGACGACCTATTCTGGGACTTCTTCCGCTTTTTTGATAACGTGTTTTTTTGGGGGATACTAACTCGTCGTGTACCAAACTACGACAGTCGATCCGATCTTCCCCTTGTCGAGCTCAAAATTCGGCGATACGGCCAACCCGTCGGCCATGGACGAGTCGGCGAATGCTACAGTGATGCCCGACCTGAAATCAGAATCTACGTACTGGATTCTCATGATTGCATGACACATGACCTCTGGCAAATAATTAGAGTACTGGTACACGAGATGTGTCATGCCTATCTGGAGCTATTCACTAACAACAGAGCATCTCGCCATGAAGAATGGGTTAATAGAAACGGTGGCCATGGTAGCATGTTCTGGGAAGTATTTCACTACATATTCCTTACGCTCTCGAAGCGTTCACACCCGAGATCGAAGATCCGTTATTGTTTGAAAACTGTTTGTCGAACTGCAGAACAGAAAGGCTATTATGGTCTGCCTGAGTATCGTAGCTACGAAACGCTCGAGACTCGGTCCTCGAGGAACGGGTGAGTTTCTTCAAGCTGCGAGCTCGCTCGTCTCTGCATATGGCGTCAAACCAGTAGACACTTTTTAATTGACACAACTCCATCATCATACGGCGACAAACTAATCTCGCAACCCTATTTCGACGGCAACCTACCACACCCCACAGTATAGACAAGAACTTCTAGTTCGCTTCATTTTTAGACTAACAGTGCAAGAGGATCTACTTAACGTCTCGGAAGTAAAATATGCAAATATTTCACTGAATGAATATGGAGCGGGAGCAAAAAACTCAATCGAGAATCGGTGATATCTTCAGTGGCTCGTTCGCGATATCAATGATGGCAAACCATAGATTGTTGTGCAGACGGATCGTATTCTAATCATGCGTAACACGGTCGAATATTCGGGATGTAATGAACTTGAATCAGATCGCTGCAGTTTGCTAGCTTCCAGTCCAACAATTCCTCGGGTTCTCCCAGGCACCCACCTCAAGCCATTCAAGCTCCCAAAGCCTTCCTAACAACCTCCTCAGCACTCTCCCCTCTTACACCCAAAAGCTTATTGTCCGAGCCATCGAGACTCGCAACGATACACCTCTTTTCGCCCGGGCTAAACAGCTGAAAGACAAGCAAGTCCAAGATCCAGCCTCCCAGTCCTTGCTGATGCTTTCTGCGCCCCTCCTCTAGCACCTCCTTCGCCGTCGATCGCTCAACCGTCCATTCCTTGCCAGACACGCTTTGAAACGCAGCAAGCAGCGTGTTCTGCGAAACTTGTATAGAGCGCACTTTGACGAACCGATTCTTCGTCGCAGCGGGATGAGACAGGACACCAACGACGGACTGAGCAATGCCTTCGAGCGTTGTGCCCGTGAACTCCTCCGCCCCGTCGTCGAAGATCGTTGCTGTCTGCGTATTGACATTGAATCCCATTCTCGGGAATTTGCGCAGAGCCTGCAACCAGCATTAGCACTCTTCTTGACAGACAGACGAGATAATGGGAGTAACTCGCCCAATCAATAGGATTCCCAATCGTAATACCCGTCCAACTGAATCCATCTCCCTTCCCTTCATCACCCTTCGCATACTCCATCGCAGCATCCCACGCAACCCTGCGCATCTCGCCAATGGGTTTGAACTCCGGTAGAGCTTTATCGTTCAAGCCCCATCCGAAGTCATTGACTGCCAACCCTCCACGTTAGTTCCCGCTAGATACAAGCCAACCCTTCTCCATCATCTCTTCCAATCTCTCCATATACAAGACGTAATACAAACGACGTACACAGCTCTTCACACAGGACAAATACAAAACCTACACAAACAAAACACACACCCAACCCCCAAACGCCAAGTCCTACTCACTAATAAACCTCCCCACCCGCGCCTCAAACGCAGCGTCCACTAATCCCCTGCCATGCGGGATATGTCCAGGCCCCAGCATATTCACGACTGCGTCCATGCCCCGGAGGGCAGCAGTCAAAGCCCCGACATCAGCATAGTCGACGCGAACCACCGGCACTTTCCCCTCGAACGCGCTAGTAGACTCCGGTCGCGTGATGACCGTGACGTCGAAGCCGGCGCTGACGAGCGCGTTTGTGGTTGGTACGCCGAAGTTGCCTGAGGCCTGGTATGTGTAAGTGTAGTTACGAAGGGTGCGAAGGCGGACGAGATTGAGGTGAAGGTCAGACGGGGGTGAATCGAAAGAGGTGTTTGTAGGTCGAGAAATGGAGCGGACCTACACCGAGGATAGCGACTTTCTTGATGGAAGACATGTTGGTCTTGATCGAATAAGCAAGGTATGAATAGACAACTAAAAGGTTAGGATACAACCAAAGCAATAAGTTAATTAGCAAGAGTCAACAAATGTCAAGATATATATAGTAGCTGAACACCATGTGTGGAGAAGCGGGATTATGAATTCCGCCTATATGAGATCTTACAGTGGAGTTCAGAACAAGACTAAGCAGTGCGCACGTTCAATAAAATGATAATAAGAGTCATCAAATCGTATATCTAAGCTAGACTAGGAATAGGGTATCGACAGGTTACCAAAAAGAGTATTTGCAACTGACACAGACGCCGTAATAGGTATTTCCAGGACGCCGAATCATCATCGACCGGAAACACCGTATAAACATCTGAATCGTGACGCGTGTGGTATCCCTAAGCAAATCATGAAAAGCCAATTGGTATAACAACGTGAAATCCGTCTCCTTCTCTTGAAACGCCGAGATCCCAAATCGTCTCTCTATGTCAACATTACATCGTCGTAAAAGCATGTATATCAATCAGCCTCGAGTAGGAGTGTAAGAAACGTTTAGCGGCCTCGGAATTGCGGTTTCCTTGTCATGTCGACCGCCGGTGGGGGACCGGCGTCATCCAATGGGTACGGAGGCGGTTTCTGGCCCGCGGGTGGTGGACGTCCATTCCCGACCCGTTCATTACCGGGCAGAGGGGTCTTGGGTGGCAGCGGTGGCGGCTCGATACGATGAGGTTGATGTGGTTGAGTGGGGTTCTGCCTGCGAGGATACTCATCGGCTCCCATAATGGCTATCTTGTCGGCTCCGGAAGCATGGCGGTACTGGGCCGGTGTGGGAGCATTGATAACAAATCGGTCAGGATGATCGTCGCGCTGGGGCTTAGGACCAGCTGGTAGAGGTTTATTCGATCCCGGAGGTTGAGGCTGGTGCGCATTCGCTGAAGGAGGGGAAGAGCGGCCACTCGAATGGGTGACTCGTTCGCCCGAGCTCCTAGGCGATGGTGTATTTGGAACCGGAAGGTGGTCGGTTCCAGATTCGTATGACCGCGGGCTTGGGGGACTATGCTGCCGAACCGGTAAGGTGGAGAATGACGAAGGCATATCACCCGGTAGCTCAACTGCCAATGGCGTGTCATCGATGTAGGCGGCGGCAGTGGCGGAGGCCGGAGTTGCAATAATGTCTGGCGCATTGCTCATCCTGTTAAAGCGTAGCATAGCTCGATGAATCTTGGCTAGCTTTGTTGAGGAGCCTTGGACCATCTTTTGTTCGGCTTCTCGACCAAGATATGCCCTCGTTCCCGTGCTTATATCCCCAAGTCGATGCCATTCGTTCATGGCAAACTCGCCCACGCCAACTTCGACGTTGAATCGGTAGTAGTTCTCGATATTAACACCTCGTTTCATCAAAAGTTCCTTCTTCATTCGCTCATGTATCGTTTCGCAGCCTTCGATTTTGGCGATCAATTTATTCCTAGCTTCAGCATATCCGCCCATGAAGCCTTCGTACCACACATGATGATTCTCCCCTGAGCTCTTAGGACGTCTCCCAGTTCCAATACTGACAAAGACGCCAACCTCGCGACCTGGCCACTCATTGACAGTTGCCTCATCTAAAGCCTGCGGTGAAGGATTGAAAGTGCCGGCGCCATCGTCGTGGAAAATAGATTGTCCAATCTGAATGGGTTTGAAAGCCAGACCGATCGCGCTCGTTGCTCGTCCGGCTTCCCATATCTTACAGTCATACTCGGGTGCAGGCTCTTTTCGTGAATCGTATGACCGGAGAATTGCAGGTTCGCCACCTCTCCGAGTGCCTCGGTATACCGCCGTTACTGCGCTACAATATCATTAGTCATTGGGGAGTGTGTGAGCATTGTGTAGAAAACCTACGTCTTTGTCCTGTTTTCTCTTGTATCGTATAGCTTTGCGTTGGGGTCGCCTGAACCGCCATGAAACACAGATCGTGCTTGGGCCGAGGGGCTCCTGGCGCTGAAGCTAACTGTACTAGCGTTGCTGTGATTGCGTCTTGGGCTGCCAGCGCTTGATCGAGACAAGGGATTGACGGGACTGGGGCCGATACCATCGTTGCCTTCGGCGTCTGAGACGGTATGCACTCTGACGGCGGCCTTGATAGCCTGTTCCAGCATCGAAGCCTTGAACAGTGTTGAGCGATACGGAATTCCCACAATCGTCTTGTCCGTTTCGAAAACCATGCGGGTCATTTCCACATATAACTCTTTACATTGCTCTAAATTCAAGCGTAGACGGCCTAGCATGATGGCGATGAGACCGCCGGTACCCGTACCTACAATTAAGTCGAAGTGGTCGCACGGCTTCGGGATCTGGTCGCGGCGCGGGGCTTTGCCCTCCATTTCAACGTATGTCCGGTGCATCAACTCTTGGAGGATGATGAGCATAGAGTAACCACGGACTCCTCCACCGTCTGTGCGCGCGGATAGCGCTCAAGTCAGCAAAATGGCAACCTCGTGGCGACTAGCAGACTGTTGCCTGGTGGAGGCGGGCTTTGCGCTGTGAGACAGGGCGACGTACCTAGACTGAGGATCCTCAAGGGAGGTCCTTTGGTGGTATCTTTCCTCTTCAGCGAGGAATCTGACTCCATCTTTGACGGTTTGGAGGGCGTATTTCGAAAGACAGTTGAAGGCGCAGTCTACTCTAGGGACGCGGCAGGACCTCAAGTGCAGACAGTAGTTGGAAATGTGTGTGAAGAAGTTGGGCTTCGGATTCGATGACAAAGGCCCCGCGCTCTCAGTTGCTTAGCGCTCGCATCCGGTGACGAACTGTTGCAGGGGCGCGGGCAGGGATATTGGATCTCGGCAGAGCAGTAGGAGAGGGAGCTGAGGCGATCCGTGAACAGGGCCAGACAAAGCAGCCACAGTAGATATAGGTAGTCGGCCTTGTGATAACAACTCTATAAAAGCCTGGTGTCGAAGAGGGTAGACAGACAGTTGGATCTGAATGGGACAATTCAGCTCGGGGATGTTGCTAGATTGAAGGAGAGCAGTCACACTCTCAGGCCGTCATGGAGTTCTAGGATGTCCGGATAGAAAAGGAATGGCAATTCACCACGAACAAGAATGTCGATTGTGGCTGAGCAGCATCGAGTCATCGCAAAGCCAAGCTGATGAGCGACGGGCCAAGAGCGTCCCGTCGCCAGTACCACCACGCGAGTGCCAAACACCGATGTCATAGGGCCCCTTAGCCAGAGACATCCATGTCGTGCCCAATCAGAACGGAGCTACGCGGTCGTCTTCAGGGTCATCCGCCGCTACTGCAGGATCACCCTCAGAATAACGTCAGGTCAATCAACCGCGTCGTTGCCCTCTGCATGCTGCAGACCTGACATCTCGAGTCCAAGGCCAATGTGCATCTGGGCGAGTCCCGTCTCGGAATCTACGTGATCACCTCCCGCGTTCCATCAGCACAATTTGGTGATACTCCCCTTAGCTTGCCGAGCTGCTAGGGCTACCTGTATGCATCTTATTTCATGCGGTCCAGTCTGTTAGCATGGAGAGTCGTCAAAAGAGTCTCACCGCGCCTGCAAGCACCAGACTCCCAGTTGCAGCAGTTGTAGCACAATACCAACCACCGACCATTGTACTAATCGAGTACAATACAGTAGGTACATGTAGTCGCGAATGCTCGGCTGCCTCATTCAGTACCAGTTTGTCTTCAAAGCGCCATTTCATTGGGCACCCATGTAGCGTACCATTCCCGTGGACAAATGTGGAGTCGATACATCACATAACGCAGATCTTATGAAATATTGAGAACCTGTATCCAGGTGGCGATGTATAATAATAGCTGAAGTACAGATGTGCTGTACATAGTATTTCAATCGCTCTGTTATTGGTTGGCACAGTGTTTCCATCAATCGGATACACATCTGTCCGTATCGAGAACGTCCGGGATTTTGCCATACAAGACATTGCATACCTAAGTCGAAAATGACTACCAGCGTCGCCACTAAGCAACCACCACACCGTAACAACTATCGGCCTTTCAGTGTCTGGCGTCCTCGCACTCAACACATGTTGGTTGGTATTGGCGACCTCAAAGTCACTGAATAACCGGGGCAATTCGAAATTCACTGCCTTTACGCCCAAGCCTGTCAGTCACATAAAGCGGTATTCAGAATGCAATATCTGTCTATCTCTCTGTAAATACTGCTGCTTCTTCAACGCTACAATTCAGCATCGGCCCATCTGGCAACCTAATTTGTGAAACGTATCTTCGTCCCTACATGTGCAGATATTGGAATTTTGTGGTCAGTCTAGGATTCAAACCATACGACCTTCACACTGCCAACATCGTGATTCCCATAATATTGATAAGATGCTGTAATCAACTGAGCCAGCGATGTAATCGACCTCTTCTTAAGAACTGGCTGTTACGATTTTTATTTATAAGCCAGTTCGCCATTCACAAAATGTAAAACTTGGGAAGAGTCTGCGCTTTCTATATGAAAGCATGTAAGTTCAGCTAACAAATGGAGAGCGCAAATGCTGAGCATGATCTACGTATTAATCGTATAGGCGACACAATGTTATAACATCCAAAGAGAGTTAACTGCATGCATACCTATCAGTCATTGAATGTCCAGATGTGCATCAAGCCTCGCGAGCCAAAGTCGAGGAACGTTGCAGGGTAGTCATTCAGCCCCTTGACTTTCAGATCTCAATGAAAACCGCAATTTCTCATTGCCGCTATTGCAATACGTCAAGTGAGAAAAACTTCAAGGCGTAATCGTACTATGTCGCGTCAGTCTGGCACTTCACCAACCTCAAATTTATGGGCATGCAGGTAGGTACCTAGGTAGGTTAGTACATTCCTCCGGGTTGGTAAAGTCAATGCGAGAGACATCCATGGCGACACTGACGAGAGTTCACGCTAGAGCTCGTGTAGCAGACTGGGGAGGAACTCAAACTGCATGAAGCGAAGGAATACAATCAAGCATTGATTACTAGTTCTCCCTCTGGAGTGGTACAACGACGTTCAAATATCGAAACGACCAATTGCACGGTCCATATTATTGACGTATGCATTCGTTTGGTCTTTCACTTGTGCATCATTCGCAGTCCAAAAGCAGAAGAGAAGTAAAAGGAGGCCCGTGAGGTAAAAAGTGTTGATCACAAGACACACCATCGGGATGCCTACCGCACAAGAAGGTTTGATTCGCCATTCTACGCTAGAGATGAGGAGCTTATACTTTCAGTGGCTCTATTATCCCAGTCTTGACTACACTATTCTAATAGGTTGTCAACGAAATACTTGTCAAATTTGTGGAAGACTTCAGTTTTCAACGCGCCGTCAACTATGCTGTTTATAGCCGGATTGTGCATCGTGGTTGTGGAAGGTGTGCCGTTGATTGAATCCTGTGCCTCGGAGCAGTCACTAATACTTCGGATAATGACACTCCTTCATGCACACATTGCTCTGCATTCAGAGCGTGAGCTCTGGAATGAACTTATCTTTCTGCATTTGCCTTCTTCAGAATCTCTTTTAATAATCACGACGCAACTCAACTATTTCGAGGCTGACTTCAACCCAGCCAGCAAGGCAGTCCCATAGTCTCGGGACAAACCGCCAAACAGCAACCTATGAAGCCACACAAACAATATCGTAGATCATAAGGAGTAGGATGAGGAAATTCGGCAACATCTACCTGATCGCGGCGACGTCCGTGATTGGTACGTCACTTTTTGGGCATACTACAGCGTAGCAGCGCACTGACAACGTTGAAACCTAGGCGGCGCCCTCTTCGGCTTCGACATTTCGTCCATGAGCGCCATTATCGCCACAGAGCCATACAAATGTCAATACAACGTTCAAGGCAACGATCCGGTAACAGGAGCATGCCGGGGCCCAGATGCCAACCTCCAAGGCGGCATCGTAGCGTCGATGCCCGCTGGGTCTTTCGTCGGGGCTCTACTTTCAGGTTTCATATCCGATCGCTTTGGTCGAAAGACATCGATCCAGATCGGAGCTTTGATCTGGATCGTAGGATCCATCATCATCGCAGCCTCGGTGGACGTGCCGATGTTGATCGCAGGCCGGATTATTAACGGCTTATCCGTCGGTATCTGCTCTGCTCAGGTGCCCGTATACATCTCCGAAATATCACCTCCTTCGAAGCGAGGACTCCTTATAGGGATGCAGCAATGGGCGATAACGTGGGGCATAGCCATTATGTTCTTCTTATGCTATGGGTCGTCGTTCCTCAAAGGCCCGACTGCATTCCGCTTGCCTTGGGGGCTGCAGATTATTCCCGCGGCGTTGCTGTTCCTCGGTCTTTGCGTTCTCCCTGAGAGCCCCAGGTGGCTGGCGAAGAACGACAGATGGGACGAGATGAAACGAGTGCTGACGCTTGTGCATGGAAAGGGGAATCCGAACGTACCGATAGTGACCGAGGAGGCAGCAGAGATCCAACGCGTCACAAATATCGACGCCCAGAACGCTGACGTTACGTGGTTCGAACTTTTTCATCCAAGCATGATTAATCGTATGCACATCGGGCTCTTCACGCAGATATGGAGCCAGCTTACGGGGATGAATGTGATGATGGTTCGTTTTCAAGCTTGGAGAGGGATTGACTTGACTCAAGGATACAAGCTGACCTGTGGATGAACAGTACTACATCACCTACATATTCATCATGGCAGGCTTAGGCAACAACTTGTTGCCCAGCGGCATCCAGTTCATCATCAATGTGGTTATGACTGTACCTGCATTGATCTGGCAAGACGTTTGGGGTCGACGTCCGACTATGTTGGTTGGGGCGTTTTTGATGTGTCTCTTCATGTCCATAAACGCCGGGCTGTTTGCCGTGTACTCACGACGCGCTACCCCTGATGATCACTTCAGCACGGATGCCATTTCAATGGTAATCAGAGGTGCACCCGCCAAGGCTGTCATTGCTTCAACTTATCTGTTCGTGGCTTCCTACGCGGCGACGTGGGGTCCAGCGTCGTGGACATACCCTCCTGAGCTCTACCCCCTCCGCGTAAGGGGAAAAGCCGTAGCTCTGGCTACGTCAGGCAACTGGGCTTTTAATTTTGCTCTCGCGTAAGTACCGAAAAGCACCTCACCCTCAATCATGTCTTCTTGCTCACCCATGCTCACAGCTACTTTGTACCGGTGGCGTTCGCAACCATTAGATGGAGGACATACCTGTTGTTCGCCGTTTTCTGCGCAGCCATGTTCATCCACGTCTTATTCATGTTTCCGGAAACCGCCAACAAGCCCCTCGAAGAAGTTGCAGACATTTTTGAGAACAGGCGCCCCGGATCAATTAAGTATATTGGGACGCCGGCTTGGAAGACTCGCAATGATCGCCGTGCGGCGCTCGAGCTAGAGCACCAAGGAGGCGTCAATCTGAAGGACCTGGAGAGTAGGTATGTCGAAAACAATGCGGATTCAAAGGGGGATCTGAAAGACGACACTGTTCAGGCAGAACATGTGTCTCCAGCATCCTAGCGCGGAGCAGCTCGGCCTGTGTGATAATATGAGTGGGCTGAAGCTATCTCATATGTCAAGTATCGAGAGCAAACTGGTCGTTTCAGACGTCAAAGAAAATAACGTCTAGCCAATAGGCGACGCTATGGAGAGAATAAAGACAATATCTTTCATAATACAAGATAGTAAGACATCTAACGAAGCATTTATTTCTTTTCGGATTGAGGTTCGAATAAAGACCTAGTTCTACTTTAGTATACCAAGAGACTGCACGTGCGGTTAAGCCTCAAAATGACCAGTCGCTCCTACAGCAGTGATGACGAGTGTTTATCTACCTAACCTTACTATTTGTTTGCCTTTGGCCTGACAAGTGCCGGGCGGATCACCAGAGTTGCCGTTATCTAGTCTTCAGCAGCTGATCGTCTTCGGGACTACGACCAAGACTCTGGTGTCTGTTCAGGCCAAGGATCTACGATCCTAGTAGTATGTGGAAATTGCAAGGTAAGACCTGTGAAGTAGATACTGTACCTCTCTAAGCGGCCGCTCTCTATGATACTCTGGTGATGATGCACGATCCCAGACACGTGCTCATGAATCCATTCAAATGCAACACTGTCAGTCAGTCAAGATAAAGTTGACCGCTGCTGAGATCCTGCCATTCTCATTCGGGAGCATTTATTGAGCACGGGCTGTATTGATCGGTGCAGGCGAGGGAGGTATCGCTTCCAGATAGGAGGATCACAAGTTGACGCTAAGGAATCGAGATGCACATGGGAGTCAGACAAAGGTGGTATTCGACGACAAAGAATGATACCCAAGCGCTCCGGGTTCCTCATCTGCCAATGAGAGGATTGGAGTGTCCAGACAAGCTCTCATAATTTGCCCAGAATGTTTGGATTGGCCAATTGTGATAACCTGGCGAACATGGCTCCGGGACCCGGGTATTGGAGTCGTAGAGTAGTGATGCTTGGGTCGTGATGATCTATCATTCCACGGTAGGAGATCACCCCGGCCGAGACGTCAGATTTCGGCAATATTGAGCCCTGCCTACTAGTGCCTCTGCACCTGCTCGTAAGAGACATGCAAATAGATAAGATGGGTACGTTCAGGAGACTTGATATTGATATTCTCTGCCTGCTCCAACCGTCTGGTGGCAGAGATCAACAGGCCACCATAGCCTAATGCACGGTTTACTGCATGGTCAAAAGGTGGTGGATTGGCCGACTGCAGCTCAGGAAGAAAAGGTTCACAAGACTGGTGGACAGCCCGGTCTGGACCAGCAAGACCCGCGGCCTGGTGCGAAGACGGAGCCAATGGACTGCGCCCGGCTGAATAATTTGGAAGCGCCCCTCTCAGCCAGGCGAGCCAGGCGTGCCAGGGCTCTGTCGCTTCTGCGGCCTGCCCCTCAAGCATCCCCCAGCCGATGCGATGCCCAGGAGCTCTGCAGACTGCCTCGACTGCAGCATGGCTTTGATGATCGCTGATGATAAACAATCCCTGTGCGCCCCAGTGAACATGCCAGGCTGCCCAGAGTTGCCCAGCCGAGCAGCATCCCACGCATGGGACAGGTTGAGGGGGACCGTATGTACAAGGGTAGAACCTACGACGCTGCCTCGGCTACTACCGCCAGCACCTCGCCGCACCACAGCATAATCGAACAATGCAAGTAGATGCAATGTAGGTAGCTCTCAGGCGGGGAGAGCAGCTCGCGATTGGCCGTCGCGGCTCGGAGGGGGAAGGCTGGCACTACGGCATGTACAAGGCCAACCAAGTATCGTGCGCATGCGAGCACTCTGCATGCTCGAGCGAGTGAAGCGTGGACTGGGCTGTTGAGGGCTGTAGTTGCATTTGCTGTGAAGCAGACAGGTGGGGGCCTGCTAGGCTGCGACGATGCTGTCCAATCACGTCGGCGCCGACCTGGCCTCGCGAAGGGTGGCTATGTATGCCCCCCGCTGTCTTCGGCGCTGTAGGTTGAGCGATCCCTCTCGCGAATCCTGATTCACCGTCGATGTGCCTGTCCATGCTTGTGCCGATGCTTCTCCATGCCATCCGAGACCACTCCTCATTCGTTTGCCCCATCGCGGGCGACATGGCCTAAGCTGCTGGGGAGATACGAGCGCTGAAAACAGAGTATACATACCCAAACAGACCCGTGGATGGGAAGGCTGCTCGAGAGAGGTCAGCGAGCGCCACTGCCGTCGTGATCCACTGCCTCGGAGGGCGTTGTGCACATCGAGTGAGTGACGATGCTACCAAAAGCGGCACGAGGAGCATCATACATGAAGGAGTGTATACCGCTCGTAAAATATGCTCTTTTCGGCTCGTTTCGTCTCGTCTCGTGGACGAATGGTAGGCTGGCAGGCTGCTTCCGAGCAGCCCAAGTAAAGAGGAAGGTCAGAGTATCGAATCGAGAGTGCGTGTCCACAATCCTTCCCACCCTCTCTCTCTTGCTGCGTCTATCACTCATCAATTAGTGGCAATCTACCTGCATCCAGCGCCGTCCACTTGAATTCGACCTTGATATGGGACCATCGTGATATCCTGTCTCCTCTTTCTAGTCGTTACCTTACCCGTCTGTTGCAGTCTACATACACGAACACAGCTCTTCTTCTCTACCGTGTCTTCGGCTGTTGCTGGCTTCAAGCCGAGTTGCATTCGTGCCCTTCGACAAAGCAGAAGGAGCCGACCCAAAAGGGTGTCTTTCTGAATTCGAAACCTTTCCTAGCGCAGCCAAGCCAGACGACGCCAAATTCCCAATCCCCCACAACCGCCGGCTCTGGAGGGGGCGGGAGTACCGTATACAGTGTCATACACCTTGCTAAATACGCTGTCTCACCCGCCTGCCCGCCCGCCTCACTAGGTTGAGACACTCAGTCAGCACACATTGGAAATCATCCACAAAATACCGTCCCCGATTCCAGCCTTGCGTGCAGCCTTTCCAGCCTGATCTCCCACTCCCACTTTCCCACCTTCCCACGTACCACTCCCACACACCTTGACCTCCGGCTCGGCAATAGGCTCCCCTCTCTTCACATTGCCAATCCTATTGTCCACTCGACCATCTTTTCCAGCCTACCTTAGGTAGACACACCTAGTTGTACTGTAACTTGCCACATGTCGCATCTTCTTGTCTAAATGACTTCCGTTCCTATGCCTCATTGTCCCCGTGAGACCCTTGCTACCGTTGTTGGGACATCCCCCGTTTTGTAGCCGGAATCCTGCTGACGGCGTCCTTCGCCGTGTCTGTCTCGACCTATCGCTCCTTGTCTCCAACAACACTCCAACCCCGAGGCCGATGGATCAGCCCGCCACCAAGAAGCGAAGGCTAGCCCCCAAGGTCGAGCCTCAGCCCAGTCCTTCTCACTATCCACCTCAGCCGGCGCAGTCCGTTGCTGCTTCTCCGGCTGTCAGCAATGCCACCTCTTACGCTCATGAGCCCGCTGTATGTAGAAAATACATACCTAGTCAATTGCCCTGTCTAGACTCTCGAGACTAATAGCTACAATAAGCCTCCGGTTCAGCATTATCCAGCACCAGAAGCCCCCCGACCCGTAGCGGAACGCAATGAATTCGAATCTTTTGCGAGGCATCTGCAAGATGCAGCCATGCTTATACAGCGCCAAAGTCAGAAACCATCGTACGAGAACGTATCAGTGTTGTTGTTGAGCTGGGAGGACGACAATGCCGCCGAGCAGGACATTCTGGCCCTCGAGCAGGTTTTTCGCGAACGATATAAGTACCGGACCGAGAAATATACTATCCCGGCGGTACCCAATGCTAGTGTTAAACTCGGGGTTCGTGTTGCGTCCTTTCTAGAGCCGGCAGGGCCAGATACTTTACTCATTGTGCATTACGCGGGTTATGCGTTCGTGGGCTCGGACAAACAGATGTATTGGGCAAGGTACGTTGATTTTGTATTCATTGTTGATATGTGCAGATCTGACTTGTGGCAGTAATCCGGGGAAGAATGTGCCGAGACTTAGATGGGACGGGTTTCGGTGCCTCATCGAAGAGTCGTCGTCAGATGTGCTTCTCCTATTGGATAGCTGCTCCGTAAAGGGCTCGCCCGTGACTTTGGGCAATAGCACGAAACAAGTGATTGCAGCCAGCAATCCTGAACACTATGCTCGAGACTCTGTAGCAAAATCTTTCACGGCTAACCTCGCAGAAGCCTTCTTGCAACTGAGTGGCGGGAAACCGTTCACTTCGGAGCTTCTGTACCAAGAAGCCGCGCGATTAAGACATCATGAACTCCTCCAAGTTCCTGGTATTACGAACGGAATGAGCACCAAAGCCACGTTGATGCTTGATAAACTACCGCTGCTGTACAATATCAATTCCGGAAAGGCGCAGAGCCTGAGTCTTTGTCCACTCGTACAAGCTGCCCCGCCCCAATCCCAACATCCAGAGCTAAATTTGCTGCAATCGCGTGAAATGGGCGCTCTTCACCCCAGCGCGCTTGCGGAACTGGCATTTGAGGACCCGAGAGTTCTAGTTTGTACAACATTCGTCGGCGAGGCCACACCAGATTTGTCGTCGTTCTATCACTGGCTCCAGAATGCGCCCAGCGCTGGACCTAGGATCGCCGTCGAAGGGATGTTTCTGGGGCCGCCTACCATGCTGCTAATATCTATGCCTAGTGCTGTTTGGAATGTCGTTGAACATGACAAAGTCTGTTGCTTCTTGGGCCATATTAACTCTCATAACATGACACATCTCTACAAAGAGTTGATTGGTTCGATGCCTCTAAATCCTGCGTTGGCCAGAGATATGGATGACGGCAGGATGCTGCTCGAGCCTAGAGAGGTGCCTAAAACGACGCCTGTTACGACTCGACGACATGTACTACCCGAAACACCACGTACCGAAGGCCGGAATAGAGTTAACTCGATGACTTTATCTCAGACTTCCTCCGTCCAAGGGATGCCCTATTCCATCAATACACCCGGCACCGCTATTTCCAGGAAAGCCGACGTGGAAGATTCCGCCGAGATGCAGGAAGCAGCGGAGCAACTCAAGGCATTGAGTCACATGCGTCATGTGAGTGACGATGTGTCCTCTGCACGTCCCCAGCATTCGCCCAGCATCCGAGCCGATCCCAAAATGGAGGAGAGGTCGATGGTTGATGTCAATGACAAAGGGACAATTGAGCTGTATTACACAGATCAGACAACACCATCTTCGAGGTCTAAGCAAGGGCGAAGACGTTCCATCCAAAAGCCTATCGTCAAGCAAGAAACTAGATGTGGCCACTGCAGTCATGCCCCTTTCAAAGATTCCTCATCTCTTCGGAAACATATTGCCGCTGCTCACACGCGCCCATTTCCTTGCGCATTCGCCTTCGCGGGCTGTCCGAGCACATTCGGGTCAAAGAATGAGTGGAAAAGACACATCGCTTCTCAACATTTGTGTCTGCAATACTACCGATGCTCGGCCTGTCCACAATCGTCAGTTGAAGGAAAGGGCAACGAATTCAACCGTAAGGACCTCTTCACACAACACCTGCGCCGTATGCATGCTCCTTTTGCGATTAAGAAATCAATCAGCAAAAGTGATGGTAAACTCCAAGCAGACTGGGAAGATCACGTCAAAAGCATGCAGCAATCTTGTCTAGTCACCCGGCGCAAGCCCCCACAACGGTCAGCCTGCCCCAAGCCTGGATGCACAAGTACTTTCGAAGGGCCGACGTCCTGGGATGAGTGGACTGAGCACGTTGGCCGTCACATGGAAAAGGGAGAGGCCGGGATTGGTGTGGATCGTCTTCTGTCCAAATGGGCTTTAGATGAAGGAATCATTGAACGGAAGGAGGACGGCGAGTATCGCCTCTGCAGCGGTGCTGGAAGTGGTTCCGAAAAAGACCACGCCAATGACAGCATGAACCACAAGAGCAACAATACAGAATATCACGAAGACAGTAACAAGCGAGACCTCGAAGAACGCACGATTGTCGCAGCGAGTACGATTGTGGACAAAATGGATATGGATTGACATGATATATGAGAGATATGTCAAAACGCGAAAACACACATTCAACTTCTCAACCTCGCCATCAGCATTCAACTTGGGCGTTCTATATACTTTGTCTCGTATATAACGGGGTGGCAAGTGGAAGAAAAACAGCACACATGCTGGTGCCGGCGATGCACTTTCGATAAATATGATCAACGCGTTACGACATTCATGACGATACTTAGCTCCGTCGCTTTCCTCCCTGCATGTTTTGTTGTATGCATATATACATGACGAGGGGAGACGATGTATGAATACACCTATTACCTAAATATAGATACAGCTGCGAGTGCTACTCTACGCTGTCTCATGTGGCAGATGAACGAATACTACATACTTCATGAAATGGTGTTCTGAATGTTGCGTTGCGATGTGTGTACCCAAGAGGCCGTAAGTCTTGGCACTAGCGGGAATAGTAGATCCTTTTTGTGTCGTATGCACCCCGCATATGTCGAAAGGAGATCTCTTTCCGAAGCTGGGGTAGGTCTTGAAACCTATTTGGTGCGCTTATGTTCAATGTTACGCTAGGGTCAGTGCTTTTATGTTTAAGCACTGGGATATCATCTTGTCTATTTGAAGAGACCTCAATGTGGACAAGAAAACATACTATGTGATTGGGGGGGTGGATGACTTAGCACGTAGTGTATCTCTTCGCATGGAGAATCATTTTTTCCAAGCTAATTCTATGCGAGGAACTGTTATTGGACTAATAGAACTGTCTTTGCTGCACAACACAGATCCCTATACATCAGCCTGATATAGACTCCAAATCACGATGTCACGTTCTTGACAAGAACAAAATCGAGGAGGTGACATGGCGTGGTTGCGATGTTCGTATTTGATGTTTCTCCACGAATCGCTCTTGGGTTGTAACGAAATGATCTCAATAACGGGCTCAACGCCGGGTCTGCTGATGCGATATTTGGTTCTTGGTTCTGCTTGGAGAGGTTCTGAGGGCTAGGAGCTGGGTTAGTTAGGTAGTACTCTGAAGATCAGACGGACACGGGATAGGTACCGGATGAAGGCCCGGAGAATGACCTAGATATATTAACCACGCGTAAGGTATATAGCGGATCTATTTATGTTGCGCTTTTTGTTTTGCTTAGGAGATCCGTGTGAAGCTCTAGGTGTCTTATTTGGACAGACAAGGCATACAGCTGTATCTGCGAACTTCACGATGTTGTTCGGCATACGTTCTCTGAGGACAGGCTTATTCCTGCTCGCCGCGTCTGCGGTCAATGCCTCGTTGCAGATTGTCCCGGGCGCGACATGGACTGCGGTATGTCTCTACTCCTGTTTTGATCATCCTGCAATGAGGCATCTCGACATTCGTTGTCTATAGGCATTTGGCACATCACTTTGCTCTATACTTCTGCAACGAAGAAGCTAAGTACCGAAACAATTACAGACCAACCAAGCCGCACACGTCCAAGCCCACGGCGCAGGAATAATCCAAGTCGGCTCAACATATTACATGATCGGCGAGGACAAAACAGGCGGCTCAGCGTTCCAGAACATCAACTGCTACTCGTCTACCGACCTCGTGCAATGGACCTATGTCGGTGCACTCCTCTCCCAAACCAGCTCTGGCGATCTTGGACCGAATCGAGTGGTCGAGCGGCCGAAGGTCATATACAATGACTCGACGAAGAAATACGTCCTTTGGATGCACATCGATGACAGCAGCTATGCCGAGGCGAAAGTCGGTGTTGCGACGAGTAATAGTGTGTGTAGTGGCTATTCGTATCTTGGGAGTTGGCGCCCTCTGGGCTTCCAGAGTCGGGATATGGGGTTGTTTAAGGATGATGATGGGAAGGCTTATTTGCTTACTGAGGACGTGAGTTTGTTTCATGTCAGGTTTAACGAATCGGGATGTCGAATGCTGATGTGTCACTAGCGGGCCAATGGTCTGCGCATCGATGCGTTGAACAGCGATTATACAAACGTCACTACAGCAACCTACCTCTTCAGTTCGCTGGAGGCACCAGCAATGCTCAAGAAAGACGGGACATACTTCATGTTTGCATCTCACCTCAGCGGTTGGGATCCTAACGACAACGTCTATGCTACCGCGACTTCCATCTCTGGACCCTGGTCGTCATTCACCACCTTTGCGACGTCGGGCTCCAACACGTACACGTCACAGACGAACTACGTACTCCCTTTCGGCAGCGGTGCTATCTACATGGGTGACCGCTGGGTCTCGTCTAATTTGATGAGAAGCACATACGTCTGGCTCCCGCTCACCATATCCGGGACAACCGCCAGCATGGCCGACCAAGTGAACTGGGTACCGAACGTATCAGCTGGTACCTGGACAGTAGGTCCATCAGAGGTCTGGCCAGAGGCAGAAGCGGCCACAATTGCAAACGGAGCTACAATCGCTTCGTGCTCAGCATGCAGCGGGACCAAAGACGTCGGATATATCGGCGGCTCATCTGGCGGCTCGGTCACATTCTCAGGCGTAGCCAGTAGTGCATCGACAAAGAGCACCATCCGCGTCAAGTATCTCAATGGAGATTCGACGCAGCGGTATGCGACTGTGACGGTCAATGGCGCGAGTCAGAAGTTAGCCTTTCTGCCTACGGTTGGAGGGACGCCTGGCACTAGCACGCTGCATGCTAATCTGAACCCGGGGAGCTCGAATACTATCGTGATTACTACGACGGACGGCTCGTATGGGCCTGATATTGATAGGGTTATGGTCCCTGCGAGCTGAGGACTCTAAAATATCGGGTCTACTGAAGATCCCAGCCTCATAAGTGAATCGCCGGGCAGTGATAGGCTTTTCAAGATATCGTGATGTAGTAATTTCTTTTCGTGAACATCAATCACCTGTATGATGTCGCCGTAACGGTCGCTCGCTGCCAACATGATGAAGGTAGCCGTTGGCACGGTTTCTTAGGCAACACCTGCCACCCCGCGGATCTGGAGTTTTGGACAACGAGGGCCACTGCATTCCAACTTATCCTATGCAAGCCCTGCGCGAGTCTTGAGGCTAGAGATGCGTTGCGGCATGCTTCTATCTGAGGGTTCTATTGATGCTGGTCAGCCTTGATTTTCTTTACGGGTTGTAGCAATCACGCCCTCGCCCGCTCAACCTACCTCGCCATAATGCCCTTTCCATTCCGCAGTCACTCTTTGACCCTAACTTGCTCTTCGCTTGTCTCGTAATGGTCATTAAACTGGATCTGCAGCACTCGTCGTCGCAGGCGACTTCACAATGGCCCATGATTTATCGGCTGCGGAAGTCTCGGTACGTCGTTCAGCTCTTTGTCCAAGTCGCCCGCTTCTAGTGTTAATCTGGGACAGAATGAGACAAACTGGTGTCTATAGCTGTTCCAGTTTCCAATTACCTGCATCGCTCTTAGGGTATAAGAGTGCACGCGAGTGCTATGTTAAGGAGATATATCTCTTCATTGATGCTTCTTGGCATAGAATATTCTTTGGTATCAGTGTATCTAGAGAAAACCAGGAAGTCTAGGCGGATGACTAATACCAATGTTTTTTAACGAGAGCCGTGTGAAATCTCAACGGAGCGCGAAGCGTGAAGGCTAGGCCTGGCTTGTTGACCTTATCAACTCGAAGAAAAGATCATCGGAGTCTCGCAGTTCGGACGCATACATTCGAGTGGTGATGAGCTGCTTCAATACAACTATTATCTGAGAGACGAAGACAAGTCCCTCACCGAACCGCTCGGCTAGCTTTTAGTATCGGTCCGAATCGCTATCAACAGCCATGATCGTGCATGCTGTACAAGGACACAAGCTGTACACTGGATCCAGTTCGCCAGCGAAGTCCCCATGGGTTAAGCTGCGACTACGCGGGGTGACTCGACTTTGTAGGAGTTCCGAGGAATCGTACGAGTGATTGCCTTGTCGATGTCTGGTAGCGGCCGAGGAGAGCACGGTTTCTCCCACTTGTTTTGGGCAGACAGGGCGGAACTAGGGACAAAGAGTCGTCAATTTTCAGAGCCGGTGAAAGCATCAATCGCCAACTATCATGATCCTTGCAAGCTCGATGCGGGGGAGCTCCAATTTCCCCAATCCTTCTCCATGTTGGTATCTGCCCGAGGATCTGCCATCCAATGATGACATTGGTGAGAATGCGCCGCCAAGCCGCTCTGCGGGGACCCCACGCCGGATATGGGAGTAAATTTGGCCGGTGGTCCTCGTTTGCTCGCTTGCTGGGCGACAGGACCTTGCTCCCTTTGCTGTTCTGCTGGTAGCTTGACCGCCGATCCCTGGCGGGACCCTTGAAAGCTCCGTGATAGCGCCGGCATTGGTGTCATCCATCGTGTTCAGTCCTCATGCTCGGCTCATGGGCTCTCGCTCGGTTTTGATGAGTGAACGCGAATGCCAATTGAGGTCATGGCAGTGTAGCGGGAAACAGATCGGTCCTGAATCTTGCAAGATCGAGTTCTTCTGGTTGGTCAATTGAGGAAATCAGACCCAATGTCATCACTTGCAACATTCTCGGTCCGGACCAAGCTTGGAGGTGAGCTGGGATGAACATGCCTTCCCGGCCGCTATCCGGCGTTTTCGGCAAGGCAGGTCATGAACCAAGGATAACATCAATCCGCCTTGGACAGGGAATAATAATCTCCATCTCCCTGTCGAGGCTATCGTACAAAAAAGCGGGACACCCCCGGCCGAGGGTGGGGTGGAATGTGCCCAACTTTTTTGTACGATAGCCTCGCCTGTTCCCGGACGAAACCAGCTAGTGACAGAGAGGCTTTTAGCTTTTCGTTATGGGAGGAAATCCTGTGGGCATAATCGTGTTGCCGCGGTCTAGTTTTAGTCTGCTGCGGACTCTTGGAGAACTTGAGTCAGACGAATGGAGATTATTCAATATCACTGATCAGAACGTTCGTGAGAAATCTTGTCTCAACGCAGCTAGCGGACACCCTTGCCCGATCTCGTGAAATCTACATAGAAAATGCAGGCTGGGAACGTGGCAAGCCATGATCAGCACGTAAAAAGAACCCTCATGCGGGGTCACAGGAACTGGGAAATGACGACCAACGACCAACGGCGCCGAAAATGAATTACCCCGACAGGGCTTGAGTGACGTTGGTGCTCATCTTGGGATTGATTGCTAAGGTATAAAAGACCATGTCCATGGCCTTATTTGAGTGACTAGATCTCACGAGGAACAACCAAGGTGACTGGATCTCACAAGGAACAACCAAGGCTCACATCTCACAATGGCGAGCCTCTTGTTCATGGCGGTGGCCGCCTCAGCTTCTGCTCTCACGGCTTCCAGCTACCCTACTGGTGATCCTCTTGCTGCTTGCCCTGGCTACAAGGCTTCCAATGTCAAGACCACCCACTCTGGTCTGACTGCGGACTTGAAGCTCGCCGGGAAAGCTTGCAATGTCTACGGAACGGATTTGAAAGAATTGACTTTGGAGGTCACGTACGACACTGGTATGTTCCTCAAGTGAAGAATTAAGAGAACAGAAGCTCTAACTAAACTTCGTAGACTCAAGGGTTCATGTGAAAATCCAAGATCCTGCCAACAATGTCTACCAAGTCCCCGAGTCTGTCTTCCCTCGCCCTGAGAGCCAAGGCGTGGACAAGAAGAAGTCGGCTCTTAAGTTCGACTACGTCGAGAGCCCATTCAGTTTCAGCATCTCCCGATCAGACTCGAAAGAGGTCTTGTTCGACACTTCAGCCGCCAGCTTGGTGTTTGAGACGCAATACTTGCGCCTGAGAACCAGCCTTCCAGATGACCCCAATCTCTACGGTCTTGGAGAGCACTCAGACCCGTTCAGACTGAATACAACAGACTACATTCGCACTTTCTGGTCTCAAGATGCTTACTCTGTTCCGACTGGCGCAAACTTGTACGGAAATCATCCTGTCTACTACGAGCTGCGTGAAACCGGTGCTCACGGTGTTTTCTTCCTGAACTCAAACGGCATGGATGTCAAGATTAACAACACCGATGGAAGCGACCAATACCTCGAGTACAACACTCTCGGTGGTGTCCTCGACTTCTACTTCGTCGCCGGTCCTAGCATGGTCGAAGTGGCCCAGCAGTACGCTGAAGTCGCTGGCTTACCCGCAATGATGCCTTACTGGGGTCTTGGTTTCCACAACTGCAGATATGGATACCAAGATGCTTTTGATGTTGCCGAGGTTGTTTACAACTACAGCCAAGCTGCCATTCCTCTGGAAACTATGTGGACCGATATCGACTACATGTATCGACGAAGAGTCTTCTCGCTCGATCCTGAGAGATTCAACATCAAGATGATGCGCGAACTTGTCGATTATCTGCATGGTCACGATCAACACTACGTCGTGATGGTCGACCCTCAAGTTGCTGTTCAAGACTTCCCAGGCTCGCTACAACGTGGTATCGAGGACAATGTCTTCCTCCTGAGAGCCAATGGCTCTCTCTGGGAGGGTGTCGTCTGGCCCGGTCTTACAGCCTTTCCTGACTGGTTTTCCGAGAACATCACAAAGTTCTGGAACAATGAGTTTGCCATGTTCTTCGACAAGGACACCGGTGTCGATATTGACGCGCTCTGGATCGATCTGAACGAACCCTCAAACTTCCCATGCAACTTTCCCTGCGACGATCCCTACACAATCGCCAACTCCGGCTCCTACCCACCAGAGCCCCCAGCCGTCCGCTCGCCACCACGCCCTCTCCCCGGATTCCCCTGTGACTTCCAGCCCGAAGGCTGTGACGCTTCAAAACGAGAAGTCCAAGTAATCCGTTCTGGCCTCCCTCCCCGAACATCCTACCCACACTTGGTAACTAAAGCCGCCACACCGGGCCAAGCCCTCGGTCTGCCCGGCCGGGACCTCCTATTCCCTAAATACGCAATCCACAACAAAGCAGCCTACACGGACAGTTGGAACGCAGCCGAGGGCGGAATCTCCAACCACACGGTAAACACCGACGTAATTCACCAAAACGGCCTAGCTATGTACGACACGCACAACATCTTCGGCACAATGATGTCCTCCGCGTCCCGCGACGCCATGCTTGCTCGCCGCCCCGAACTTCGCCCAATGATCATCACGCGTTCCACATTTGCAGGCGCTGGTAAGCACGTAGGCAAGTGGCTAGGCGACAACATCTCAGATTGGGATCACTACCGCCTCTCCATCCGCAGCGTGCTTGCCTTCGCCGCGATATACCAAGTCCCCATGGTAGGCGTAGATACCTGTGGCTTCGGCGGAAATACCACGGAACAACTCTGTGCTCGATGGGCGGCATTATCTGCCTTCGCGCCGTTTTACCGCGTTCACAATGAACTGGGGAATATTGGCCAGGAGCTGTACAGATGGCCTGCTACCACGGAGAGCGGGCAGAAGAACATCGCGATTCGGTACAAGCTGCTTGATTATTTCTATACCGCCATGCACCAGCAGAGTGTTGATGGAACGCCTGCGGTCAATCCGATGATGTTTTTGTATCCCAAGGACAAGAACACTTACGGACTTGACTTGCAGTATTTCTACGGGCCCGGGATCCTGGTCGCGCCTGTTACGGAGGAGGATAGCACCAGTGTCAGCATTTATCTTCCCGATGACGTGTTCTACGATTGGTACACACACAAAACAATCGAAGGAAAGGGGAAGAACATCGTCGTAGAGAATCAGGAGTGGACGGACATCCCGCTCTACATGCGCGGTGGTATCATCTACCCTCTGCGCTCTGAATCTGGCATGACTACCACGGAAGTCAGGACGAAGCCGTTCGAGCTCATCGTAGCTGTAGATAGAGATGGCAAGGCGTCGGGTAGTCTGTACCTCGACGATGGCGTCTCATTGGAGCAGAAGAAGACGTCGGAGATTAGCTTCAAGTACGCCCATGGTGCGCTGAAAGTCAGTGGCACCTTTGGATACACGAAAGACGTGAAGTTGAGCAAGGTCACGTTCTTGGGACTGGGAAAGAAAGGTAAAAGGGATGAGGTGGATAGCGTCACTGTCGATGTTGATAGGGCACTGACTGGGGAATTTACGGTGGATGTTGATGTTTGAGTACTAGATTGAAGGGTCAATCTAGGAGGATCTAATTGAACAAAGTTAACATTTACGACGACATTGGATGTTCGATAGATTTTTCCACTGCGAGGTTCGAAAAGCGTGATGCTAGAAGAGACACATTCTGTAGTCGGATGCATGAGATAGGTTTCGAAGGTAAGAAATCAACCCAGATGGAACAGCCTATTTTGTCAACATGATGATTGGCATAGGTGAAAAATCAGCTATCGAAGAAAAAATCATAGAAGAGGCTTGGTTTGGATACTATATTTATCATAGATCGAGCGACTCCGAGACACGGAGGCATGTCCAACACGTCCTGGATCACTCTCGCTGACTCGTGGTACCTACCTAGACAATCTTAGATGCATAAATGCCTCGAACGACTCGGCTCCCTGTCCACGGCAGCATGCTTGCCTTATTCTTCTTTGGGGGTCTGATATAATGCTTCGTCATGAGCTTCCAGAACGCCAACACTCCTATCCGCGCAAAGATTCCTATTCGTGCAAAGATACTTTAAATGTAATTTTGTCGCTACCTTCAGATGAAGAAAATGCTCTGTGTTTACAGCTGCATGTTGGTAGCCGGGCTTCTGCTCGGTTGACCTCGTAAATGTGCAGCCGAGTTCTTAAACAAACTCTGCCAGATAAAAGCCTCACTGAGTAGAAGTTCGATGTCCTTTTCGGTCCAATCCCGAGTTGGCAATGCCTGTAAGAACATCATGATTTCTTGGAAGTCCATCTTCACTAGCTTGGCCGACCATTTGACCAAGAACGCGGCGCATACGTAGAGATGAAACTCGGAAAACCCTTGCTCCTCGGCCTATGTCGTTGTCAGTGTGCGAGAACCAGAATCGACAGTAGCATGGATTTGCCCTTACAAGATAAGTGTCCCACATGCGAATAGTGTTTCGGACACTGATCTCCCTCATGAGCAGACAATTCATCCAGCGGAAACTGAACTGGATGAACTCGACCTGCTCGTTCTCAAGATGCTTTGCCAGTCTTTCGTCGATCCTAGCGGTAAGATCTCGAAGCGCAGCAACTTGCCTCTGAATACCGGGCTGTGCAACAATGTAATGATCTTGGATACCGTCCAGTAGCTTGGTCAAGCACCAATATGAGTCGGCCTCTACTGCGTCGAGCACAGCTTTGGGAAGTTGCCCAGGATCCATACCACTTTCAATGTCGTTATCAGTGATATAGCTGCCCAGAAAGACTTGCCAGAATGGTGACACCAAGTCATTGATCCCCTGCACGTAACCACTTGCTGGATGCCGAATGGCCCAGACATATAAGATGCGCTCTAGAGACCGCTGTGTGGCTTCGTAGCTATATAACTCGATATGTGGATTCGTCCTCGGTACATCGATGCTAATCTGGTGCCATATAGCTTCGTCGAGACCTCTGGAGCGACCTGTCGCATTGGGCTTGGCGCCACCACGTTCAAAGGCTTGACTGACGCCATCGAGATATTCTCTGCGCTTGCGCTCTAGCGTCGCAACTCGCCGTTCACTACTCGTGGGCAGATAGCTCAGCAAAAGCTGCCATGTCATCGCACGGACTTCCTCAGGTACTCCGCTCCACGCTAATGCTCTCAGGTCTGTTATGGGAATGGTGGTGGCTTGAAGAATCTTCTTGAACTTGTTAATTTTGGTGACCCTTGAGTTTATGGCATCTATCTCTCTCGGCGTGGCATTAGCTGGAGTGCTAGGATGGTCTATGAGATGTAACGCATTTGCAGGATCTAGGGTCATAATTAGCAATTGGACGAATCCGGTCCTCGGGGAGGGGCTGCAAGAACGGACCTTTTAGAATGTCCTTGTACTGTGGTCTTAATATCTTTCCCTCTGTCTTTTTCGGCATTGGATACGAAAGGCTGGGTCTTTCGATGGCGATGTCAGCGCTGTCTGAGTACCGTCGACCTGATGTGTTGACCTGCGAGCCCGAGGGCTCTCGAGGAGCTTGATTCGCATCTTTCGCGGCCGCGGCACGACGAGAGCGGCGCTTCATGTTGGAAAGGCTGGGCAGACCAAAGTCATCTCCGTCGTCGTCCTCGTAGCCGTATTCATCGTCACCTTCCGGGTCTTCGACATTCCAGTCAGAGTTCGTGGTTGACAAGAAGTTGAAGTAGGACTTGAGCGGAGGAGAAGAGTGCGAAGGGCTGGGCTTGTATGAGGTAGAACCGGCATCGCTTGTTCGGGTCTTCTTGGTAGAAGGGGACGGTGACTTCGAATTGGCAGAGGATCCGGATATGTTTCTAGCGCATCGTAAGATTCCTTGTTTCGTCCAAGCGGTGGGCAGGGTAGGCTGAGGGCGTACAAAGAGTCGAACTTGAGCATGTCGGCATGGGAATACGCTGCCCCTACTACCAGATTGCCATCTCGGCCTGTTCGTTTGGAGGTGCTCTCTCGGGTAGTATGCCAGAAGGGCGATGCGGATCTAGAGGCGCACATGTGAGCCTGTCGGAGTATGTAGTCATGACAGGAGCGGGGATGGCTCACTCAGATCTGTCTATAAGGATTTGAAAATATAGTTAGTCAAGATAGATCTCTTTACCCCCCGACAATGCGTTGTCTCGAGCGATAGTATCCCAACTCACCAACCTGAACCATCTCCTACAGGCCGGTACGTCATCGTTAGTTGCCGTTGCTGCTAGCCTTGGTGGTTTACTATGTGTGATAGAGGGGGCAGTATATACCTGCTGGGGAGGCTTCTTGCCGCCACCGGAAGAAGAGAACATGGCGACGGTTGTGAGTGGTTGCAAGACTATAATTGCATGGTTGTATGCGAGAATGTTGGTCGGCTTGGATGGTGATGTGTAGGCGGCAGTCGCACCAGTACAAAGTGGGATGTTCAGACTCCTTCAGACTCAACAATGGAGCCTCTGATGGAGGGCCCTGGAGTACCTAAATGCTGTAAGCCCGCTGCCCGTAGCTCAGGTACCACGCCGCATTTCTTCGCTCTTGGCGAGTGTCAACTCACCACACTTCCCCAGTTGTTTGGCGCTCCTGGAAACATTGAATGCGAATTACTACTATAATATGCAGTGCATTAAACACTGCTACCTGGCTCCGACATTCCAACATACCATGCGGGCGCAAGCCACAGGACTGGCATTAGGTAGACACTGGACACCTGCACTGGATGCCATCTACTATGTCCCGTTTTCAAGGTCCTGAATGGCCCATGTTCAATGCGCTGGAAATACATTGGTCACAACTTAGTAATACATCACTCATATTTCATTGATACTAAGTAGCCCGAAAGGTAAGGAGAGTGTGTGGTAAGATAGAAATATTCAATGCCCAATGTTTTGAATTACATCCGCGAGCCAAAGAGCACTGCCAGTGGCTGATGAGATGGACGTGTGTGCGGTGAATGCAGTTGTACCTTCCAGTGGGCACCTACAGCGAAGTGCCCCCGATTGCCTTTCGACCCCTGCCGATTCCAGTGCGAGAAGTGTTCGCGGTGCTCGGCAGGTGCACCTGGACCCCACTGTTCTAGTTCATGCCTACCTCAGGTACCTAATGGAAGCTGCAGCCACGACTCGGGGTCTCTCATTGGTCCAGTCTTTCCTCGACAAGCCTTCCGTCCCAACTTCCAGCTCAGAAACCTTTCGACGACGTTCCCACCCTGGAGAAAGCTGCCTACACGCCGATTTTTCCCATCCCCGAACACCCATTTTGCGATTCATCATTTCTACCTACTCATCCCCCATCCTCCATTCTCCATTCCCGCCCCCTCTTCTTGCCAACGTCCTTTCTGTACAAGGTGTCTTCTGCTCTCTGTTGATCCCAGACATCGGCATCCAGATCAACGAGTCCTCGCATCTCCCGAGCGCATCGCGCTGCACTGCACCGTATCACGCGCTCTCTCGCCTTGACCATCGGGGTTCAACCCGCCCATCGCCACGATGGCCGAAGAAAACTTCGAGGACGATCTCTTTGCCGACTTGTAAGAGCTCCGATTTCTATAGACTCTGCCTTTTGGCCTCCGCCTCCCATCGGCACCTTCCGTGCCATCAGAACAACTCAGCTTACGTCTGACTAGGTACGACGACAACGACACTTCGGCCGCACCGGCTTCTGCACCCGCACCCGCACTCGCGCCCGCCTCTGTTGTCGCTCCTGTCCCTGTTCCTGCCGCAGAGCCCAAGCAAGAGCCCGCCGACGAGTACTTGCCTGATGAGCCTAGCTATGGTGGCGCTGAGAATGGTTACGGAGACAACCAGGACGAGCACTATGAAGATGATGACGACGACATCGATTTCAACCTGGGCAACGGCCCACCTAACAATGCCGCTCCCGCACAGTCGTACAAAGAAGAGTCCCCCGGTCCCTCTTTCCACACCACGCGTGGCCCCAGCTCCAAGGAAGATGGGTAAGTCTGTTTTGTTTTTCGCAACCCCTCCCCCAATGCATATGTCACGTTGTCGGCCCTACACACTTTGGAGTGATGGATTCTCGAAACTGCGGGAGCCGCCAGTCTCTAGAATGTTGTGGAGTTTTGCCCGGGGATATCGCCACCGGCAAAGAGAAGAGCTGGTTCACTGTCCTGGATCAAGGCTGGAGGGTCATGAGTCAAGAATGACAGGCTACCTGGCTACTGCATGTCCAACTAGCACTACAAAAAAGCTGCTAGAGTACTAGATGCTACACCGGCTGGCAATCGAAGGTCGGGCGAGGGATCGCAGCACTATCACAGCTCGAGGTTCGTCAAGAGAGACAAGAAGGGACCAAGCGCAGGGATAACTCGCGCTCTATGATGACCTGACAAGACCACTGGATAAGAAAAGACTCGACCTAGCCAGTGCCAGAAAACTCTCCATACTGCCTTTCATAGCCACCCGTCAAGATATGCTCATAGGGCTCGACAAGACAAGGGTACGCCTTCTCTGAGGATGTAACAAAGAAGCTTGGCAGCGAATAGCGCTCGAGTTAGATGACCTAGCTTGACGATAGCAAGAGAACAACGAAAGCAAGAATTCGACACAATCATTTCGGTCACCATCTGCATTCCCTTGTCCATCTGAGCACTGTTGTTGTGGTCTTGTGGCCTGATCACAAGCTAGAATACACAGGACCCCATCTCTCCGTACACACCATCATCACCACTGTCGTCGAGGGCAGGCTAGGGCTCGAGGCGCAGACCAAGAATAGACACCGGGTTTAGGGCATTCTAGGAAGATAGCTATACGCCAGTTGATTCATCGACGAGCCGCTAAGCTCACAAGCCGACGAGCCACCACAGTCCCTCAGCTCTTACCACGGCAATCCAACGACGCATAATTACAGCCATGTAGTTGATACTTGTACAACGTTTGGCCTTGGAGTGTTGGAACACGCCCGCATCAATGCCTCACGGGCGCTACGTCATCATTCAGCGTGCCATGTTTGCTCATGAGCAATCACAAACATCTAACTCACAAAAGCTGATGTGGCCTAACAAAGAAACTGCACTTGTGTCTTGGATGGATGACCAATGATTGATAGCTGACTTTTGATTGCATAGAAAAATGTTCATTGGAGGTCTAAACTGGGAGACAACTGATCGTAAGGGCTTACCTAATCTGCCAAGTCTTCTACTCTAGCTGCGGCTTGTTCACTAATGCGTGTGATCGTGTAGAATCTCTTCGTGATTACTTTTCCCAGTTTGGCGAAGTGACCGAATGTACTGTCATGAGAGACGGCTCTACAGGGCGCTCCCGTGGATTCGGCTTCCTGACGTTTAAGGATCCAAAGACGGTCAACATCGTCATGGTTAAGGAACATTTCTTAGACGGAAAATTAGTAAGACGTCATGTCACCATATCATCCACCTCTTCACGTGGTACTAATCACAGTCTAGATTGACCCCAAACGAGCCATTCCTCGCGATGAACAGGAGAAAACGTCCAAGATCTTCGTCGGTGGTGTGAGCCAGGATACCACTGAGAACGAGTTCAAGGATTACTTTGCCCAGTTTGGCCGCGTCGTGGACGCAACGCTCATGATGGACAAGGATACCGGTCGTCCTCGTGGATTTGGATTTGTCACTTTCGAGAACGAAGTAGGTGTCGAAGCATGCCTGAATACTCCTCTAGAGATCCACGGCAAAGCGATCGAGGTCAAGAAGGCCCAGCCTCGAGGTAACATGCGAGAGGAAGAGGAGGCCGCAAGACGCGGCAAGTTTAACAAGAAAGGCGGCATGGATGATCAGAGCAACGCCCAGAACCAGATGGGAAACCAGATGAACCAAGGTGGCATGACGCCACAGGTCATGGCTCAATACATGCAGAGAATGCAGCAGGTCATGGCCATGATGCAACAGCAGGCAGCCATGAATCGAGGTATGGGTATGAACCCTGCCATGATGCAGATGATGCAAATGCAGCAGATGCAGCAGATGCAAAATCAGATGGCCCAGGGTGGCGGCAACAACTCCAACAACCCCATGGCAGGGATGAACCAGGCCATGATGCAGCAAATGCAGAACCAGATGATGGCCAATGCCGGAGGTCAAGGCCAAGGCCAAGGCAACGATGACCAGCAAGGCTACAACGACTACAACCAGCAGCAGATGTACAACCAGCGAGGCGGTGGAGGTCGACGAGGAGGTCGCGGTGGATATAACCAGAACTACGGCAACATGGGGGGCGGTGGTGGGGGCGGTGGCGATCCGACCTCGTGGGAGGGCATGTATGACGACGTCCCCCAGCCAAACTTTAACCAGGGAGGACGTGGAGGTGGATATCACCGTGGCCGAGGCGGCTATAACCAGAACCCGGCTTCGGCCGACCCCAACCAGGCTCCTCCGCCCAACGCTCCGACTGGCCCCAAGAACGCTGGTAAGCCCGGTGCCAACTATCGTGGTGGTGGTAGAGGAGGTAACCGTGGTTTCCATCCTTACGGTCGCTAGCAACCTCCGTCTGGTCGCGGAAATCACGAGCCTTCGGGTCAGAATCGTTCGTACAAGAGAGACAGTGCTGGACCGCCTGCCAACGCCCCGACTGGTCCCAGGAATACAGCTAAGGACACAGCTATCCCTGGTCTTAATTACAACCTGGGCGATTAGAGCTCGTCCGCCGACCAGTATTGTCCCAATCATTCTTACAAACAGGACGACGAGGGAGAACAACAACAACAAAACCAGAACCATAGTGGGTGAAGTTCTGGAACCACTGTTTCTTATCTCTGGAGAAGTTTAGGTTGCCTGGTCAGGATTGATCCAAAGTAGTGGACTGACTGACATTGGTGAGCTGATCACACTTCTCTTCGCACTGAGGCTCTTCTCAGCCTTCAAGCTATCTTGCAATACCCCCGATATGACATATCTCGTTCGCAAATGACGGAGCGGAAGCTGCGCTCCCATTTGTTTGTACTTATACATGTTGCGCCTCCCGTTGGCATAATACGGACGGCTAGATGCTTCTGGTCTCAGGACCACCGACTACGCGGCATCTTATGGAAGGAAGAGAACACCGAAAGAAGAACGGAAAGAAACCCGCCGAGAAAAAATTGAAATTGTATATGGATCTTCCACGGCTCGATTTGAATCTGTCGACTTGACGGTACGGAAGATTCAGATGAGGGGGCGCTGAAGGCCCTTGATCAACACTGCCTAAGTAGCTAGTAATTGCCGACTACGCAGAGTCGGAATCAGGGAACGCGCGGGTTTCAGCTGGGTGGCATGCCGATACTGAATACAAGGGTACTCGCATTGAATGGATCTGTGATTGCGACGTGGTGTTTGTGGTGTCTGTGATATGAATTGTTTTCTGTTCCCTGCAGGTGACATGCAAATCTCTGGTCAATGTTGTGGGCGAAACAAGTCTGAACCTTTCCGTACTGGTCCACGCAGCGCTGTCGTTCAGTCAAAATATTTTGCTGTAGTTAAGGAGACCATTAGTATCTGTGTTTAAGTAAGTATCTGTATCATTCCATGCTATTACGGAGTATTGGAATTGCATACGTCAATATCCTGTTACATCTTCTCTAACCACCAAAAATGTTCAAGTTGGATTTTCAGGGATATGAGAAGTCTGTAGTAGCGCGCCCCGGACAGGCGTGGGACCTACCTGAACAGGCCCGTTGGGTACCTACCTACCATCACTCTGGCTCGAGGTTGTTGTCGTCAGGTACATGTAGGTAGCTAAGGCAGGAGCAAACGCTTCCCTCAACGGGGCAGGATATCTTATCCGCAATCATGTCTTAGTTAGAAATGATACAAATTCTGCACATTGATTCGTGAAAGTGATACGTACCACTGACCATCGCGGTCGGAACCGATGTGATCTCACCTCGACTAACCCCGCGACCAACCAACAAAGCTTCACGCACGATTTGATCGAGGAGCAATTGTGAGCCTCTCTCCCTACAGACTTTCACAATCTCGCCCCCAGCTTGACGAGTCTGCTCTCTCTAATGGGCAGCGATCTCCGTTGCGTGGTCACTCGAAATTTGGAACGAGCCTCGAAGCACACCGCATGAGTACTACAGGGCCTAGAGAGAAATCTCTCGACAGCCACCATGTTCACACCGGCAGTGACCCCGTATCAATCCATGCTGTATGCCCTTGGGAACACTCCCGCCGCCAGCCTCACGAGAGCATTTCCCAACGGCATCGACGCGGATGTCTTACTGCTTGGATGTGGCGATGTCCGCAACATTCTCTACACGGCATATTGCGAACGCGGGCTTCGTGAGTGCAAATCTTTCTTTTGCCAAATCTACGTCGCATCGGCTTTGCTCCCCTTTGAAGCATCCAACGTCGCTTTCGGCCGGATATGATAAGCACCGTATACCTATACTTACATCTAAGTAGCAAAACGCAAACTGGACATTACTTGCTGCGACATCGAGACTGGCATTATTGGTCAGCTACATATACACCTTTCCAACAGAATGCTTGCTGATTCTTCCAAGCACGGAATGTCGCCCTGCTATCACTCCTCACCGATGGAGTCAATGCTGATACAGCCATGGACATTTATTTCCACGTGAATATCCGTCCAGAGTCATTCGACGTGCTCCAAAACCACACCACCAAGCTGTCTTCTCTCATGGAAAGTCTTGAAAGGTGGCAGAGTGGACCTTATGGGAGCTTTATCAAGTTCTGCGATGAAGGATCACTGGACCTTGCGCGGGCGATAATTATCAAGTTTGCAGCCCCCAAGACAGCGTCGGAAGCTAAAGCAGATTTATCAAGGTGTTTGAATCATGCAAAAGAATGTTTCAAGGCACTGCATGGCACTGACGCTCTAACTATGACCGGATTGCGTTCTGCAGCACCGGTGACCATGTCAGCCATCAAGTATATGCAACTTCCCTACCAGCATTACTGGCAAAATGGCACCTTCGTACCAGATCCTTCTCCATTGCCTAATCCCTTATTCGTAGAGACACTCTCTGAGAACACTGTCTTGCATTACGGCACAGACCCAATCCTTGGGTTTCACCTAGCAACGGCTTTCGCAGAGTTGGGCCCTGCCTCGCCACTTCGACCCAAAGGTCCAAAAGAAAACGGCCTAAAGCGAATAGTCGAGGCTGCGAGAGTTCAATTCCATGAATGGGCATCCGCATACCAAGCGATGTACAAAAACCAGATCATAGTTCGATTTGGCATCGCTGATGCGCTAACCTTTGGCCATACAATGCAACACGCCTCTACTAGATCAAGCAAGCCCGTCAATTTGTTTCGCCGCCGACTAGATGCGTCCCAGCTCATACTCAACGCGAAAGATTATGGAGAAGATGGAGACGCCCCGTCGTCTTTCGATATTGTCGACACATCCAATCTTATAGATCATCTCGGAGCCATCAATCTGCTCATTGCAACGGCACCACTGCTCAAAGATTCGGTCCGATCTGTTTTGTACCTCGAGACTCTAGTCAAGTCGGGGGCCACAAACAAAGCTCACTTCGATACCCTACTGAAAGGTCACACTCCGACTATCTCGCTATTATTGGGATTGGCTCCAGTCGAATACTGGGCGTCGAGCACCTTCGTCTCATCTTTTGATGAGCTAATGATGGGCATGGTACTTGCCGGAGAGAATAGAACACAGTGCCATTCACGATTGTCGTTCAAGCTAGCCAGACACTTCCTGCGCGGAACACAAAGTCATGATTATCTAAAAGTGAAGGCGCTCTCTCTAGCCAAGTTGGCTTTTGAAGTCTACCACAACACATTTCGATATGAAGACCCTTTAGATTTGATGAAACTTTCACGAGAAGATATATCAAATGACAAGACGAGTTTAGCGTTCCCGGTGTATCATCGGGGCAGTTTCGTCTCGTTTACGAAACTGATGAGCGCCAATGTCTCTACTGACTACCCTCTCTTCTGGAAACATCTGCTTGTACTCATAAAACAAGACACGCGTCATTATGGACTTCATTATTACCAGGAGTTCATGGCACAACTGCACATTCAAGGCTTGCACACAGCTGCTGCACTAGCCCTTGGACCTGAAGCGCGGCTGAGCTTCCTGGGACTAGATACTTGGGACTCCACTCCCGAAGTTGTATGTGTGACAGTGGAAGTCCCACGCGAGCATTTCGACAAATTGTACGCCACCGAGAGACAAAAGATATCGCCGCCTACTCTTCGAGGCATTGTAGACCCCCGTGCAACAGATTCAAAGCATTTTTTCTCCTGTGTTCAACTCATCTTTGGTTCTATGAAGGCAACAGATGATGGCAGAAAGGGTACTGTCTCGATCGTTGAAGACAGAAGTGGCTGGCAAGGACAGTCCGCCATCACTATCTCTTTCTATGCCCCAACGAATTTGCTGTTCACCGACCCTTCAAATGTCATGGTGGGGCTTAGCGTTCAACCTACCCTTTCAAGAATGAATTTCCATACTTTCTTCCAGCCGGAGAGCTCAGAACAGTATATGATACCCCTTAACGAAGCTCGGATCTCCAAATATCTTCCTGGGATGGAGGGGTACCCGACGATATGTGAGCGCGCGACTCTCAAATACCCAAACTCGGCCGAAGTACCAGCTTTAGATACAAGATTGACACTGTCTCTCAACCTTACAAACGATAAAGTTGATACCATCTGCGGCCATGTAGACTTTCTTGTTGGGAAGGGTAAGGAGCTCCTTTCGAATGCAACCCCCATCGAGATGAAGCAATCCTCGCCTACTACTATCGATGTCGTCTTCGGTGATAGACTCCTCATTTATCCCATCAATTTCCCATGTCCGGTCTCCCAAGAACATGCCAAGTTGCGCATCGCCCGCACAACAGGTTACGTTGAAATCCTCGCACCACTTGCCGATCCGCTACGCTCGAAGGCAATGGAGCTCTCGGCCCTTCCCATAACCCTAGGGAAAGATAGTATCCCCGTAGTATCAAACGGCCACCATATCAACCTAGACTCCCTCCCCATACTAAACGTCGAGGCTTCAATGAAAAGTGAAATTAACTGGCTCATACCTCTCACGTCTAGCCAGTTCAGCGTGTCCGAACGCAAAGTCCGCGAGGCGCATCTACATACAGGAGCTGGGACTATGACACCGCGTCTGAATGTCAAAGACTCTCTGTACACGATGTTCATGCTTTCCTCAGGTGTCCAGGGAGGCCAGACCGGTTTATTCTCCATCAACCGAGGGGACCTCGGGATCTGCATGCTCATATTCGTGAGCGCAATCCGCATCGACGGCGCTGCAGGCAGCGTCGTAGCAGATGCTGCTTGTCTCCCCTTAACAGTGTCTGTCGTCCGCAACCCATACATGAACGAATTCCTGTTGTTTATGCGCGAACTTGAAATCTGCGCCATCGAGGTCGGGGACGAGGAGATGCAGCTATGGATGCGGATGGTACCCGCAATGGCCGAAAGATGTCGCACGTGGAGCCACAAGAAATCCTGCGAGTACCGCAAGAAGGGCGCGACTATACCCCTGAGCACGAAGATAGGAGAGCAGATCATCTGCTCCTGCGGCAACGGACATGTTCCTGACGACTTCAAACATATGCCTGATTGGGATGTAGCGAAGCAACACATGGTGCGGCTTGCGATCAGTCCAATTTACCCCGTGCCGATTCTGGAGTCGGTGGTTAATAAGGAGCTACTGGATGATGCGACAACAAAGGCTTCGGCGGAGAAATGTCGGAATTGCAATGCGATGAGGGGAAAGAATACGGAGAAGCTGATGAAGTGTTCGAGGTGTAAGGAGGCTTCTTATTGCTCGCCTGAATGTCAGAAAGCGGACTGGAAAAAGCATCGTGCGGAGTGTAGGGCGCAGACTCTGGTGTAGAGATAGACGGGGATCATTTTCTGATGTATTTATTAGGCTTCAATTGAAAAAGGGGTGAAGTGACGACAGAGAGCGTTTATGTTCAGTGGTTTTACCTCGCGAGACATTTTCGAACCAACATGCCAGCAGTCACTCCTGTACTGCGCACCAATCTCGTACTTTAGTGCTATTAGTCTGTGTCACATTGAACAGTAGACGATTGAATGAATTCATAGTCACCACATTCTCTTGAAGTTCAATGAGTGTTCATTTTATGATATCTACCTACTGCCATACACCAAACCACCCTCATGCTCCTCAGAACCCCTCTCATCCCCTGTCCTCCACACCCTTGTCCTCCCCTTTCCTCCACACCCCTCCCTATACATTCTCACCATCTCAATCAAATCCTAAAACAAGTTAAACTTGCACACAAAATGCTTTCGCAAAAGAAGCTCACAATTTCCTGTTTCAAGTTAGCCTACCTGTCGAAGTACGCTGGGGAACAGAGAGGAAGAACCAAAAGGGAAGAAATACTTACAAAAGAATGACACAATCTCCAAACCCACAACACTCTTCACCTTTCAGATCAACGACCTAGAACTGAGTTAGACTGTTGAGTAGACCATTTTCCTACATGCAGCTTACAGTTTTCTGTACTATGTTAGTATCCTGATCGGCAAACAGCTGACACGGGGGACAACTTACAAGAGAAGAAAGTAAAGACTGTACACCCAAAACAAACGATTGTGGTATCATGAAACCAACGCTAGAAAAAACACTGCGGAATCATTAGACTTGCTGCGGGAATATTCCCTCTGCCGCGTCTTGATACTTACAATGCTCTAAATGCAGTCAGAAATCCATTCGTCAAAGATAGATGAAACGAGGAAAGGGGAACTTACTTGAAAATGCAAAAAACGAAAGACCAAAACCAAACGCTAGTAACAATGCCTTATCGCTAGGAGCCTGGAAAATGCTCGAACCAGAAACGACTGTAGAACACCCCCTCCTCACCAACCAAAACGAATGACTGAGAAAGGAGTCAGTCAGAACGAAGCAAATGTAGGGCCGCGCAGGGGGCAGATTTACCTTCACCACCTACCCTTGCCTCACCAACCACACCTCTCCATCACTGATCTCAGCACAACCACAATAATCCTCTCCTTTACAACAATCCCCTCGCACACAACATGATCTCTCCACACAACATGATCTCTCCACTCAACATGATCTCTCCACACAACATGATCTCTCCAAAACAATCCTTTCTCTCAAACAACATAATGTCTCGCACAACATGATCAACCAACTCTCTCTCACTCTCTCTCTCACACACTCTCTGACACACTCTCCGACACACACTCTGTCGTAACCTCTCTCGTACTCTCTCTCTCGTAATTTCTCTTGATGAACCACTGCACTCAATTGATGAACCACTGCAGTCAACCCTTTCTAGCAACGCTGTAATAAGTAAGCAGGTTGAACCATAAAGACAAGAAACGCCAAGACCATGAACGTACAAAAGCAGATTCTCTACACAATATGTTTATGTTTTTAACTTTTTTATAGGTTTTCTTCATTTTCTTCAATATTCCAACTGTGCAGGGTTAGCAAGGCGGATCAAATGGGGGAGCAACGACACGACGGTGGAAACACACAGCAGTGGTTCATCATCCTGTCCCCTCGAGCCTACGACAGAAAGTTAGCAAGAGAAACAAGAGAAGAGCGATGGGAGCTAGAGGGAGGCGAACTCACAAAAAGCAGATTCTCTACACAATATGTTTATGTTTTCAACTTTTTTCTAGGTTTTCTTCATTTTCTTCAATACTCCAACTGTACAGGGTTAGCAAGGGAAATCAAATGGGGGAACAACGACACGACGGTGGAACACACAGCAGTGGTTCATCATCCTGTCCCCTCAAGCCTACGGCAGAAAGTTAGCAAGAGAAACAAGAGAAGAGTGATGGGGGCTGGAGGCGAACTGACAAAAAGCAGATTCTCTACACATTATGTTTATGTTTTCAACTTTTTTCTAGGTTCTCTTCATTTTCCTCAGTACTATGCTGCGAAGAGTCAGTAAGGGAATCAAATGGGGAACGATCAAACGATGGGAACAGACAGCAGTGGTTCATCATCCTCTGTTCTCCAACCTATGACGAAAGTTAGCAAGAGAAACACGGGAGAGCAATGGGAACTGGAGTCGAACTCACAAAAAGCAGATTCTCTACACAATATGTTTCTGTTTTGAAGTTTTTTATGGGTTTTGAAGTTTTCAATCACCAGTGAGAGTTACCAATAGTCAGCGAGGCCACAAAAACAAGATAACAGGCGCACCAAAGAAAAAAGGGGGAAAAGAAAAAGGACTCAGCAGTTTGGCTTCCGCAAGTCACCCACTGTGGCGCGGAGCCGCAGCGGGTTCCTGGGCGGAATCGGAGGAGGAACCTTCCGTAGAGGGCTCCTCGCTGGAATTGGAGGTGTCTTGCGAGCATCTCCTCTCCAGCTAAGCATAATCCATGTCAGCCATTGCTTCTCGGATATCACAGAGGAGAGTCAGGGTGGTCTTACCTTGAGCATTCGGCCCGCTCACGTTTGTGACGAGCCAGATGCTTGTATTTAGCCACTTCTCTTAACTCTGCGGCCGTGGCGTAATGCCGCAGAGGGTTTCTCGGTGGCAGCGGTGGAGCCGCCAACGAGATGGGAGGAGCTTTGGGTGTTGCATTAGGCGTAGACACTGGAGTTTTCTGAAGAAGGAAGGTTAGCAATAGTTCCATCCATCTGGGAGTCACGCGCGGAAGGGGAGGGGATGATATGTGAGGCAAGATCACCGCGCACTTGCGCGTTGGGTTAAGGAGTATGGAAGTGGTATCATTGTGTTCAGAAGGAGCAGGAGATGATGGAAATGGAAAGAAACTGATGAAAAGATGAAGGCGGGGGTCAGGGGGAGATAGGGGAGGTGAAAGCACCGCGCGCTTGCGCGTTGGGTTGGTGAATATGAAAGGGGCATCAATGTGTTCGGAAAGAACAGGAGATGACAGAAATGCAAACAAAATGATGAACAGATGAAGGCGCGGATGAAGAATCAATGGAGAAGTTGACTTACCTTGTTGAATTTCCCCAGTAACTTCCCCATCATTTTTTTGCCCAGCGCCTTGAGCCTGCCGCGCAGCCCGCGTCCCTCCCGAAGTTGTTCCTGTGTATTCTCACTGTACTTATCCATCTTGTCACTTGGTTTGGGGTTGTACTTGCCTGTGCGCGATGATCTGTTGATGAATTTGTCCAGAATTCGTGTGTTCCTAAGAAAAGATGTTAGCATTGACCTTGTTCTTGACGAAATATCATTTCTAGGGAAGGTCTACATTTGTATGGGAACAGAAAATTCACATGCAAATGTTGCTGAAACTCTAATTCATGTTGCAGGAAGGTTAATTTTGCCGTGCTTAAACTGCTTTGGTCACCGCTTTTGCTATAACTCCTCAATATTCGTGGCGACGCGTTTCGACGTAGCTCGAAACGCGTATCCGTGGTGACGAGAGTTTGACACTGCCCAGCATATGACACTGATGGAGCGTGACCATCACATGGCAGTCGCGCTTGAGCAACGGCGAGCAACGCGTCGTGCGCGTCAGGTAAAGAAGCTGGCGTTGCGTGATGTTAGCCCCTGGATGGAGCAACGAGAACATGAGAGAAGCCTGCAGTCGTCCTCGGGTCATATCTTGTCTTGTCTCTTTGATTGACGCTAAGCGATTTTGGAGGACCGTATGCCCAGTGAGCAGCACGCGTTCCGCCGTCTTCCTGCGCAGACGAAGATCGGCTTTGCCCCCTAATCCTCGAAGTTTGCACCGACCGTTCGCTTGGCAACACCAAGGGTATGCCGATCTCCTATTTCACTCACATCGAAGAGATCGTGACGAAGGTCTATCGGCAGCTCTTGTCTCGCGATGTTGCGCTCAATCACTGGCCCAGGGCGCTCATGGGCTTTGTCTCCGCCGTTATCGTGTCCAGCATATCTGAGCGACGATATGCTCACAAGGTCCGCCCACCGCAGGATAGCCACATTCGATTCGCCCATGCTCTAGTCGAGAACTTCCAGACATTGCTGAGGCATAATTACGAATTGATCGATCTCCGCGCCCCCTTTTCCCGCCCTCGTGTCGCGAGCCTCGTACAAGTCGACTTCGAACGCACGAAATCGCACGAAATCGCGTGAGAAAGCCTCGGCTGTCGCTGTCCGCAAGCCCTCCCATTGATACCAGCCTACGGTTGCTCATTGACGACGCGCACGAGGTAAGTGTACCGGCTTCGACGATCACGAAGGGCCGTCCACGCGATGGTCAATACCCCGGCTGAAGCGTCTCGTTTATGGTTGTTGTCGCAATGTGAATCATGTCGATAAGTATTCGATGAGTTCCTCACATACTCTTCGATCGAGATTTACAGAGTCAGGTGTTTCTGGGCACGTCGGAGGCTGCCAGGTTGGTTCGAAGGAGAGCTGTTGTATGCTTGGTTGATGACTTGACGTTGGATTTTGGTTATAGTCGAACGGTTGGCGTTGCGCACAGACCACCCCCCCTATTCCCAGCATACCGGAACCGTCGCCACTAGCAGCCCCTATTCCGTGAGGTTCTAGGCGCTTGTCAACGGTCATAGTCATTGGATACAAAGCACAACGCACGTACATTCATGACTCGGGATCAACAAAAGCCTGCAACAGGCCGGCACAACGAAGGTCAACTGCTTCATTCTATCTCACTTGTATTTTATCTTGCCAAGCAAATTACCTACTGCCTGGATAGGGACGAGTAGTTGGAACGACTTAAACCTCATGCTCATGCACGAGATACCCATGTGCTGGCCGTGACATCATGCTCATGGTCGACCTAGTCTCTCAGCTCGCCCTAGACTCTCTCCATTCATGCAACCCAGCCTCTTCTTTCCAAGCTCTTGTTTCAACCCGTAGTCCCGGGTGCATGCACAAGCGCAGAGATGGATAGCGATCAGCGCAGCGAAAGAAGCGAACACTGCCTGTAGCCCTTTCATGTATGCCTGGGTAATGATCGATATTTCCTCCGCAGTAAGATCCAGGTTCTTCAATGCGAATGCTGAGGAGCGTAGCTTGGCTACAAGGTCTGATCCGAACCTAGAGCTCAATTGTCGAGATAACATGTGGCTAAGAATAGCACCGGAAATTACGCATGTCGGTTAGTCTTTCAATTGACACATCGTATTCTGTAGTTGATAACAACACACCAGTAGTACTTGTCGCTCCTCCCATATTCCTCATGAAGTTGCGCAGTCCAATCAAAACAGCTCGGTCCTCAGCGTCAGACCCTGCAAACAAACCAACGAGAACTGCGAAGCCTTCAGTTTATACTAGCACAAGAGCCCGCTCCCATTCGCAGGGAAACACTTACCAGGCTGCAGAGGATAGCCTACCCCAATACCATCAAAGACCCCAACAACAACGATTTTCCAGAGTGGGGTGGTATGATCAAAATGCATCTTCTCGATAGCCGCCAGCGCCCAGCACACGGCGCCAGTGACTATAACTGGTTTATAGTGGCCGAGTCTGGAAATCAGCACGCCCGTTCCAGCCGAGGTGAGGCCATGCGAAATGACCATGGGCAACATCAAGATACCTGCCCCAGCGGGACTCGAGCCGTAGACATTTTGCAAGTAGAGCGGAATGATGAAGAGGCTTCACCAGTAGATCCAGCCTATCAGGAGGTTGACGTTTATCAATATGTTCGTGGAGTAGTGATATTGAAACAACCGGGCCGGCAATAAAGGCAGCTTTGCGAATCGCCATTCGATCGCTATAAAGAGGCCAATTAGCGATAGCCCGGCGAGAAGCATGCAAATCGTCCGTGGCGACGTCCAAGGTACAGTCGAGCCGCCTTGTGATATTGAGATCTGTGTGCCCGAGTTAGCAAGAGGAAGCCTTGTACTTAGGAAGGATTGTGCTCTCGGCTTACCAGAAACAAGGCGATTCCGAAAAAGCTCGTCCAAGCTCCTATCCAGTCCACCAGCTTTAGCTTGTTCCAGACGCGGTGGAGAGAAGAAAAGGGCGAGAAGGAGGAAGAGGAAGAAGAGTAGGGAGAGGCAGCGAGATGTGAAGATGGCCAGACCGCCACGAGATAGCAGACAGCAAGCACGCAGAGTGGACAGACGAACCAGAAGACCCACGGCAATCCCGCGGTCTGGGCGGGGATGCCGCCAACGACGGGGCCTAGGCCGTTCCCAAGGGCGACGGCGAGGCCGATCATGCCGAAATAGGAGCAACATTGCTGGAGTGTGGTGATGTCGGCAAGGGCGATCTGAACGAGGGCATTTATGGCACTGGCACCGAAGCCGGTGAGGGCACGCGCGGCGAACAGTTGGGATGGACTGGTAGCGAAGCCCGAGAGGAGGTTGCCCAGGCCCATGATGGTGAGCGCGGTGACCAGTGATGCTTTACGACCAAAAATGTCCGACAGACGGCCATTGATGAGCTGAAGACTTGTGCTCGTGATAAGAAAGCTCGCGCCACCGACTAGCGAGATGGAGGCACCGGTGTCGAGACCGGAGGCTATGGCCGGTAGGCTCGTGGAGATGGCGGTCCGGTCCAGGAATGAGATGAACTGTATGAGGGCGAGGGCGGGGAAGATAGTCAAACGCCGCCTATGAGGAAGAGAATGGGAATGGTCCTGGAGCAGGAGGGGAGTGGTCTCATCCATCTGGAATGGAGATATTGAATGTCCCGACCGAAACTGCTATAAGGATTCAAGTTGCTTGGTGTTGCGAGACTATCGCAGAACTTAGATAGGCTCCTCGAAGTTTTTTAAGAAGGATATGTAAGAAGATCATACTCCTCATTCCTATTCCCTAGAGCAGTATCAGCACCCGTCGGCGCCCACTTCCCGCTCTCGTCGACCCAAATAAAGGCCAACGTCCTATGCAAGCCAACCTTCTCTCCCCAGATCAACTTACTTACTGCCGAATGCGCTACAGTACCTAAGTCAAACAATCCTATAGAGCTCTCGTGGCTGTCCTGTTTACTGCGGCTTCGTAACGGTAATCGTGCGCATAGAAGAGAAATATTTCCATCCTGAATCGAGGCTCGAGCAGCTTCTACGTTAAAAACCTGCGGACGAAGCCTGTATGGATTGCCGGCTGCTGGAAAAAGATTGTAATTGCTGGAAACTAACCGTGCGACGTAACTTAGGTAGTATAGCAGTGTAGTATATAGGTCGCACTAAGCATTTATTTGTTGTTTTATTTCGATTAGGTTTCTGCCCAGTTGCGGTCGACTAACGCTTTCATTACAACATATTGTGTGTATAACTGATTTCCAAATTTCGGACTCTTATTGTTTGACAAGAATTCAGTCGTACAATTTCTGTTCTTACTTGGCGTACGCATTGGCTTACAAAGTGAAGTCCCTATCACCTAATAATAATTATATCGGACACGAGGTATCTCTACGACCCCAACCTCATTGATGCCTTCTGCTTTGTGTGCACTATGCAGTGTAACAAGCTCTACCTAATGCAACTTTCCATTATTCACACAAGTCACCCCTTGCTACCTCACCTTCCGGCTACATTGATTACTTCACCGATCCCCGCCTTGGATACTTTTCGCGATACTTTGAAGTACTGTCACTATTAAAAATACAAAGTCATATCTACGCTTCTTGGTTCTCAGCACTTTATCAGCTTGCCACCACGAGTGAGAGTAACGAGAGAGCAACCTGAGCGGCCACAAGTACAGTGATTTCTCCGTTGGAGTCGTATGCGGGTGCGACCTCGACTACGTCAGCCCCGATAACATTCATCCCTATTAGCCCGTCCAAGATCGTGAGAAGCTCCCGACTGCTGAGACCACCTGGTTCCGGAGTCCCAGTACCTGTAGAGCATCAATATGAAGTGCTACTTGGGAGTGTAAGGTGGGGGGAGGGGAGGGGTTAAGGCGCACCTGGTGCGAAAGCAGGATCTAGGACATCAATGTCGATGGAGATGTATACAAGATTCTCCCCAATACGATCCCTGATATACTGGATGATTTTCTCCGTTCCATTGGTATCAAAGTCCCTTGATGTAATGATTTGGAATCCACATTGATGATCGTGTTCCAGATCGTGTTTGAGATTCATTGCAGGGGCATGGATGCCAACGTGTATAGAGTTGTTTCCAATAAGACCCTCGCTATGAGCTATATGCAGCCACGTTCCATGATTCACACCGCTGGTATTCGGTCAACGCCAAGAAATTTCTTTTTTCGATAAATAGTGAATTGCCTGTTGAAGAACAAGGAGGGTGATACGTACGCCTCAGCGGAAATATTACCTCCTGGTTCATGTTAGGATATAGGGTGGCACGCATGGCTTGTCGTCAAAGGGAACACAGACCTATAGAATCTGGGCTCCAAGTATCAAGATGACTGTCGAAGTGTAGTACGGACACTGGACCCCAATGTTGTTTCGTTGAACGTAAAGCCGGAAGGGTTGTAGTATGATCTCCGCCAAGGGTAATTATGCGAGGGACCAAGCGTGACCCTTCTGAATAAGTGCGGTGAGACGAAACGATCTACAGTTGTGTAAGTGCCAGAAAAACTTCCGTGGGTGTTTAAGATGGGGGAGTCAAGTGACCCTATGAGTATGCAACAGTTGGTCCAACGCAATTCCTTTGTCTAACGCTGTCAGGTCGGCGTCTCCACAATCGACAACCTTAGCACCACTATCCGAGACCTTCTTGCCGGTGAAAATGTTGTGTCCACCGAGTCTTTGAGAGCCGCGCCGAATGCCCGCTGGTCCCGCTCGTTCACCAGGGCGGCCTGTGACACCCTGAAGCAGTCTGTATCAGTAGACTGGAGGAGTCACCGTGAGGACGTACACATGCCAGATCAAACGGAGCACCGACAATAGCGATGTCGAACGAATCGTCAGCTTTATTATCTGGCGCCAAACAGTTTTGAAAAGGTAGCTTGGCGAAGGTGTGCAGCCCTAGTGCTTGCTTGCCCCCGACCGGTGCAGTTGGATCTTCCCCTTGGCCGAGCGTGTGTTGCTGCGGAATTCCCACATCCGCTGAGTCTAGAGAGGCTAATATTGCCAAGATGAACAGAATATTGATGAGCATGATTGTCGAGAAAGAGGGGGAGGTCGAGTTCTAGGCAGATATCCATGATGATGAGCCGTCTGGGGCGACTGGGCGAGTCGGTGTCATTTCATATACATGTCTTGTTCTGAGCCCTACGTGAAGTATCAGTCAATATTGTATTCGGAGCGTGGCTCCCGATCGTAACCTTTGACAAGCTCCCTCGATGCCCACGGGAGGCTACATGGCAAGTGGAACTAGAACTTTAGAGAACCATTATCCTGCAGCATTTCTACCCCGGAACTCTGTGCTTCAGGGAGATATTTATGTAACGCAGATTCCACAGACCGATACCGAGAAAGACCTGACACGAAATACTCTATGAATTCAATATAGTGCTACCTGTCAATTTTGTCTTCTTGACTGTCCGCTTCTTTCTTCGTGTGAGTCCTAGCTATAATATGAGGTCGCCAAGGGCAACTCCGATAGTCAATAATCGATTATTAGGCCCGTCACCGGATTCTTAGTGGTCTCAACACCAGCTCATCAATGTGCGAGTAAAGATGTACAATTTAATGCCGTCCATTTCAGCGTAGCCCGACGTTTCCAAAGAGTTTCCTCAGAACTCCTGCTGTCTCCTCACCATACAGGCTCCTAGCTAGATCGTAGGGGCTAAAGCCGCTAACTGGGGGTTGCAGATGATTTTTCTCTTCGCCCGCCGGCTTCCATGGCGTCACTATGGGCAAGTCTGGGCTTGGATCGTCCAAATAAAGGTTTGATCCAGCCTCGTTGTTATTGATAAAGACGCGGCGGCTCGCGTAGATTTCCATTAGAAAAGGCAACCGCTGAACAGCGGTATGGCTCCGTATTTTCTTCAGCAACTTCTGAGAGCGAGAGTAAATGGGCCGCTCCGCACCATCATCAATGGAAATCACCAGCCGGCCGATGCTCTCCTTACTATTGGGTCTTCGATTAGCAGGAATAATGTTCTCTTCCAAGGCTGGACGGATAACCTCGTAAACATAGAAGATATAGGAAAGACTGCGAAAGTCGATAGCCCGTTCTTTTGGGGGCAGTATGCCCCAGTAGTCGTTCCATGTGCCATCCTCCTCTCCCAAGAGCTTCAAAACCTCGTCAAATGATGGCATCATTGATCTTTCCAGAGAGTCAAGGATGTGAGCGGCTACGGGGAAGCCCCTTTTCGATACCTCGATTTTGACCAGGTCTAACCCCACGCCCCTTCGAGTCAGTTGATGGGAAAGGTAGCCCTGGAACACGTCGGATATTTGTTCGTGTCGCTTCATCACGGCTTGCATCCATCGTAGGGCTCCTGCGAAGGTACATCCCTGATTCTGCATTTTCGATTGAACCGAGTGAAAGTAATGGAAACTCGGTACATCCAGCCCGATCTGAAGAGAGATTTCGGTGACTTTGGAATCCTGTCCTCGAGCCCCTGCAATCGTGTTGAGAATTGTGGCACCAATGTCAGCGATCACGCGACAAGCACGGGCGATGTATTCGACCTCGTAAAGCGTGGGGGTGGGACAGATGAGACGAGATGCATCAACGCGGCCATTGGTATCTAAGCTGGACTGCACCATGCCCATCGAGAACAAACATATGCCGGACTGAAGACACACTCGGTCATAAAGAGCCTTCCCATCCCTGATGAGCATGTCATTCAGTGGGTGAGACTTTCCGGAGAAATGTAGATACTGGAACGACACATCATGTTTGAACCGAAACTGGGTTTTCTGGAAGCTGGTTATCCCCTCGAGATCTTTTGCATGACCTTTGGTAGGCGATCCGCACACGAGAGCCGTCTCTGTGATGTTCATCTGCATCGAGTCCGCTTTTCCCTCGCCGTTCAGCAGCCTTGCCCCTTGGACTGCCATCTTATGGCCCTTGATCGATGCCTTGATGTATTCCCTTTGGATTGGACATTGGGCCTTCTCCAAGCACTCTGTTGAAGCTGACCCGTGGTGGATGCAGAAGCCTGCGATCATTGAAGGGCTATCAGTGGTGTAGCGCTCAAAATCAAGGAACGAGAGGGACGTATGACCATGACATTGCTTCCTGAGATCGGCAAGCAACATTATGAATGTGTTTGTCCCGTCTGAATAGACACGTGCGGGTAGAAGAACGGAGCAAGATGTGAAGAATGAACCAAAGATGATGCCGACTTTGCGGCTGGTAATAAACAGCACACTCTTGAAAAGGCGCCGGTGACCCCGGCTGTCGTCAATCTTAAATAAACGCAGAGCAAAAACCATGATTGAACAATCGTGAATGATCGGCGCAAAGGGGATGGGGAATTTGTCAGTGTCACTCACTCAACCTAGCCTAAGCGACAAAATCCATGTAGCCAGTTGATGGTCTCGGGAATCATACTTCCGTGGACATAAATATCGGTTGTGATTTCCTACCGCAGATATTTCATGGACATTCAATCAAAATTCTCCCACACTTTTCTCGACAATCCTTCATTGAATGGGTACCCTAATCAAACAATTCAGGCTTCCAGCTTTCACCCGCTCTCGTCATGCCGTCCCTCCGACTATTTCGAGGCTGCATTCGTCTGACGCCAGGTACATAGGCCCAAGAGCTCGCATCAACGACTTAAAATAGCACCTTACTAACTGTTTATAGGTGGTATACTACAACGCTCTCTAAGTAGCTTGCCTAGCCTTCATTGCGATGCCGTCTCAGACGCCCAGAATGCTCCACATGTACAACAAGTTGACAGCTTGCTCAAGCAGTGGGGAATATTGAAGATCGGTCTTCGATTTGACGACGATTATTGCATGTATCTGAAGGACCTACTTCTGAATCTGAACAAATACCATAACCATGGACTTCCCATCACCCACAGTGCATCCAGGGGCTGGTTTTGGGACGTTCGGCCCCAGGTGGAGGCAGCGTGTGATGATGGAAATGGTGCAACTGTGACCGCACGCTCTGAGACAATGGACAAATTTCCTTGGCACACGGACTGTAGCTACGAGTCGTCACCTCCCCGCTACTTTGCGCTCCAGGTGATACGCGCCGACCAGTGTGGTGGAGGCACACTCTCGGTCCTGAATGTGGACACTCTTCTTTCCCTCTTGTCCCCAACAACAGTGGAAACGTTATGCAAAAAGGAGTTCAGGATCGTTGTCCCCCCGGAGTTCCTCAAATCTGAGCACAAGAGGGAAATCACCGGTAGCGTGTTACGTATGGATGCGGTCGAGGGCAAGATGCAGCTGAGGTTTCGCCAGGACATTATCCATGCCTCCACGGAGCGGGGGGAAGCTGCCCTTGCAGAATTTCAGAAAGCATTGGCCGAATCCAGAGCCAAAGGGCAGGTCTTTGATCTAGCACCTAATGTCCTACCGCGAGGATCAGTTGTGTTGATAGACAACAGACGTTGGCTTCATGCACGGAACTATGTACGGGACCCAAAACGTCACCTTCGGCGAGTACGATGGGATGCACAACCATTTGACAACATGTAGCCAGATTTGTTTTAGGGTTCTTTCAATGAGAGGAGGCAGAGGTTATAGGCTTGTATCGTGGAAATTCTTCTTGTGGCTAGTCATTCGAGTTACTGTTACTTGCTACACAGTCCTGAGTTACTAAGCTGTTCGAAGAAGCGACCGACGCGAAGTGGGGATATCTGTATCGTTTATTGCAGGGTTACAGTACATCTGTACCCCGTAATAGTGTAATGGAAGTCAAGAAGCTCAAGTTACAACTTACATAAGGCAATGTCTAAATGTAGTACGAGCCACATCGCCCTCTCAACCACGACTACAGCATTACACTCAACATGACTTCAGGTGTGCCCCTATCGGTGATCGGAAATGACAAGGCAAAGTTAGATCGAATTTAACTAGCACAGGGCAAAATTAAAAGTAATTGATAGCAATAAACGGATATGTGGCAATACGTCTGACAGCTCCATTACAGCACTAGGTTGGTATTACGGGAGCGAGGGCGATTCTTCGTAATACCACTAAATCTGAAGATGGTCTCATGGATCGCCACGCAAAACAAACTTGATCTCCGAAATAATATTATGACACAGCCTGGTTGTACGCTCGTATCGAGAAAGGGCAACGATCTGGCAGAATAGTTTAATCTCCCCAAGGTAAAAGTCAAATGCGTTGCGGAAAATACAATCGGATGTCACCTTGCACGATACTGTTACGGGTAGGTGGTACTCTTTGCATTCGGGTTACAAACCGAGGCGATGGGCCTATGTGTCGGGCAATTGTATGAAGTGCCGTAATGGTCTCGATAGAAGTACCGTAGTCCATGATACCCGAAGGCTGATTCAGGTCTCGGGTCCGACAAAGCAATTAGGCGGTGTAGGACTTCAACTTGATTTGTCTGTCCTTGTCGATCAGTGGTCGACCTGAGATGCAGTTGTCTACGCACCTTTCATCTATGATTTCCTTGATCATCTCGAAAGCGTTCCACGAACATGCACTTAAGCGTTCCAAGATCAACACAACATGCGAGGTAGCTACCCGATGGAGCAACCTCGCGGTTCTGTGCCATTCCCTCAGGGACAGAAAGTCGAGTGACACAATATGATCGAACTCTTACAGCGTTAATTCGGCCGAAGAATGAAAAGTCCGAGAAAAAATACTGTTGATTTTGTATGACTCAACCGCCATTCAAGAAAAAAATCTAACATGGTATGTTTTGCTAATGCAAGAGCAATTATCATCGAACAACGCGACACACTTGGAACAGCTCAAGAGTCTCTGAAAGTAAATAAGAAAATTGCATTATTTTGAGAGATGTCGTGAAGTGAGCTAGGTGAAGATGGGGGTCCAATACATGTATCTAGACCAGTTCTTTTTGCTTTTTTTAGGACTCCAGGGTCAGCTTCAAATCTAACACTGACGGCGAGCAACTAGATATGCTGTGATGAACCCTTATGATGCGACCTCACAACCAGGCCGTGGAGTCAAATTCGTGTGGAAGAAACGACCCTTGAAGTGCAGTGACACATAAACCTTCCACTCGAAATCCTCGAGACTAAATTGAGTTAGATCTGAGTGGAATCGGTAATGGGACAAATTGTATACTCGCGTAGTGTTCACAGGATTGAGCTCGAACTTGCGGAAAGTGAGCGCGAGAACAATGAAGAGCTCCATTATCGAGATGCTATCATTTGTCAAACCTCTATACCACTGAATATATGGCGAAAAAAGAAGCCAAAGACTGAAGAACATACTCCTTTCCAGGACACATCCTCTTGCCCTTGGAGAAGGGTACCAGCCATTTGTCCATTTCTGGCTGGTTGTTGTCCCAGCGATGCGGGTCGAACTTTTCAGGTTCAGGAAAGACAGCAGGGTTTGTATGGCAATAGAGTGAAGAAGTTGTGACAATCATCTGCACAGTCAGGTTCTCAAGAACAGCTCGTGTGGGTGCAGAACTCACATTAGGAGGAACAAAGTGGCCATCGATCTCAGCCCCTTCAGCTGGGGTGAGTCGTGGAGGTCCGACAATGATGCCATGCATTAAACGTAAAGTCTCTTTCACCACGCCTTTCTGTCATAATGTCAGCTATAGGCGTGCCCAAGCATCATGGATCATGATCACAAACCAAGACAGGAAGCTGGGACAGCGTAGTATAATCAGGAATCGGGTCATTGGGATCCCGCCACACGGATTCCAGCTCTCGGAAAAGCTCCTCCTGAAGAGAAGGATTCTGGCTGACACGGAAAGCTCCATATGGTAGCATATTGGCAATATTGATGACACCACCAAACATTGTTCCCATACACTCCGCTGTAAGCTGATTCATCGTAACTTTGCCGGCCATCCGACTGAGCAGACTATCTCGCTGCCAGTGAGGACCAACCGCCATATTAGCTTGGACAAGCTTGTAAATTACCTACAGGATGGCATATAGTCAGCAAATACGAAGCTGCGGCAATGGCACCCTTCTTACATCAAATGACTCGATGTTGGCAGCTTCCCCCGGAAACAGGATACGTCGAAGAGACTGAGGCAACAAGTTGGAGAATTTGAGGGCGAGCGGAAAGTTACGAAAGCACCAGGCCGTCCAGTCCATCACATCCCACGTGGTGTCGACGAACAGGGTGTCGAACGACTCGTCTTGCATGCCGCGAAGGTGAGGGGGCACGAAATCGAACACAAAATCCTGAACGACATCCAGGGCTACAGCGCGATACGCCCGAGCAATGTTCACAGACTTGTTCTCATCGGCAATGATCTTGAATAGCAAGTGACACATGCGATTCGCCTGGTAATATTTAATAAGCCCCGGAACAAAACACCACCCGGCACCGAGTCTTCCGCACCTGTCATAACTTACGCTTTTGACGATCAACTTTTCAAACTCCAGTGCATTCTTCCTCGAAAAGAGGTCAGCCACTGGCTTGAAGCGTTCTTTATGGGCGATCTCGTCGACAAGACCAAACAGGGCATCAGATTGGCCGAGATGGTCGTAGAAGTCAACGGCTTTAGTTAGCTTGGAGTTAAACTTGAACATGTCCTCAAAGGCCCTTGGATTGCGAAAATGAAGCTAGTAACGTCAGTCGAATCTTCTCCTTACAATCACTGCATCGTGGTCTCTTTGGTCACATACGGTATGCGGGGCAATTCTGACAACAGGGCCTATACACCATCAGCTGGAGACCAACACACGATGAATAGCTTACGAGATTGGGAAATGAAGCTGAGGCAGGGTTATTATACCGTAGCTTTCATGTAATCTCGTCACTTGAGCAACATGTTCTCCATCACAGATGATCTGGTAGTAAGCACGATACAAGGTAGTAGCGGCAGCTAGTTTGGGTCCTGGAAAACGACTGAGGGGATGCAGATAGAGACGATAAAAGATAATCGAGACTCGGTGAGCGATGATGGTAAAAGCGATGGCGAGTGAGAGCTGTGATGTTGACACATGCCGTGCACGCACCTCTTCGAGAATATCATAGAATATCTCATAGAAGCGGCCACGGCTCGAGTTGACGAGTCGCAAAGACTGTCTATACACGTTCATAGCTGTGTCTTGTTCGATTGAGAGGTTTCTAAAGAGAAGAGAAAATGGTGACGATAGCTACGAAAGTATTGTAATGACTTTAGTCCTAGCCGGCTGAGAGACTCAAGAAGTTAGATGGTTGGGTACCAAAGAGAGGCATCCGAAATGTGCCGGCGAGCTTCCCGACTATAGCAATTGATGGTATGGCATCGTTGCATTTGGCCGAGGCCCGTTCGATTCCATGTACGGAGAAACTAAAACAGTACGCTACGTGGAACTAGACATCTTAAGATGCACATCTGTTGTTCTGGCGGTTTAATGAAGAATGCGCCTTAGAATAAGATGGAGGACAAAGTAACATTACCGGTATAAATTGACGTTTGAACTGCATGCGGGACTCGGTTATGGGTAACGTCCACACGTGCCTCTAAAGTCCCACTTGAGTTGAATCCAAGTCGCTGCTTGAAGCAATTTGGGCCGGTTCATTTTCGGAAGCATGTCTTGTATGACCATCGAGATGATGAGGAGGAGGAGGAGGACGGCGAGGACGGTGACAATAACAATAACAACGATAATGATAGTGGTGATGATTGATTGATTCCAATGTCGGACAATGACGTTCGAACAAATGGTAAGACGGCATAGTTGCAATTTGCTACCTTAGGTGTCACACGGACTCGGGTGCTTACCGAAGAGATATTGGCAGCTATGCCAAGGTCACACTGGTAATACCTCGGCTGTAGTCTACCCAGGAGCCTATGGCGCGATACATTGAAGGAAAGTAGGCAGTTGACTGTTGTTCAAAATCTTGGGATTAACGAACCATATCACCATAGTTCGTACCTCCTCGGCGACCCCAGTACCTCGTACCAGAAATAAAAGTGACTGGGGCGACATCGTGCCATGCCTTGAACGCCGGGCAGCTGTTGAAAGATTTCTCTGGCGGTGTGTAGTTTCTTCATGTTTCTACCTCATTTCCTCCCAAGTGAAGTCACGTTGCCCATCGAGCAAATGTGTTGCGTCATCGAGTTTGTGGATGATGATGTTTCTCCATGTCTTTTCTCGGTAAGCAATAGGATCAACCACGAGGAGAAGCAGTTATGCTGTACAAAATGGGAATAGACGGCGGCTTCTTACCTCTGCGTTGGTCCAATTTGCTGCCACCAAATTTTGACGCAGTCCAGGCATTGGCGGTGCCTCATTATGCCACGCCGAAGGCCCATAGATGACATGATGAAGCGATGGGTTATTGTCAAGACCCGGCTTGTGGAAGAATTGCCGCTCGAAGGCAATGTAAACCTTGTTCGCCTCTCGTATTGCAGCATCGCGTTGGTGGTCGCTCGACCAGATCTTCCACCAATTTGTATTAGTAGACGCTTTTATTGACTCTGCATGGGCATCAAAGGCTCTGGCGGCCCGTCCCAAACGCTGGATCGCGTCGTGCAGGGCAGAAAGGTTGATCTTCGACGACCATACCTGGTCGATATCGTTAACCCAGTGCTGTATAGCTACTGCGTAGTCGGTGACGCTCATGTCCAAGACTTGTGATTGGGCGAGCTGAGCAGTCATGACGGACCATATCTTTGCAGTGGCGACGTGATATTCCCATCCAGGGTCACCAATTCGATTCATCCAATCGAAGTTGTCGAAGCCTGTATGGTACGGGAAAACGCCGTGATCCATGCCCAAGCCCGGGGCGAATCCGAAGTCAAGCGTAGCAATACAAGGGAGGCCCTGAAACCGAATGGCATCACCACCGCCCGCTGTGCCAATTTCCCCTCCCCAGACATCACGCACGGACTGGTTGGCTCTAGTTTGATTTGGTGATAAGACAAGGTTCGTTGCAGAGTACACGGCATTGTAGAGAAGCGGGCTGCCTTTAGCACGGAACACCATGCCAGCAGCAGCAACAACCACATTCAGGTAGGCAACCGCGGAGGCCCGAAGCCATCCTAGATGCTCGCGGATCCAAGAAAGAGAACCAATTTGGCCTAGTTCTTCGCCCTCCCAGCTGGCGAAAACAACAGTTCGGTACGGTCGCCAACCAATCTGCAATGCAACACCAAAGCTTCGTACGACTTCGTTGAGCGCGGCAGAGCCGCTATTGGGATCTCCGGCGCCTGGGCCCCAGGCATCGCGATGATTTCCAATTATAACAACCTCGTCGTCAGCAATGGCTCCGGGGATTGTGGCTATCACGTTATTGACGGACCCATTTCGAAGGATTGCATGGTTGACAAGATGAAGTAGAAGGTCGGGAGGAGACGGACCAATGTTGTAATCTACACCGTAGAAGTCTAGCGCGCCACCATGCCAGCGATCATTCAGATCGTGGGCCAAAACCCCGTGCTTGTTCAATCCTCTCAAAAGGTGAATGGCATCAATTGTCGATATAGGCATAGAAGGAATCTTGGGGAGCAGGCCCGCCTCAAAATCCTCTGGGGAACCAAGAAGAAGGTATGAGTACGCGATAGTATATGGACAGCAGAATCGGTACGGGATTACTACATAGAGGAGAGATAACACTTACCAAGATTGCCCAACGTTCCCCTTTCGATCCCCCTAAGCTGTCTTGCCGGCCCGTCTGGAAACGGCTTGAAACCTTTTGCCTCTGTGACCGGACCGTCGTTCTGGGGATCGACATACAGCACCACGCCCACCGCGCCCCGCGCCTCGGCGTTGGCGACCTGAACACCACGGAAGATTTCCATCCGGCGGGACTGCAAGTAGGGCGATGCATTGGTCGACTTGACGACAGCGATCTTGCCTGTCAGCGTGATGTTGAGGCGCTCGAGGTCGTCATAGTCCTCGTCGGTGCCGAAGTTGCAGAACACATATGATGCCGTGATGTCACCCTTCGCGGAAAACCCGTAGTACGCAGGCATAAATCCAGTTTCTGCTGAAGAGCTGCCTGCTGTGCTATTCTCATCAGCAGCAGCAGCATCATCCACGAGTGGAGCTTCGTAGAGGACTCGACCATCTCGCAGAAGTGCGAGACGTTGCTGACCAGTCGGCATTGGTATTCGGGTGTCGTAGGTGACTATGCGAACATCAGGAATACCGAACGCTTTCCATTTGGCCCGAGTCCACTCGGCGTGGTGGCGACCCTATTATAACATTCGAAGTGAGACAAGTTCGCGCCCTCTCTAGAGAGTAGAAAGGGTGGTGGTATTTGGGAAATCAAAAGCGCCGAATGCTTACCTGCCCAATAAAATGCGATCCCGTCGTGCTGTAGTAGGAACTCCAATTGCGCATATGCTGGCTTGAGGGAACGAGAAGCAGAATACGTTGCAGCTCAGAAAGAGACATTTCGCTTGAGGACCATCGCTGGCCAAGAAGCCACACCAGGATGATTATGATAAAGCATAACCCAATCTTAATAGGCCCCATTCTCCAATGAGATGATGCACGAGAAGATGTAGCTAGCTCAACCTTCATGGTTAGGAAACCTGGACGTGGGAGGCAAGATTCGTTCCAACAACATAGAGCAGAGTCAGTTTGTTCGAGACTTGCCTAATAAATATGTGTGAATAGTTTATAATGGCTTGGAACTCCGTGTACGCCCCAGCCATGTTAAAAAAAGAAAGATCGACTGGTAAATAAGTCTTAGAATACCTAGTAGCTAGAATCTCTTGGGGATGGTGGGGTGTGGGTGTATTGATACCTACTCATCGCTCATGGTTTCGAGAATCCCCAATTTCTTCGTGTAACCTAGGTTCGCTGTCCATGCGTTACTAGAGGTCCGGAAACTGACCTCTACAACAAGACGTCACCCAGAACGAAGAACCGTCACCAGTGAGACATGTACTACATGAGCAAGTACCCAATAATGAATGGTGGTCCCGGAAATGAAAAAATGAGTACAAACACTCGCTCTTATGGGCAACTCTCTTTCGAGGTACTAAGTAGTATGACTCTTTATATGGTGTCGCCGTCCCTGTTCTTCCCTTCATGCTTCATGAGAAGGTGAGAATAGCTTTCCACGACCTACAGTGGTACTGCTCACTCCTCCTGGCTGCATATTCTACCTCTTCCCTGGCATTTCCCCCTTTGGCCGGCTTTGTCACCGACAGGACCGTCTCACGGAAACGACCTTTTCTAATCTCACTTGACGCGATGCATCCAGGGACTTGGTACAGCCTTTATTTGGATAGTTGGCTTTACCATATGCTCCGAAACAGATAATAAGCAGAACATAGGTCAAGTCATGGGAATGGTACGCACAGGTTCTGTCCGCTCTATGCAACAACTCACATGGAGATCAATGGCTGACTATCTCCGTCTTCCACAGGGCCCGTGTAGATGCTAGTGTCAAACGCTGAACTAACTTTCGGGATACGTAATAGATAAGGTCACCACTTGGGTATATAAAGGCTGTATTCGACCCTTTCGAAAAGAAAAAAGATCTGTACGCTTTAATATCAATAGACCACCATCGTCACCTTGTAATTATCCCCCTTTACAGCTAGGCGCTGCCGATTTTGGAGCTTTCTTTTCTCCGGCCCTAGGAGGGATGCTATACAAGCAGTTTGGCATCATTGGCATTGTGATAGTGACAAGCACCATCTCGGCCTTGGCAGTGCTATTCGGTATATTAATGCCTGATATCAAATATACTCCGACCGGAACCACGCAAGCAGCCGGAATGGTAGAATCAGAAACCCCAGGTAATTCAGAGCGCACACCTCTACTACTCGTTGGCAATTCAAGATTCTTGCTCTCTCCTTCTGATAGCCGGTTGTTTCAAGCTTGTCCGGTTATTCGCTGCTTTGAAAACAAATCTCTAGTAGTTTCAATCATTCTAGTTGTGGTGTCTGCGATATTTGTTAGCGTCTTTGACGCCACGATTCCTCTCCATGCGCACCATACTTTTGGATTTGACTCTCTGAGAGCTGGACTCCTATTCCTCCCAATTGCCTGTACTACGCTCATGGCCGGTCCCCTCGGGGGCTGGATGGTTATAAGACCACCCCACGCACTGTCTCTGTTGTCGGATACACCTACCTGATTCCCATTTTGATCTCTCTACGTTTTGTCAGGTCGGATCCGCGAGAGCCTGAGATAGGCCTCTATTGCGCCCTCCTTACGTTGGCCGGTATTGGTTGCGCTATCGTCTCGGTGTCTCCTTTCGTCCAATCTGACTCCGTTATCAATCATTACCATCAAGCAAATCCAAAGTTCTTTGGAGACCGGGCTCCGAGCGGCGCTCTCTTCGGCATTTATCTCGCGGTATTTGGGTTGGGCTCTGCTATCGGCCCGCTGATTGCTGCAGCCTTGCGAGACGGGTGAGTGACGCGTATTTTCTATCTGGTAATGGCTGAGATATGGTTTTTCTGATTGTGATTTACAGTATTGGCTACGGCAGTATGAACGCCGTTCTGGCAGCCATGGCTGCCGCTGCCGCAGTCATTTCTTTCGCTTACATGAAGTGAACCGGGGAAGCGGTAATATATATTCGAATAGAGTAAGGTTACTAATAGTGTTAATTGAATTAATAATGTTTAATTGCAAGAAGTAGGCCCTTTTTTTTTTTTTTTCCAATATTTTTTTTTCCAGCATGGTACTGGAGATGGTCTTGTATACCCCCTCCCTACGGTCATGTACGCAGCGATGCTAACCATGATCCATTCAGATATAATGCCATTCCCGTTAGCAGCTGTAGCGCCCTGGAGTGTGAGATAGCTGAGTGCATGAGAGAGGTGCAATCTTATGTAAGCATTTCCGCACTGTCAAGATCTTTCTGCGTCCAGTATAGAGGTATGCATACATGCTGTAATTCTCAATTAAGTACCAAAACCAGTATCCCCCAAGTCATCGTGACTAGCCAATATGGGACAATAAATCTCACTTCCATCATTGATAAATGGTATGAGACAAACAGAGTGGTGGGTTTGAGAGAACGATGAGCACCACACTCTCGTAGCCTGGAATCACATAATACCGAGTAGCCATGAGCTCATGTTTTATCTCGGTTGTCAATAAAGAGCGAACCGGGCAGGTAGGGCTCTCGTAGCAGGTTTGGATGACGTTCGTCTACTTGTTTCGTTACTCATAGCTCAGGCTTTCTAGGCCGACGAGATTGTCCTAATCTATGGCCGAAAGAACAATGACTCCTCTAGCGTAGCCCCTTACACCGCATTACCGTACATATGCTACTCGATTGGAAACCATCATGATACAGGGTCGTCTCGCGGTTTGAGAGCCAAGTCTTGGGGCTACAGCTACCACGTAGCTCCAAGAGCAGTGCCCACCAACGAGGAAACAGACCAGACAGCAGTGAGAACCTCAAGATGAGGGAGACAGAATCTAATGCTGGTCAGTTGAGATGGATCCAGGATAGGGAGGGAAATACACTTACTCTTCTTCACTTAGATGGAGAAAGGCACCCCAAAAGAGCCACTGTGCAATCCAAAGGAGGAGCAAGGGTACGCCACTTATCGCGCGCGGTCCTGTGAATACTTCGTACCAAACCTGTTCGTCCTGGTTTTCTGCCGAAATAGTGCCATACACCGCATGACCCCACTGGGGACCCTTCAACGGTGTTTGTTCTGAGCTTTCACTTCGTTCTGAGCCTTTGCGTCGTTCTGAGCTTGTGCTGATCGAACCTCGAAGCAGACCGAAGTTTGTGCAGACCGAAGCTCGAACTTCTTGGAAAAGGGCCAGGCAGCCCACAGCGAGCCACATGGCTGTTGCGAGATACATGATCTGCGCCGACGTCGCTCTCTCGGCGCCTTCCAGTGCTCCAAAGTAGAAGTTGTGCTGTAATCCATAGCTGACGGTCATCACCATGTAATACGATGATACAATCTGAAGGATCCATTCTGCAAACAAAAAGGTCGGAGCTGCAGTAGTATTCTTCCACTCAAAGGGGTGCGTCCCAATCATCAAAGCCGTGAACCAAGTAGGTCGGGGCATTGTAGACCAGAGAAGGGTCAGTTGACCAACAGGTACGTCTCCAAACCCGGGAGTTTTTTGGACAATAACCGCATTAAACCAGTTTGCGATGAGTTGAAGAGCGGCTATAATAGTTCCCTTCACCACGAAGCCACCCACAATCCCGTGGAGATTGGCTCTCAGGAAGAGGGACGCGGCCAGGAAAGAAGCCAAATTCATCAGAGCGATGCTTCCGAGCTTCCATGCATACGAAGCTGTTGTTACAATATCTTGATCTCCAAATGGTTCTTCAAATGGTTTGACCGTCCATCGCCAGGGTATCATTTCCTGAGTTGTTGGGGTAGCCAATTGAGGCCAGTCATCCGGCAAGCCATGCCAGTCTGGCTCATTGCCACAAATATCACGGAGCCAGCCAACATATTCTATTCGAGTCTCGAAGAGGTGGCACGAGCCTGAACAGGAATCGTAGCCGATGTTGCGACAAAAACAGGCTCTGTCGACTGTGCGCTTAATTGTGCAGTAACCGTCTGAGTCGAGCTCGCAAGCATCAGTTGCACACTGGTCAGGGAGATCGAGTACTTCCTTTGGCATATCCACGACACAACCGGGCCACTTCCAATTTTCCACAGGAATATACGCGAATTCAGTCGTTTTTATTACGTCGGTCCAGTCCTTGGGTAAGGACGACGGCCCGCAGGTTGCGTTCATCCATAGGCGTTCGATTGTCAGGTCTATCTGCCCTGGCCCGCCAAGACAGTTCTCTTTTTCCGGGTCGATGGTGAAGGTACTGCAGAAGCACTCTTTATCGAAGTAATCGCCGTATCTAATAGTCCCTAAGGTGAGGTCATAACCGGCGGTTTCCGAGTCTAGGGCCATCATAGATCGTAGGCGTGCATTGTATTCCCAAGGGCGAGCGGCGTTTCCGGTATGCTGGGTAGAGCCAGTAAAACTACAGGAGGCCACGACATGTCGAAAGGTTTCCATCGATGAGGCAGAAAACGAAGTGGTCAGGCATGTTGGTGCCTTGTACCTCACGTTGGACCCTGCGTAGCCGCGAGCTAGAGAGGTCGGGGAGAGGTGTTGGAGCCCATCCGCGTCGCCGATTTCAACCATCCACGTCCGGCCAGTGATGTTACGGATCCAGTTGGACAACTGGGCTTTGGCGAGGACCGATCTGCCGCAATATGGAAGGTAGTCTTGGACGAGAAAAGGGGAGAATGCCTGGCTGAGACAACTGAGCTCAGTCAGCCATTGTTGGTGTGTGCAGAAGATAAACCACGAGGTGCATTGTTGTGTGGTGCATCCCGTCATGGCACGCATCCAGGTGGAATGGTCCTGCTGGGCGATGCACTGTGGCATGGGAGCCAGATCTTCGGGGTTGACCCAGCCATGGTAGTTCTTTAGGGGTGTCAAAGCTGGACTATCTGCTGGACCAGGCCCAACTGGGGTGACGCTAACGGCTGGGGCATGGAGCGCTTCGGCACCTGGCTCGCCAGGGCAGTTAGTAAGGCAACTCCATAGCGCACTTGTCGGGGCGGGGGAAGGGACATGCCTGTCGCAGCGACTCCAAAAGCCCCTACTATTGCCAGTAGAGTCGACTTCTTCATCTTTGCCGGTATTTCGTGTCGCATGGAATCAGGTAGGATGGAAGGGAACTTTGCTGAGGAAAAGGGCAATGCTTCGTCTGCCTGCTGCGGGGTTCCATGCGGCAGCTCAGCTTAGATAAGCTAAGGCCGCCGCCCGGTCATAACGCAACGCGCGACAATCGCGTCGGTGGGAAAAGGTAGGATGGACGTGGACGTTCGTGCCGTTGGTGGCGGCCTCTATTTCTGGCTGTTTCAATGCACATGAGGACCTGAGACAAGGATGGAGAATCGATAGAATTGGATCTGGGCAGAGCAGGGTGAAGCCCTGAACAGGGAAGCCATCAAACGCCGTATCAGTACGCGACTCTCTGGAACGTTTTAACTGAGAATCAGCTCGTGCGCGACAGTTGGGCAGCTCGAACCCGCCTCGGCAGGTAAGACGACATCCTACCTTAATTCTTCACCCTCTTCCCTCACATTTACTGCAAAGATGGCCATGCATCATGCCTTTTGAAACGAGATGTTGAAAGCAGTTGTCCGCCCTCGCCGGTACATACGAAAGCCGCAATGGACTGATCCAAGTCGGCACCAAACCGCACTGGCTCGACTGGTTAAGGTCGTGTTTAGCGATTCCCGATCAAACGCGTTGTGGCGGTGCAGCTTATGATCTTCAGGCTGTGGTAGCAAAGCCCTTCAGAACTTATACTTGACATGTTGCGCTCATCAGTTGCTAGTGCTCCTTCACTCGTGTCATCAATACGTTTGGGCGCATTGCTTTGTTTGAGCCTTTAAATCCTGGTTCTCGACAACATGTCCCTCTACGCCTTGCCGAAAGATCACATCCGGCTTCTGAAGCTAGAAGGATTCACTGGCAAAGGGGCCAATAAGCTTCCAGCCTTCTCGATTCACGTCATCTCAATCCATGCTCAACCTAAATACAGTGCCCTGTCGTACGTTTGGGGAGTCAATACCGCATCACACGAGATCGCTCTTGACTACCGCCCCGTGCTGGTAGGACAGAATCTGTACAATTTTTGCTTTTACTTGACTCAAGAGTTCTGGGAGTATGGCCCGCCAGACATCTGGAACTATATATGGGTGGATGCGCTTTGCATTGACCAGAATAACCTCATGGAACGTAATCAGCAAGTTGCAATGATGGACACTATCTACTCCAATGCTGTCGTCGTCATTGTCTGGCTTGGAGAGCTTCGGCCCGATGAGATAGCAATGAGTCGACTATCAGGAGAAGAGCGAGAAAGAGAGCTTCAACGGCGCCGCGAGGAGCCGTTGATGAACGGTCTGCAAGACTCGCCATACTGGGCTCGAAGATGGACAGTACAGGAATTCATCCTGGCCAAGCAGGTCCATTTCTTCTGCTTTGATGATCTCGGCCAGAGCAGGGACTGGTTGGGCGACGAAGTGCTTGCTCAGCTTCCCAAGCTTTATCTGGGCTTTGGAAGGGGTGGTGCGCACTCGTATCTGACCGAGTTGTTCGACCGAGAAGGTGATGATGATGTGGCTCGTGCAACGAGTTCAATACTCGACCTTCTGCTCGAATTTGACGAATGCGAGTGTCGAGATCCTCGCGATAGGGTATTTGCTTTACTTAGCTTGGTCGAATCCAGAGAGAGAGACCTGTTGTCGCAATTTTTTCCCGATTACTCGTTAGATCATGAGTCTGTGGTCCTCACTACTCTCGGCATCTTGCAACATCTCAGAGGGGTGCCGATACTAGGAAGATACCAAGAGGATGACCATTTTACAGATTCAAAGCCGTTGTCTGAGAAGTACAGTGTTCGGTGGCATGCGCGGTGGCCGATTGCGATTCTCAGCGCCTTGGGAGTCGAGACCACGATCGAGGATGTTGGACACTGGCAGTCAAGTGTTGACCAGTTCGATCTGGAACGCGCCAGAAAGCAAACGTATGGCACCCAAACTCATACATCAGTAGTAAAGAAGATAGTAGCTAAGAAGAGCGCCCCTACAAAGGCCGTGAACCCCCCCGGGACATTGTCGGCGCCCAAGTAGTAGAGACGCTACCCTAGAAGAAACCAACCAGAGGAGATTCGGGCTTCCATACTTCAGGGTGGCACCACCCGACCTTGGGTCACGAGAAACGCACGGATGGGGTAGGAAAAACAATGGAAAACAGACAGCAGTGCCCTCTAGGATCACTAGGCTAAGATAATTCAGCTTCTGAGTTGATCGTCCCTGGATCTCTGTGTGAGCTTTGAAAGATTCTATCATCTCTGTCTCAGGCTCTTGGAGGACAGCTGGAGTCGGGAGAAGATAGTATGTGAAGGTAGTAAGCTGTCGCAGTTGTTCCACTCCTAGCGATCACGAAGTCGGGAGCATGGGCCCCCATCTGTATACCAGCGAGCTTTACATCGTCGGATTGTCCAAAAGATAGTTTGTAAAATCCTTTCGCACAGATATTCTCGGAGTACGACTGCCACTGTGAGTATTGAACTTCGGTGCTCTGGGGATTCAGACCAAGGTTGCTATGTGACTCACCGCTGGATTAGATCAATCGCCCTAACCTTCATTTCTCATCGTGTCTTTCGTTAGCTGCTTATATGGTAGCGCGAGATAAGCTTGCCTGCAATAGAGAGGCACTTGCAGACCGTCGCCCCCATATGTCCGGGCCGCGGAATATGTCGAAAGGACGCAGATGCCGCTCTGCCAGCGCTCTGCCACTTGTTTGCCGTCACTCGCTCCCGGTGAATGCCCGTTGATATTCGGGCCGTTGCTGCTATTCTGGAAGTCCCGTTGTATTTCGTTGCTGATCTACTTCTGCTCTAGTACTATATTTCATCTTCGGTAGCAGCAAAGCGCTGGCAATTGCCATAAAAGGCGATGCCCGGGGATTCTCCCTTGTGCAACGCGGCAAGGGAACCCGTCGAGCAACAGACATACAGTGGTCTTATCCAAATTTGTCTATGTCTTTTGCGTCTTCCCTATGTTGTCTCTCATTGGAAGGCTGCTTGCATGTTTCGACGAAAGTCTATCACAAATGCAAGGTACGACACGTTCATCTCGGATCATGAATAGCCCGGCCCCAACGCTGGTGGGCATTCTTGTGTATCATTAGAACGAGTGATGTTGGTAACTGACATTGTTGGAATTTCAAATGCAACGCCACCATTGCCACCACTCCTATCCCTCTCATCAGTGGCTAGCTCATAGAGTGATGTTGGGGGTTTTGTTCACCTACGAGGCAGCCAGACAACGCTCGCTGACTCGGTCACCAGGCTGAATGCCTCTGTGCGTCTGGTATACCTTCCACGGGACTTGACTGTCTCCGCAGTGGCTGTAAGAGAAGCTCTTAGACACCCAAACGCTCTGGTATACAATGCCGGATATTTGGAACCTAGGAAAAGTCGTACACCCAGCACCCTGCTCGACTTCTCTCCTGCTCTTGAGATCGACTGTAAGGGGCTGTATCTAGCGACCCACTTCATACTACCATTGCTAGTTACATCTGTACATCTTGCGAGCAAGCATGTCATCCTAACCTCTTCTATCTAACTGAAATTGTCTCAGGAGACGCAATGTAAACAGCGGGGAAGATATTATCTCCAAGCTGCCACCCATTGGTTTCATATACAGTCTAGACCCGAAGAAGCGACTCAGCCCTTGAATAAGTTCCCTGATTGTATTTGGTTGTAAATCGATTGCCTTCCCGAACGCTAGGTCACCCTTTATTGTGACAACTCACTCACTAAGGCTAGTTAGTAAATTTTTCGGGCATGGTCTCAAGAAATTCTCAAATGTGCTATTGCTTTTTGTACCTTTCGATGCATGAAGCTGCAGATAAACACTCAATACGCGTTCATCCTATTGGCTTGTGAAAAAGCCACGATAAGGCGCTGTTGATCATTGCTTGTAGCTAGTTGCTTTTTCGTAGCATTGCTGTCTGTACCAGCCCCGTATGAGGGCACTCAATGGCAAGGCACTGAGAAACGGGTCGGTGAGTTGCTCCCCCCGAACTGCGATATTTTCTATTTCCTCTCATGACGCTATTCATTCTGCAGATGTTGAACTGCAACGACACTTCCTAAGGCCATTCAATTCATCAATAGGTTCGACATTGTTGCGAGGGCCTCGCTTGCCCTATCCGGGAACCTTCGTAGGACCGCACATTAATCAAGGCATTTTGAGGCTTCTTCGAGTTCCATCACGGCCCCTGTCCCAACCCGATGTTCCGAGCATCACAGCGAAAACATACTTTCAACGACGCCTTTACACAGTTCGGGACGAAGGGGCACGGCGGGGGAATGGCCAGCAGGGAAACACAGTGACTAGTCCTTTAGGAGATCATCATAGAGTACTATTGATTCTCGCAGGAATTATCCTGATGCAATACCGTGCCATAATCGAATGGTTTCTCTTCGAGCGGGTCCATTTAAGCGATGAAGATGTTTCCGAGGAGAGTCCAGAGGCAATTTTCGCGGAGGCTCGTACTCGACCCTTGCGCGGTGGCACAAATGCCTCTACCGAGGCTTTAAAACGAAAAATGAAAGATGAAGGCATTCATACCTTCTGCGACGACAGATGTGCCTGGAAACTGAGATGTGACCCGCTTCGGTGGCCGATACTCCATTGCGTGTTCAACAAGTGGCTGTCTAGGCCACGGCTAGCCCGATCAACACTCGTCAAAGGGACTAGATTGTTTTATGAAACACAAGACACCGACACCGGCACCCCAGCCATCACAAGGCTCTGGTTCGCTGTGGATTCCGATATTCCATATTCTTTCTCGCAGTTCATCAGCGACCCCCATTCCGAGGCATCCTCTACGATTCACTCTGTGATGCAGCAATTGTGCGGTCTGCCGGGGTGTATAAAGCTCCAAAAATCAAGCTCTAGTTCTATTCCAGTCTTCCTCGCCTTCAGGGAGTCCTTTATCGGAGGCGAGTACAAAGATTGGCACTGGAGATACATGGAGTATGGGCGTTGGATATCCCCGACCACTTCTGAGCAAATTTCTAGCGAATGGATAAAGATCGAGAAATAAATGAAGGATGCACGACGGCTTTGTTCGGCAGCTTGTGGCAAATCATAGCCATCTTTTAGATCGGTCCTTGTCTCTTCCTCTTCATCTCTGTTCGTTTTAGAACTGGCAACATTGGCTTTTTGTATAAACACTCGATAGCTCATCGCGACCTGGCAGCCACATAAATTGAGGGTTTTTGTTATTCCTACATTGTATGCTATTTAACATGATTACTCTAAACACCCAAGCTCAACTCGGGCATGGGTACAAGAACAATCATACGCGCGATCAGCTCTGATCAACGCCACGTAACGTCCTCACTGCCCTGGAGATACGGGAACGAGTCTAGGTGTATGGTCCTTACGATACGTTAGCAACGGCATTCCAACAATGCTCGATCGATAATATTTACTCCTGTAGACAATCCCGCAGGGCAAATCCCCTCATCTTAGTCTTGGGAACTAGGCAAGCCCTAAGTCCATGCTGCGATTCATCGAAACAATGCATGCCCTGTGCCGTGTCGTTGGTAACAGGGCAGGAAATTTGCTCTATCAAGATTTGGTACCCTGGTTTCATTCACAACGAGTCTTGACGAGCATATCGGTCTCAACGCCTAGGCCTCAGAGTGCGAAAAGAAAGATGTAAATGCAAGTTCGTGTCGCTCGGGTATCTCGCTATTTTCCTATTCTCTCAGAACGAGATCCGGAATGACACTGGGAAGTTTTTTTGAAGTCAGTCTCTCATTCCCATACCATAATAGAAGCGATCTCACAGTCAGGGGTCTGCTTATTTACGGCCACTTTTGCGGGCATGAGGGTTCTCCGCGAAGTACTCAGCGAGAGAGATCTTGCGGCGGGTAGCAGTGCGATGAACAGCCTCATCGGGAAGTATAGCTCCAGCAGCAGAAACGCCGACATAGCTCCCTAGAGAATCCAATCGACGTCGCTTAGGAGCTGAACTTGAGCCGGGTTCAAAGGTTGATGTCTTGGGAAGCGGCTCTACGGGATCTTTGCGTGTGAGCTGGAGGTAGGCAAACCATTCCATGTTGGTTTCCTTGGTGAACAAGCGACGGGTCTTGGGCCACTTAGCTTCCGATGCGTTGGGGGTAATTGCGAGACTCGGGAACAGGTCATTGAGCAGCTCTTGCTCGGTGGCGGGCTCGGTCGAGAGGCCGGAAGGATTGTCTCCTGCCATGATGGCGGCGGTTTAGTAGTCCCCAGTGAGACTTGAGGTCGAGTTCGTTCTGGTTCTTGGTTTCAAGGTTAATATAGTTTCAATTACCAGGCAGAGGACACGCAAAAGGTGACAATGTTTTCGACATCGATGATGGGTTATTGAGTATTTGTATGTAGGATGAGACGAAAGAGCGTTGGAAAGATGGAGACTAGGAGTTGTCAATGTTTCAAGTTGGTGCTCAAGTATTTGGGGAAAAGATTTTGGAGTGATTCTGCTTGGAATCCTCGACATTATGGTGTTGTCGAGGCTCAACTCGAACAAGAGGTGAAAAGGAAACGAACTGGAAGAATGAAAATGAGTGGCAAGGGGCGGAGTCTCAAGAGAGAGCAGACCCTGCTCATCGACTTACCTTAACCCAATATTGAGGCTGTATTCACAATTGCAATGTTTAAGTTCTCTTGGATTCCCAGTGTTGTGAGGCTTTGAGGATCAAGAGAGTAGACCTGCCCACACAGATGTGAAGTCTGGGAAAGCACAAAAAACCAATTTGTGCGAGAGGTGACTGGAGGCAATGCCATTGAATTGCTCATTGAAGGCCCGCGTTTTCTTTTCAAAGCGACCATGCGATGGGAAGCCGGCTTATCGTTTCTGTGGTTTATGGACGACAAATGCATCAGTAGAAGTTCAGGGGCAAGGTCCCGCCATCGCTTGAGGAAGCTCACACTTAAGAATCACCTAACAGAAGAACCTCAGAGTAACCGTGATCAGGTCGAATCATAAACTACCTTTGCTGCATTTCTAATCTGACAGGATGGATATAATACAATTACGAAGCTTAATTACTTGACCTCAAGATAGGAAGGGTAACGGTACAACACGACAGTTTGTCAAATTGATGTATGAAAGGGTGTAACTTCGAAATCATCGAGATACTTCAAGGGCACTGATAGATGCAGTTTTGTACCATTTAGAACCAACAGTATACTGTAAATGAGGCCATAGTAAAGAAACGATTGGGTAAGTTGTGTCTGAGAGTCGTCTGGCACTTGACGGCCATCCTGAATCGATGAGAGAAGAGTGGTCGATGCAACAACGACTGCACTGTGCCTTTATGGCGTTCAATTCTTCAAGACCATGGTGTCAAGTTTTGCTCCGTCGACTCGGAGGAAACTATGGAGCATGGAGTATGGCATAGACCTGGAGGACTTGTATTGTGTTGAGCCATATGAGACACAAGTTTGCAACAGGATCTCAATACCTTTTGCTAAACCCGCTTTAGTTACGAGTCCGAGTTACACACTGCAGATTTACGCCCTCTTTTAGGCGATTTATCTTGGGAGGCTCCTTCATTGTCTCATTGGCGATGGGATGTGAGCGTTGGCTAAGGCCATCATTGCAGAAAGTGCAGGAAATTGGAAACTGCAGAACGGCAGATGCCTACCTCATTTCGGTATGATCAGCCCCTTTAGGGCGGAAGAGACGACGCTGGACCTCATACACCATCGCCAGCGATGACCACTGTCATTGTGGATAGTCTCAGCAGCAATGACAGTGACGAATATCGAACGACGCGCGGAATATCATCAGATCGGGGGAGGCACACAAATTATCGTATCTACCGATCTGTCTTTTTGTACAAACAGCCTGCCAGATCATCTGAGATCCCAGCTTTTGTGATCATTGTGTTCGCAGTCTCGAACCATCCTCTTGACCCTATCATAACCCGACCTCTGTGTCCTCACTATCACGCGCCGTGGGTCTGTGACAATCGTGAGGCCAAACCCCACGTGTAGCTCGTTACGTAGCCGAGCATGTATCAGAGTGTTCGTTCGTGTTCCCGAGCCTGTGGTGATGATCCTGTGCTTCTAAGAGCCATGTTGAGCCTTTCTCTCTTTTCGGCGTTCCTCAATCATAAACTTCATATGCTCTTCGATCAAGTCGTCGTAATAGTCCCAGCCATCTGGTTTCTCAAACACCCACCCGACCGTATTCCCGTGACCATCAGTCCTCATGAAATCTTCCTGGGCTGTGTTACGCAATAGCTCATTGCGAACTGATGTATCCAACTTGTTGAGTTGAAGGATACTTGACTCGGTAACAACTCTTGCAACCCAAAAAGGAAAGTCGGTATCGTTGTAGGTGTATCTGCCTCAAAGCGAAAGGATTAGTCATTTAGAAATGATGATGATTAGGTTAAGATTGACTGGTTCGAAAAATGAGAAGAACAAGCGGGAATGGTCGGACTTACCCGTATTTCAGTGCTGGCGATCTGAACGAAGGGGCACGGATCATGAAACCGTTGGTTCGTTCGAAGTTGGATTCGTACTCGGCAGTTTCCCTCATCGAGTCGACATAGAAACATGAGCTCTCCAGAACAAAATCAGGCTTAGCAGGCTTTGTGATACCATCGGTATCTAGAGGTAAAACCCTATTGCATAATTGAAGTCAGCCAATACTCTCTTTGAAATATGTTTGAGGTCGATTTGAAGCTTTTGGCTGTCTTGTGAGAGGACTAAAGAGTTCGCTCCGGAGACTCGCTTCGACGGGAAGTAAAGACTCCAAATACTTGCCAAGTCTTCTCATCTCCAACGCGTCTCTCATCCTGGTGGTCACCAAATTCTTTCCAGTACCCAGCTGGTAGGTGGCGTGAGTTCCAGGAGCGCTCCGCGATTCGGAGTCGCCAACCGCGGCGGCTGTACCTGGCGTGCAGCTTCGAGTAGTACTCGTCTAAAGGTACCATGGACACTGTCTCATGATCCAGAAAGGTTGTTCGCGGGAAGATCGAGAAGGCTTTGTTCCATGAGATGAAATTGATCGTGCAGGAGGTATAGAAGCCTTCAAGGATCATTTTGACTGGAAGGTCGTAGCAAACGATTAACTGGACTGTACAGTTGCCGGTCTTGGAGAAAGTCAGGCACTGGAAGGCAATATGATTAGCTTTTATTGTGCAGCTCGAGGTGATACCGACAAACATTGGCCAAGCCGTCAAGCTTGTACAATCCGAAATCCTGCTCACTGATCATCTTGAAGCCCTCTACATCAGTCAGGTACTTGGACATTCTCGAAAAGCCCGGGCCTTCCTCGACGAATATGTCGAGGTCAGAGTCCTTCCAGACAACACCCTTGAGAAATTGGAGGACGAAACTGCCACTGATGAGCGCATCGGAGTGACCCAGCTCGGTGCGAAAGGCAATGGGGTTGGTGAAGAATCGCTCAAGCCATGAATTAATGCTGGGTGTTAGGACTTGACGGATATGCGTGGACGTTTGACGGAGCGCTAACTTATCCCTGGTGTCTAGATGTTGACACAAGCTATCTACGATAGGATAGTAGCTTAGAAGGTTAAGAAATGTCGCCATGATTGCATTATGGCATGACAGCCACGTAGTGTTGAGGGAATTGGAGTGGTGATACTGGGAGTACAAGTGGTTGTAGTACTGGAGGAGTGAGAGCAGTTGGATGATCTGGAGGAGCTGGGAGTGTTGAAAAATTGGTTACATTCCCCCGGCCTATTTTGTAACAGACACTGATTGCTGCCTATCTTCCAGGTACTTGTGTTGTCGTTGCCAGGGTTTCAATGCCGAGACTAACTGGTGGTGAGGCTATCGTCGAGTGATGGGCAACTCATCCCTTTGTCCCTAACGCAAGGCAATCAGATTAGTAAATACCTACCGGTAGGCACAAAGCACAGATTCATCTCATACTTCAAATAGATGCCGTGTCTTGTTTCTGGACACTCACAAGGCTGGACGTGCGGTTTGGCCTCGAATTTCTACCTTGAATACACATTCGCTCTCGGTCACGGCGAAAGACTTTGACCTCAGAGCACAACAAAGATATACACGTGAAATGTCAAGGTTTGCATATATAGTTCCTTTACCGTGCAATCTCATGCAGTGGATCTCGCCATGTTATCTCACCGCCAAACCCCTGGGTCATACATGGAAACAAAATAATACAATACATTTCCATCCCTTCCCCTACGCCGTGACTAAAACCCTGGGCTCATCAATTCCTATACAGCTTCGTAAACCCCTCTTTGGGTGGCTGCAACCAATTCCTCTCGTCATACTCATTCTGTCCCTCGATGACATGGAATGTATATATAATACGCCCCTTGCTGCTCGTATTCTTCTCACTCTTATGCAATAAGTTCCCATGGATCAGCACGAGGTCCCCAGCTTTGACTTCGCCAAGGACATACTCTCCCTCATCTTTTCCGTCCTTCTCTCCAAAATCTTCACCAACCGGGAATTGAGGCCCAGAATTATCCATAAACTCCGTCCCCTTACCATCCTGAGAGCGCACAAACCGTTGCTTGACTGATGCCCACTTATGGCTTCCGGGCAAGAAGGACAGACACCCATTTTCCTTCGTTGCGTCCTCAAGTGCGTACCAGAAGCCTACTGCACTCGGGGGATTCGTATATAAGAACGTCGAGTCCTGGTGTGGGGGTACAGCACCGCCTATTTCGGGCTGCTTGCAAATGATCATACTTTGCAATACTCTAGGATCGGTGAATCCAACGGCTCTGGCAATGGCCGCGGGATGCGACTCCTTCCCACCCACTGCGACACTGCCCGTGCTTGCGCTGGCACCTAATAGATCGGGGTTCAATACCGGGTCGAGCAGAGATGCGAAAGGTGGTGACAAGGCATGTAGATAGTGTCCAATCTTGTTGATCGCTTGTTCTTTCGGCTTCACAAGTTCTCCAGATGACGAAAATGCATCCTCTTCGAAGAAAAACCGGATTTTATCCCCTGAACTCAGAAAATAGTCATCTCCTACGTGTGCTGATTTCTCGCCCGTGCTAAACTTCGTCATGGGGTGCGACTCGAGGGGGAAGTCCGTGAGGAGCTGGTGTGTTTCTGCGAGGAGTGCTTGAACGGTCGTCGGTGGTAGAGCTTTCGGGAGAATGAGGTAGCCATCGCGCTCGAACTGCGATAGTTGCGTCGGCGTTAGACCGCCTGTTGAGCCGATCTCTGGCATTGCGAATTGTGTTCTCTGATTTTTGATTGGAGTAAAGCACAGAGATTTCCGATTGCCTCCCAATAGTCTGTGTGTGTCTTTTGCTCGCTTGGCTTGGAAGGTCGTGTAGTGTCACGGTGAAAGTGAAGTTGACGTCGGTGATTTTATGTACGATGTCGTAGTTGACATTAGCTTGATGGCGGGGTCGACGAACGCGCGGAAGTGCGCGATGAGGGGCGGCGATGAGGGGCACACAGTGTGTGTGCCTGGAATGTGACCGACACTTTCCAAGTTCTAGGTTAGGCTCCTCAACCCATCTCGACCCCTTTTATAGACGGCTATTTCCGGCTTTTTAAGTAAACAAACTAGACCGTCAACCAGAACTATACCCCGGATTTTATTCGGCATACGTCAAGACCTGCAAGATTCATTCTCGATACAGACCTCAGCCATGAGTAACGAAGAACCTGCGCTCCTCGACCAGCGCATTTGGCTAGATGGATGCTGGGATTTCTTCCATCATGGTCATGCCGGTGCCATGCTACAGGCCCGCCAGCTTGGCAGCGAACTATATGTTGGCGTGCATTCAGACGAGGATATCCTGAGCAATAAAGGCCCTACGGTAATGGACCTTGCCGAACGGTAAGCCTTCCCAGTCACCTGCCAGCAATGAGTGGGTGATTAACGACGTCGAAAGTCTGGCTGCAGTAGACGCCTGTCGATGGGTCACTAAATCAGTGGCGGATGCACCCTATGTGACCGAGCTGTCATTCATAGGGAAATATGGCTGTAAATACGTCGTACATGGCGACGACATTACATCAGACAGCAATGGTGAGGACTGCTATCGGTTCGTCAAGCAAGCAGGACGTTTCAAGGTCGTCAAGCGCACGCCCAGTATATCGACGACGGACCTCGTGGGCCGCATGCTGCTCTGTACCCGCACGCACTTCATCACCTCGCTGGAGAAGATGCTAGCGGGCCAAGAGGGACACGGTACCGAAACCGAGCGGAAAGCCGAGGGGGAAGCGATGATGAATCGCATTAGACAATACGCTACCGACGAAGGCGGAAAAGAACCTGGTGTTGATGTCTTCTTCTGGGCAGCGTCTGTCGCAGCCAAGGAGAAGGACACGGAAGAAGAACCAGGGACGTTCCGTCAGCTGCTCGAGGGCAAGGGTCCTAAGCCAGGACAGAGAGTTGTTTATGTGGATGGAGGATTCGATCTCTTCTCCAGCGGCCACATCGAGTTCTTGCATCAAGTTGTTCTGGCCGAGGAAGACTTGGCGCGGAAAGAGGGGTGGTATGAGAAACAGGCTGTTGATGAGCGGTTGGGGAAGGGCGCTGATTACGGACCTGTCTTTGTCATCGCCGGTGTACACGATGATCAGGTCATCAACTACTGGAAGGGTATTAACTACCCAATCATGAACATCTACGAGCGCGGACTTTGCGTTCTACAATGCCGAGTAAGTCATCAAGCTGGCTTTTGCCAGACGAAAGGATCCCAAACTAATTTTTTCACAGTATGTAAATGCGGTAATATTCGGAGCACCATTCACGCCTACTAAATCATACCTAACCACATTGCCATGGGGAACGCCAGATGCGGTGTACCATGGCCCGACGGCGTTCATTCCTCTCGCTTACGATCCTTACACGACGGTGAGGGACATGGGTATCTTCCAGCAGGTGCCGACGCACAAGTTTCAAGATGTCAACGCTGGGACCATCGTGCAGCGGATCCTGAAGAGTCGAGATTTGTACGAAGAGAGGCAGCGAAAAAAGGGTGTCAAGGCTGTTGGCGAAACAGCGCAGAGACAAAGAGAGATGCTAGAAGAGGAGCAGCGGATTAAAGAGGAGCAGTTGGGCACATCCTGAAATCTGCAGGTGACGTGACCATGGCGCAAAAAGAGGGAATAGAAAGCTTGAGACCCTAGTAGATAATACCGATAGAGAGCACAGCGTAATTGGGCACCATTCGGCAGCAATCCCGATCTCCAGACTTACTAGGTACCTGTATTGGACGAATCAGTGGCTGTTGAAGGTCGGCTAACGCTCGCTGCGACTCTGCATCACCACTGGGTCGCATTATGAGTAATCGTCCAGACCATCCTCACGAGCATTGGGAGAGACATAAGTACCGTACGCATGATTCTAGTCTTGCTGTAGGTAGGATCGCATGAGCATCAGCCTGTCTCGGCTATGCGCAATATCAGTGTCTGTGTTCCCGTCACAGTATCAAAGCGTTTCAAACTCGGCACACTGCTGTCAAATCAAGTAGATTTATTGTATTGGTTGTCTCTCTTCCAGATGACTGTACAATACAACGTGAATTTGAATAGATGCCAGAGGAGTACGGCATAAGATGACAGATCAGGTAACATTTGATGATCAGAATAATAGCAGCGATATTGGGGTCGGACGAGTGGTGAAGCTGGACGGGCTGGAGCGGGAGACCACAGCGCGAGTTAGCCAGGCTAGATAAGCTCCGACTGGTGGGTTGGTGGGTTTAGGGCGGCAGCAAAGCCCCCTGTAAGCTCGAGAAGCTCGGGCTACAAGTTCTAGAAGCGGCAAGGAAGCATGCCGATCGCAGACACATGGGCCATCTTTGCCAGGTTACCCATGATTACACCACCTTTGGTTCTTTGATGCAGCATGCTTCTAGAAGGACAAGGCCTGTCTCAAATAAAGAGGAGTGAATACTGTAGACATGCACACACGGCAGGTTCCGCGACAATCTGCGACAAGCCTCCTCCAGTGTCTTTCTCTGCGGTGGACAAAAGATGCCACTCAAAGAAGCGATGAATGAGTCATGCGCAGATGATGTGTCGGCAATGGCAAAGGAGCATTGATGAGGGGCAATTGAACAAAGGATCAAGGCGGGTAGGGTATCGTCATTGCCCTGGTGCTGGGGGGCGTGGATCCTAGGTATCTTTTGGCACCTGTCTCTGCCGAGCGACTCGGGCGCTCTGGTGAGCCGTGCGTCCTTCTAGAAAGCGCAAAGAACGAGCGGATGCAGGGCAGTTCAGGGCAGGTTTGGCTCGGCTGGGCTTGGTGTCGCTGGGGTGGGCAGGCTTTGGGGCCTTTTATGGGCTGGGGGACCTCTTGACATTTGATCGTCCCCCCGCTGCCCGACTCATTCAGCTAGGTGCGTTCTTCTGGGCAGACCGGGTGTGTGCTGCGTTGCTTTCTCTAGGCGCTGCCTCCATTCATTCGACAATCCCCTCATCCTCGTTCGAAACCAAACAATCGTCACTCTTTGCCACGGCACGACTTGCCCACTCACACCCTCCGTTGCTGCTCGTCTGCCTAAGCTATCTCCTGCATACACACACGTACATACTCTTACATATGCCCAAGCCGAGCGACCAGACCTGCATCGCCTTGTTTGCTTATTCTTAGCTCATTGTGCCTGTACGCTATCTACCTACCTACCTTACCTATATTATCTCGTCCCAAGCCGGCGATACTACCTCCCAGCTTCGCTGCCCCTCTTTGTCAGACTGTCGTTTGCCTCGAACACCTTCACGGCGGGACAGCAGAGGCATCGATCTTCACCGTATAGAGCAGCACCTTTGGAACAATCATATCGCCATCTATACTCAGTATTAGGTACAATAAATTCATTGTTTATCCACTTCCCACCTTCCCACCTTGACCTCTCGGCACCCCTCCTCCTCCTCCTCCGTCTTGATTTCTGCTTGGACTTGAAGCCGGGCTGCAGCCTCAATTTTTACGACCTGCCTATATCTGTTGGACTTTTTTCCCAAGTACGTGGAATTGCGGGCTCAACCTGCACGTTGCAGCGAAGTGAACGGCAATCGTCTGTACCAGAGTAATACTGTGAGTCCGCGCGCATCTTGCTTCTCCAAACGACTACCAGCGACTACTCCTGCAGTTTCATCATCGCTTGTGTTCTTTCCCGAAACACCCTCCAACTCATTTCCCTCCAACCCTGGCCGGCTCATTCCGTCCAGTTTGCACCTCGCTGAGACCCTCTGCGTTTATTTCGTGTGACATTCGCGGGTTAGCACTCGTTCCCTGGCCTGTATCGCTCCTACTACAACGTCACCAATCCCCGAGCCTTGCCTTGCCCAGCACCACTCGCCCCAGTACACGCCTTCGACGGTATCTGCTTTCCTTGACAAGGTGTCCAAGCCAAGTGAAGGACTATCCGCAAGGCTACTTTCACCAATATCGAGTGTATTGGTGACAACCAAGCACATTGCGTCACAAATTAGGAAAATCTCCTGCCTGTGATTCTATTTCAGCTGGTATTTGCCGACACAGCCTGCTTCTCTGCAGCTTTCATTGGTCCCTTGTCTGCTTATCCATCTTGAACCACACATCAAGACCTGAGCCCAGCTCCATCTACCCTTCAAGTTGACGCACGAATTCATCACCATGGCCGTGACTCATGCTTACCAGAAAGAACTAGACAAACTCGAGAAATCGATCCTCCACGAGAGCCCTCTCGATATTCTCCAGTTCTGTTCCGACTACTTCCTCCGTCGTCTTGCAGAAGAACGTGCCGCGTATCTCAGACAACGAGCTTCACAACCACAGGATCCGGTATCCAACATGTCGGGAACTACCTTCAAAAGCCCATTTGCTGCCAACAGCAACCCTTTCGGATCAGATGGAGCCAAGCTTCAGACGACAGGGCCTTCTGGGCAGCTCCTGAATGTTGTCGAAGAAGACGAGAATGATGCTATCACATCTCCCACAACAGCTTCATTTGGTACTGGTGCTGCCTTTAGCCCTACTTTTGGTGGTGATGCTGCGGGAGAGGGACCGCCGTCGTTCATGAGAACACCTCCCAACCCAGACAGCTATCCAGCTCAGTACAACTTCGGCCGTCGTACATCGGTCTCAGCAGAGTCGCTGAAGCCTGTGGCTGATGCAAACGACAATTGGTCTCCGCCCGTCTTCCCCAAGAACCAACAGCAGCTTGAGCGGCTGCAAAAGGCCATCGAGGGCAACTTCTTGTTCAGTCACTTGGATGAGGAACAGACCGCATCAATCCTGGGCGCGTTGCAAGAGAAGTCGATTCCATCCAAGGACATCAAGGTATACAATGGATCCGTTGCTGATTTAAGAATGCTGTTCCTAACAATAGTTCATCTGTAGGTAATCACGCAAGGAGATGCAGGTGATTATTTCTATATTGTGGAGAATGGTTCATTCGATGTGTACGTCAACTCCAAGGGATCTCTCCAACCTGGACCTGAGGGCATGGGCGACAAAGTCAGCACCATTCAGCCAGGAGGCTCCTTTGGCGAGCTGGCCCTGATGTACAATGCTCCACGAGCTGCCACAGTCGTATCAGCCGAACCTGGATGTACTCTATGGGCTCTGGACCGTGTCACTTTCCGCCGAATCCTCTTGGAATCAACTTTTGCCCGTCGGCGTCTGTATGAGAGTTTCCTCGAGGAAGTGCCTCTGCTCTCTTCGCTTACGCCTTACGAACGCTCGAAGATAGCGGATGCGCTCGAGACACAGAAGTTCCCTGCTGGCACCACTATCATCAAGGAAGGTGACATTGGACAGTCGTTCTACCTCGTGGAGAGCGGGGAAGCCGATGCGTTCAAGGAGGGTCAGTCGGAATCGGTCAAGCACTACGAAAAGGGAGACTTCTTTGGAGAGCTCGCGCTGCTGAACGATAAGCCTCGTGCCGCCAGCGTAGTCAGCTCTACCGAGATCAAGGTAGCCACGCTGGGTAAGAGTGCCTTTGCCCGATTGCTCGGCCCTGTCGAGGGCATCATGAGAAGGACCAGGTATGTCGGTGTTGCCTCGGGAGTGGAAGACGTCGATCCTCTGCACCCAGGACCCTGATCCCGTGTGCTTATTTTTTGCTTGTCTGTTTTGCCCCTTTGTTAAATTGATAGATTGGAGAGGGCTGGGAATGACCCACGCAGGGTCAACTAGCATTCATGAGATGAGCTCCGGACAGGACAGGAACAAGTTTTGTGTGGATTTAGGTGGCGTTTGTGGGATTAACCTCACTTCATGGTTTCGTACGGAATAGGCCTTTGCTGCCGTTGTTGTTGATACCGCTAAAGACAGAACTCTTTACTCTTACATAGCAAGTTGATCCACACTGTGGATTAGATTGATATTGGTTTCACGACTCTCGTCGTCGCACCCACCGCATGGGCCCATGATAAAATCGGTATTGATTTGCGCATGGGCTAGCTGGCCTCAGTCAATATGCCAACCTTGATCCGACTCTGTTTGAATTCATTGCCTGTCAGATATACTGCTTCCTCCATTTCCCCTCTGTTACCTCTCGCCCCCTCTCAAGCCCCAGCCCTCTGCCTCTCCAAAACCTGCTGCCGTAAGGCCTCGGTAGCAATTTCGGTCTCTAGTACACGGCCAACGCCTTTCTTCCACGTCTCCTCCAGACTTCTTAGCTCGTCGGCATTCTCACTCTGGACGCGCTGGCGTTGGATATTTACGATGTCGATTTCCTTTTTCGTGGCTGCGAGGTCGCGCTCGAGGGAGGCTAGGAGGGATTCTGTTTGCCAGTTTGAGATGAGCCAGGCGTTTTTGCCGAACTGGTTGAGCAGGTCGAGATGGATTTGGCGGGTGGATAGGTAGGTTTTTGTTGTATAGGCTTGGGAGAGGGGGGCTACGAGGGAGGAGGGGGAGGAACTTGGGGGGAGGGTTTCTTGGGCTTCGTAGCGGGATAGGTCGACTGCTGATAGAGGTTTCTTGGAGGCGATGCGGTCGAGTTCTGAGGTTATTAGGGGGGTGAATTTTGGGCTGTATGAGGGGAGGGTTGGTTGGGGGGGTGGTGTGGATGTGGATGAGGAGAGCTCGGCGGTTATTAGGGATTGGGCGGCGCTGCGCTCGGTTTCTGTTGGTTCTGGGTCGATGTCTGGGGTTGTTAGTTGAGGTTTTGGACGAGGGTTTTGGAAGAGAGGTTTGGGCGCGGAGGAACGTACAGGGGAGAGATTCGTGCACTGTTGTGCGGATTGATGATGCCATGGTGGCTTTTGAGGCTGGTACTCTCGTATACGGGGTTGTGGGGAGCTCGGTTGTAGTTGTTTGTTCCGCCGGTTGTACGGTTGGGGAGTTAGGGGTGGTGGAGAGTGGATGGTGATAGTGAGGCTGATATCGCGAGGTTCTTGGGCGTGGATTCAATCGCGGTTGTAGTCGCGATTCCATTCAAATTGCTTATCGACGATCGTTATCGGCCCCGGAGCTAAGGGTCCCCGACATAGCCATTAACGTACATATACACTGTAACGCACTGTATACAGTAATAAATCAGTTTCAATGTTCGAAGAGAATACTTACTTCAAACTGAATACGATTTCCAGTACTGAAGAACTGAGAAATTTTACATTATTCTTCTGCTGTATCACGTATTGTGAACAGGTGCCAGCCCAGTTACTTGGGTTGCTGGCAGACACCTGCAGCTTTGACATGGGAGCTGTGATGCCGCTCCATGACGTAATCATGAGTTTGTGACGAGCTGTGATGGCTTGTTGCTGTCCGTACCTTATCTTCAGGTGCAGTGTATTCAGAAAGCTACGAGTCTTAAACCACGCTGCCTGGTTACAATACTCCAGAAAGATGATATAGAAGTCTCGGCCACGCGTATATCAACAAGCTTCGGTTCTTTTCTTAACTGCTGCGAGCTGGCTCCATGGATAGATGCCTGCCTGATCGTTGGCATCCGAACATCCGGACACTGGAGGCGTTTGTCTTTGTCGCCTCCGTCAAAATTTCGATTCTGTATTTTGTATAGACTCCTCTTGCAAGATGGACGAGTTCAACAAGAAGCTTCCGTATCTATGGGGCAAAGATGAGGCTGGTTCCTCACTTTTGCCGCCATTGCCCTCGGAGCGAGATGACTCTGAAATCGAAGTCCGTGAATCGAACGCGGCATTCTCTACCCTTTTCAAGTGGTTTATGACTGCCGTGGTTCTCATGGAGCTCATCGTCTTACTCAAGGTGGCTCCCTTTGTCATGGATAATGTTCGATACTGGGTAGGCAATGGATCGACATCGACTTGGGATGTTCCGTCAATTGAGGGTGATGAGTACATAATCGGTGTAGGGAAGGCGGATATTACTGGGTGTGTTCCAAATCACATTACCATGGCATTTGGCCGATCAAAGTGCTGACGACCTTGCTCAAGACCTGTCGTGGAAATTAATCTGATGGGCTATGCCGACCCTAACCAGATCGGCACTGGCCTACGCCAGCGACTGTACTCTCGCGCATTTATTGTAGCTAATCCTTCGCAACCCGAAGATCGGTTCATATATCTTGTCCTTGACACTCAGTCAGGCGATACTGCTGTGCGGTATGGTATTTTGAACGGGCTTCAAGAGCTGGGACCTGAGTATGCCGAGTATGGCCATCATAACCTTGCCGTCACCGGAACTCACTCGCATTCGGGCCCTGGCGCATGGTTGAACTATCTGTTGCCGCAGATCACTAGCAAAGGCTTTAGTCATCAAAGCTACGAAGCGATTGTGAACGGTGCTGTGTCATCGATCAAGCAAGCCCACGAAAGCCTAGGACCGGGTCGTCTTAGCATTGGTATGACCAAGGTCTTCGGCGCGAACATAAATCGAAGTCTTTTTGCATACCTTGCGAACCCCGAAGAGGAACGAGCGAGATATAATGCCACCACCGATGACGATGGGTCTGTGGATAAGGACTTGACTTTGCTCAAATTCCAACGATCGTCTGACGGGAAGAACATTGGCGTTCTTACATGGTTTCCTACTCACGGTACATCCGTCCTCGGCAACAATACTCTGATCTCGGGAGACAATAAAGGCGTCGCAGCTTACCTCTTCGAAAAGAGTGTTGTCGACGATGACAGTGCCGCTGAAGGATTTGTTGCAGGATTCTCGCAAGCCAATGTCGGCGATACCAGTCCAAACGTTCTGGGTGCTTGGTGTGAAGACGGGACGGGGCAAATGTGCAGCTTTGAGAATAGCACGTGTAGTGATGGCAAGTCTCAGATGTGCCATGCTCGGGGACCGTTCTTCAGGGCTGACGATGAAGGGACTTCGTCTTGTTTTGAGATCGGCAAACGCCAATTCGAACCCGCCAAGAAGCTGTACGATGAGATGAAGCATTCTCCGACACTGGTGAAGGGGAAATGGGTGAAATCATTCCACACTTTTCACAATATGTCCAACTACCTATTTGAACTTCCGAATGGGACGCAGGTCACGACTTGCCCTGCGGCATTGGGTTACTCTTTCGCTGCTGGCACATCTGATGGTCCGGGGGCCTTCGATTTCACTCAGCACAACAACGACTCGGCGACAACGTCCCCATTGTGGCGAGTTGTGTCCGGCTTGATCAAGGAGCCAACGCAAGAGCAAATAAGGTGTCATTCTCCGAAACCCATCCTTCTTGACGTGGGTGAGATGTTCACACCTTACCAATGGACGCCCAATGTTGTCGATGTACAGGTCTTCCGTGTTGGGCAGCTTGTCATTATCGTTAGCCCGGGTGAGGCTACGACGATGGCTGGTCGCCGTTGGAAGAATGCTGTGGCTGAAGAGGTCCACGCCCAATTCGAGAGTGAGACCGATGCGGCCCCTATCGTGGTTCTGGGTGGACCGGCGAACAGTTACACGCATTATATCACTACAGAGGAGGAATACGGGTAGGCATCGCCTAATACTCATGAGTCACTACTCTAGAAACTGTACTGATAAATTATCACAGCATTCAGCGATATGAAGGAGCGAGCACGCTGTATGGTCCACATACATTAGCGGCCTACGTCAATGTGACATTATCCTGGATCCCAGCTCTGAGCTCATCAGCTGTCATCCGACCACCACGTGGGCCTGAACCTCCAAACAACAGTAACCGGAGTCTCAGCTTCATACCCTCGGTCATACGAGACGCGCCACCATTCTTCAAGAAGTTCGGCGATGTCGTCAAAGATGTCGAGTCTTCCTACCGCATGGGCGATACGGTCGCAGCTGAGTTTGTCGGCGCAAATCCGCGGAATAACCTCCAACTCGAGAAAACATACGCTGTTGTCGAGCAGTTTGTAGAGAATACGAACTACGATGCTAGTAATGCGACGTCTGAGGCTATGCAGTGGCGGCCTGTAAGGGATGACAGTGATTGGCATCTTGTCTTTCGATGGCGTCGCATCAGTGAGGTGTTGGCGACTAGCCAAGTTGCAGTTTCGTGGGAGACGACGGAACCTTGGGCAGAGCCGGGGTTTTATCGGCTGAGGTATTATGGGCACGCGAAGAGTCTTGGAGGCGATATTACGGAGTTCGAGGGTGTTAGTTCGACTTTTAACTTGCTAGAGTGAGAAGCGATGAGTTTTATTTCATGGTTCACGGCTAGGCGTTTTGGTAGGGCTGGAAGGTTTGGGTTTGACGAGTAGACGGACAGGCTATGAACACGAAGGTGATGCATTTTTGTCTCCTATATGATTTGTGATTATCGGGGACCTGAATGAGTGTTTTACAGTATCTCCAGATAAATACTTGATTACGCGTAGGGGTTACCCGTGAGACCAAGCTTGGAAGAGATCATTGCTATCCCGTTTGCCTTAGCGGAGTTGTTGATATTGATGGGAGTAGTGCCCCTTTAGCACTTAAATAAACCGGCTAGGCGCGGGATGGAAGAATAAGAACAGCAGATATGTTTCCTCGAAGGCTCTTTACTATATATTAAGCTTAGGACAGTCAACGAGATATCAGTGGCTTGAGTACTATCATGACTGTTTTATTATGAAAGGTTGGAGCTTTTCAACCCGCAGTCGTCGCGAAATATTTAAGTTGACGTACAGTGTGTATATGTATTGTCGTAGATAGACTATGTTGGATCCAATGTTTGGATAAAGCATTCGCATGTCAAGTGTTTGCATAAGTGTCCTAATTGTTGAATGGTGCTTGGAGGGCTTGTACTGAGTGTGGGGTGTCACTGTCAAGGTGCAAGCGTCTTTTCACGGGCGATAATGGTTGGGGCACATGCACATGTGCACAGACGGCGAGCAATGGTCAATGGTGGGATGGATCGCGCATGTAGGGGAAGAAAGACATGGATGAAGCTTTGTTAGGCTACATATGGAAATAACAGTGAACAGGGTAAAAAACCAAAAAAAAACCAAAAAAAAAAAGAGAGAGAGACATTGTGAAAAAAAGTACAACGCCTCGACCGGGACTCGAACCCGGGCCCTGTGTGGTGGCGTTTCCTGCAGCCATTTTAGTAAGGTGCAGTCAACGACCGCCATACTGTCCTCCCCCTGGACCACCGAGGCTGATTAATTATCGGCGAACCTGATGTCTGGAATTATATAGGTCGGTCGGGACGCCTGTTCTAACTTCTCTGTGTGCTTGCTCTGGGGTGCACGTGACTGTGAAATGTTGAATGCCCGGTAGGTCTGTAAATGAGCAAGATGACAAGGTAGGAACGTGCTTACTGAGTCGTGGTGTGGAAGGAACGTCACTAACGAAGAACGAGAAATACCTTGGCTGGACTCGGACCTGTGTCTGTTGCCCGTACCGCAGACCAGACGAAAGGTGCTGAGGAGCCGTTTTATCTATCCCTGGACCATCAAGGCTGTTTGGTTATGATGTATATTGCAGCAGGGGCGGCCGCTTAGTCAGCATTTTAGACCTTACAGGGTTTATTATAGAGGGCTTGGCGCAGCTGGAGCAATCGACTTGTCCCCTATCGATCTCTGTACCTACCGTACCTACCTTCTAATTCTACCTCTGGCCTGCGTCACTTGTCAGCTTGAATAAAAGGGGAAAGGACTTTACCGCGTCTCGCCTGTTCCAGAAACCAAAACCAGGACTATGCAACGTGGCACTCAGCAGCATACCAGATTGGGAGTCTTCGTTCGGTCTGAAAACCCATCCCCTCGACTCCGGCCCCTAACGATCTCGCGTAAGGAGACCGCCGCACCGGAATAAGGCAATCAATCTAAGCGGAGTCCGGCCTATATATAGAACATGCCCAGCGTTTGCTCTATCCTTCAATTCCGCCGCTTCTGCCAATTACACATTAAGCAGATAGCGCAGAACCTCACGATATATCGACTCTTCATTGCCATTGATTACCGTTGGCGGTTATACGTCCAACCATTCAGTAACAAAGATAGATCTGGGAAAACATCAGGTAAAGCTCAACGACAATCGCCGGCTTGCACTGGACTCCATTGCCTCCGCTAATAATGAAGTGATCATTAGCATAAGATACGTGTTGAGTTTCGAGCGTAATATTAGATTTCTAACCAGTTTCGCAATGGAATTTCCCAGCTAATCCCTATGATCTGTTATACGATGCGACCTTGTGACTCAACTTCCGGTCCAACTCCCCATTCCACTCCGCCTGTCCGACTCCAGCTCCAGACAACAAACACCCGGCCACGATAAGACTGTAATGCTGTTATCCGTATAACTTGGAACTCCACTGCCAAGGATGCCAACTACTTATGGCCTCAACCTCCGTACTCCTAAGCCCTTTACGAGACAATAAAGCGACCCTTAGGCTTGGTACTGGTCTGTGATCTCTCACCGTCCGTTCTAGACCCTCTCTGCCTTGACCATCGTTAAAGTCTGATCCACCCATACCATATATACGATCACCGTCTAAGTAGAAGCCGCTGTCTTGACTCTACATTAGCTAACTGTCGTTAGAGTCGGACGTTGTCACAGTCGCGATAACCGAGGTGTCTTCTCCGCCAACATCGATCGTTGCGGATTGCACGAGATGGCGCTTCCCTTCCTTGCCGGTTTGCAACGGGTGACATGGAATGCCATCCTATCTGAATGTCGAGAACCCTTGAGGTTCGTGGGAGGCATACTGGTCACCACCCCGTGTATAAGAAGCCCGTCACTGCCCACAGAACTGAATATGCCTCGCACTATCAGCTACCACCAAGGCCAGCGTTACCCCCCGAGAGTCAGCTCTGCTCGATTCTCGCCATGCGGAGCCTCCATCTTGCCTATTTGGCAGCGAGTGTTCTCCCTTTCGGCATTCAGTTGGCTGGTGCTATAGAATGGGACCGACCTAAAGACGACCCCTTCGCACATACGGCTGACGTTGTATACACTGACAATTCATTCAATGACACTTTCCCACCTGTTGAAGGAGCTCCTGCCTCTGACGATGACGCTCCTGTTGGGCCTGACGCTTTCCTCGATAGTGTTGTGACTGCGGCGTCGGCCAAGGACTTTTATCTACGTGTTATGCCCTTGGGTGCGTCCATCACGCGGGGACAGGCATCGACAGATAACACTGGATACCGGAAGTCTCTTCGCCAGAAACTGCGCTATCAAGGATGGCAGGTTAACATGGTAGGGTCTAGGCAGGATGGCGACATGAATGATAATGTAAGACCACTTCCTCTTGCCTCCTCTTTGAGCCGCTACAAAATGTATGCAACGCTGATGAATATGGCAGGACAACGAGGGATGGTCTGGTTATGTCATCAATTCGATATACGCCGAGTTCATGAAGTCTGCTCACCTGAAGCCCAACCTTGTTCTCGTAAACGCTGGAACGAATGACTGCGGCGACAATGGAGACGGCGCCAATGCGGCGAGGGACATGAAATCGATGCTGGATGGGATCTATGCCAGCATTGACGGAGTGACCGTTATCCTCTCCTCTCTGATGCCGAGTACGAAGAACCCTACTTGCGCTACCTTCGTCAGTGAACAGTACCGGCAACTCGCTACTCAGTACAGTGACCACAGGTTTGGGTTTGCCGACATTCATGCCGTATTCCCCATCAACCTGTTGCACGACGACACGCACCCCAACGACGAGGGCTACAGGCTATTCGCAGCGGTCTGGTGGGAAGCCATCCGCAAGCTTGAAGACGTCATCCAACCGCCACAAAGCAACGGACAAAGCGATGATGCCATCAGCGGAAACACGTGCAGAAAGGTCGCTGGCAATTCCAAAGGTTCTATCAAGACGCAAGTGGGAAGTGGTCACAACGACGGGAATTACGTACACGCCTCGGAAGCCCAGGGCGTTTTATCCACCGCTCGGATTGAGTATAAGAACGACAATTACATTCTTAACAGCTTTATCCCATCTCGCATATTTTTTGCCAATCTGATCAAGACCGATCCTAACGCCGACCGATCTCAGGCGTTGGACGACTGGATTCGTGTTTGGAACGGCGGAACAGACAGCAAAAGTTGGGTCTGGAACGTCCGCCAAAACATGGGCAATGGCGTATTTGGTGACTCTCAGGTGTTCCATGTCGACCAGGAATGTGAGCAGGAGACTGATGCTCGCTGTGAGTACTTGCCAACATCCATCTTCGAGCTCTCTCATATCAAATACCCACTGACAGCCTAGCTACTCTGGGCAGATGGTTGGGACTTTGCGGATTTTGTAGGTCCATCCATGACTTAGTCTGTATAATGGTTTGATGTCAAGCTAAGCAGGCAGGACTAATTCATCATCTAGAACGGTGACGAATTAGGTATGTTTTCTTCCACACTACCCCTTACATTCCAGCCATCCGCCAAATCAGTCAGTACTAACCCGTTCCAGCCGACCTCTTCTGTTTCCGCAAAGACGGTTCCGTCGGGCTCTCCCTGAACCAAGGCGGGAACCCACCCACGTTCAAATTTTACGGGCAGGTGAGTTCGCCATCCTCCCGTAGGTGGCTATCGAGCCTACTACTGTGACCTGTCTCAGCTACCTAACATGTCATGTGCATCAAAGATCATTGGCGGCATAGCCCCGGATGACTGGGACTATCAGTACCAAAGGTACCAATTCGCAGGTAAGGCAGCCGGAATCCCGCATAGTCCAGTATCAGTGTGTGTGGCCTTGTGTGCTAATCGAACGGATCGAATATAATAGATATCGACGGGGACGGGAGAGCAGATTTCTGCATTTTCTCTCCCAACACCGTGAAGTAAGCGCCGCCACCGGCCAAGAAAAGCCATTGCTGGGTTCTGATGTGCTGACTGCTTGACCTCCTCCCAGGTGTTCGAGGAACGGAGGCCAGGGAAATGAGCACTTCTGGCAAGGCTTCAAAGACCCGGGCACCATCAGGGACCTCGTGTTCTCTCACGACGAGCCAGGGATACCGACGATAAACATGCGTCTGCGTGAGTGACAGTCATCCCATGTGGTTTGGTAAATGCTAATCGAGCCGGGAACCCTGGTACAGAGGATATCAATGGAGAGTAAGATTTTGTGCATGACCTCGGTTGCAGCACTCACATACTGACGGATTGATTAGTGGTCGAGCTGATTTTATGTACATCACCGACAATGGCGCCATAAAGACGTGGGTCAACAATAGAAGCACGGGGAAAAGTATTGTAAGACTTGATCCCCTTCCCCCTCTCCCCGACGCCGCGTACATACCGGCTCACTGTCGGCACTGGACTTGCTAATCATGTGCGTCTTCTTCTTAAGGTTCCCACCTTCCGGTCTGCCGGTCAGACACATGCAGGCCAGGCAGAAAACAATGTCGCCTATAACGTCAAGCTTGGCAGGATCTATGGCTCCGGACGCCTCGACTACCTTTTCCTCGTCATCGACTTTGACAAGGACTACATCGACATCAAAGCGTGGAAGAACACGGGGGGTGGCGGTACCAAACTGAATGGAGACGGCAGCTTCTTCTGTGATATGCGCGGAACCGGCTCGGACGACCTGGTCTGGATCTACGATAGCGGTATGGTGGACGAAGTCAATACGAACATCCACAGCCCCCCGCAATGGGGCCACGATACCAAGATCTCCTTTTCCGTCCCCGGCCCCCGGACCGGCATTCACCTGGCCGACGTGAGTAACTTCTGATGTTATTTTCTACCTATTCTGGAAGTTTTCGAGAGTCATTTCTTTTATCTCGGGGGAAAGCGCTCCAGAAACATATATCGAAACTCGCGAGACATGAGCAAACACGCTATAAAGAGTAATTACTGACTCGAAGTGTTGCAGTGGGACGGCGACGGCAGATGCGATGTTTTGGTACAAGACAGACTGTCCGGCGCGCTTACGCTATGGCATAATAACTATGACAAGACGGCCAACTCTATAACTTTTACCAGCCAGGGGGTCGTTGCCAGACCTGGTTGTGCCGAGGGATGGGGTCCATCGATATTCAACCGTGGCATGCGCCTAGCGGATCTCGAGTAAGTTGATTCCAGACCCATCCCGTCTGTCTTAATTCCCCAGCAAGCGGGATACTAATGGACTTGACGTAGTGGTGATGGACGTGCCGATATCACTTGTCTCGAGAACTCGGGCCGTATCACCGGTTGGCTCAATCGTGCCAGTGGCATGCTGAACGTTGGCCAGATCAAGTACGCCGAAGCATGGGACCGTGCCAACCTCCGCCTTGCCGACGTCGAGGCGTCAGGACGCGCTGATATCATCTGGCTGAACAAATATACGGGTGCCGCCACGGTGTTTAAGAACCTCGGGTATAAAGGTGTTGGCGGAGGTCCCGGTGGCAGCTCATTCCAGTGGGAAAACCGCGGAGTTCTCTATTCGCCTATCGACCGAGGCGAGACCATGGTGAGCGATGACGATTATAATGCTCTGGCCCCCGGCCCTGAGGACTACGAACAGCCTACTGACCAACCTCGCCGTCTATAGAACTTCGCAAACCTGGGTGGCAAAGGACGGGCCGATTTAATCCACATCATCCCATCGACCAACGCGGTATGCCGCCACCACCACCACCCGTCTTCATCGAATTAGAGTTACTGACAAATTCCCTCAAAATAGGCCGACACCAACTTTAACGAGTGTTCTTCGGGAGCCGGGGGAGACGATGGCCCAATTAGTACGTTGTTAACGTTTACACTTACTATCCAACCTCACCTACTCCTCAACCATGGGTTCACCTGCTTCTCTTTTATCCCCAGTGATCCATAAACTGACGCCTTTAAACCATGAGCAGCGGATCCCAATCTGCCTAGCGTTCCTACTACGCCGGGTGACGGCGACGACGACGATGGATATTTGGTCGCCCAGAACCCGACCGTGATCACCGTCGCACCGTACTTGCAGGAGAACGCACCACCACCGGCCGAAGTCACCGAGAATGCCACACCTATCGACATCAATGGAAAGCAGTACTTTTGGCTGGACAACGACTGTAACGACGGGGATAACATAGGGGAGTATACAAGGAGAGAGTTCATGACGCATACCATTAATGACGCCTTATTCCTACTAGAGAACTTACGCGACAATGACTGGCGCATACATTACCCGAAAAGCGCCGACTACTACATCGGTGAAACGTTCGCCCTCTCAAAGCAAGTGGCGGACTTTGATCAGAACATCAAGGACGCTGCCGATTGGCCCAGACCCGTCTGGGGATGGGGCAACTACGTCCGCGTCCACTGCACTGACTGGGACAAGAGGTGCGGTAACAGGCTGGGGACAGATCGCCGAAGCATCGGTGCTTATATCAACGAGACCTCGGGTTTCTGGGGTACGTATTATCACATCACCGTCTGCAACCCTCTATGGCAAACGTCCTTGCTCGATCAAGTGGTGGATGAATGGCGAAATACCCCCACGAACGACCTGGGCTTGGACTGGATGCGAACCTCGGCCGACGTCTTCATGCACGAGATCATGCATCTAAGCGTCGCCACGGGGAAACGGAAGAAGATCCTCGACCAACTTTTCGACGGGGGGAGGCGCATATACGGCCCCAAGGACGTGGCCAGGGCGGCGCGGATAGCGAAGCGCGACGGTTTCGACATCCAGGCGTATAATGCCGACACCTATGCCGTGTTCGCCTTATCCGCGTACTACGAGGATGTCTTCGGTGTTCGTATTCCTGCCGATCGCCCTCGCGCTGCCTCCTTCCCTGTCGATGCCTATGAGTACGACGCCCCCTCCGACAGTTCTACCAACTATGTGATCTACCAGGAGAGCAGTTGAAATGATGGCGGACTGTGGTACTTATGCGGTCGAACAGTAATCTACTTATGTAGCTGCCCAGATCCCTTCAGACGCAAACATAATGCAAGGCCTCGAAACTTCCAGGGCTAATTGCTAGCTAAGCTTTTTTCTTTTTTTTTAGTTGAAGAATCCTGTATACATGTATACTTGACCTACAATTATTTATAACATCTCATAGTTATAAGAAAGGGCACACGTTGTACAAAAAGTCTGAGTATCAATACTATATATACTTTCAACAATCTACAGTCATTCGCATTATCTTTTCTGCTTTGCTCGACATGAGACTAGAGTTTCCCATGCTCAGCTCCATCCCAACCATCACACCACAGCTCCTCGTATCCCCCCTTAACCCCCTCCAATACCCGGAACAGTCCAGCAGCTAGTTTCATAAGGGGTATATTCATATCCCCCAATATCGCCAAACCACTGACAAGTCTCATTCAGCTTGAAATTGACACCATGGCAGAACCATCCGTCCTGTCGCGCAGTCAAGCCAGAGCCGATGTCGAGAGACCGCTTCTCGAACGATCCGTAGCAAGCGTTGATGCACGAGCTGAGACTGTCCGTGTACTGCGTCTCGAGGACTTGCTCGGGTCTGTAGGCTGTACACGTCACCCAGCATTGCACGCCGCCGATCTCGGGGGACGATGGGTCGTAGTATGAGCACTGGCACAGCCTGTCGATGTCGACGTTGCCGGCTTGGTCGTCCTCATAGGTAGGCATGTAGCAGTCTTCGTCTGGATCGGGACCCGAGGGGATGGGGTGGCCTGTTGGTGTTGGTGTGTGGGAGGGAGCGGCTGAGGAGTGGCATTTAGAGGCTCCTCGGCGGAGAGGGAGGTTGATGGCTGGGCGGATGTCTCTTCCATAGTGTTGCTCGGGTTCGGCACTTGCGACCTGGGTGAGAGCTATGAGCACAGCCACCCACGCGAGGTCTCTTCGTAGTTGAAGCATTTTTAGGACTGTGAGACAACTTTTGCTAATTGATTTGGATCAGTGGGATAGAGCCACTGATTTTCTGCGCAATTTTTTGCTCGGTGAGGAGTCGATCGTCAATATTTATAGTTATACTCTAGAAACCGTTGAGATCGTGACATGGTATTCAGCCTTGTCAGGTACCTTACACATTGGTATCTATTCTATCATGCATGTGCATCGGTTGTCGCCCCAATGTCCTAATCTCGCTAGGAACGCTGGTTAACACCAGTTTTGGATGGTGTTGTTCGGTTTGAGAATAACCTCAATTCTGCCAAGAGAGGCACAGTCGATAGCGTCTGGACTGTACCCAGCCCAGCTGGAAGGTCCATGCAGCGTCAGCATCGAGACCCGTCCGCGCCAATATTTGTAGAGGCTGAATTGTCGCATCATCCTCGTATTCATCAATTTCGCATGCGCTGACAAGTGGTCAGGTTTACATGTGACATTCGTACGGGTCAGTTCCGATTCATGAGTATCAGAGGATTCTGAGTAATTCGCTAGCGCTAGCAAGATGCTTTTTCGCTTAGGGACGGAGAGAAGCAGAATTACAGATACTGATCGTTGAGTTCCCCCGTTTGAATCTTGTCATGATTGATCAAGAATGTCTGATGGAAGCGAGGAGAATGCGCCTCGCTTTGCTGTAAGGGTGTCAGTTCGTTTTACAAGATTTGACGATAATAACAGGCTAGACTCGTATCGCATCATGACTATCCTTGTGGGATAACCGACACCGTGTATTCATGAGGAATGGACGGTATGTTTGCTGGTTGCGATGTCGAGCATCTGTGAAGCGCACTGAAAATGAACTGAGGCAGGGCCGGAGCATCATTCGATAGGCCGTGTCACCACTGCGAACCAATTCTCAGAAAGATCTTTTATTATTCCAAAACTATTTATGCCAAATCCTAAATATGTGCAAGAAAAGAGACAATGCTCTCAAGGGTTCAAAGCCAAGAAGGCGAAGTGTCCACCAACGACAGGTCGTGCTCTGAACCCTTGGTCCTCACCCGTAATACAGTCAATCCAGTCACTGAAAGCTCTATCACTATTCGTCGCGCTGATCCAATTGGCCAACTTATCAACCATCATGGTCGCCGTGTCTTCGCCAGCGATGGAAGCAGCCCACATCGACCAGTCAGTCTTGGAATAGGTGTGCCGAGTATCCAGCGGGACGCAGTACTCAAGAGCAACGGTAGGGTAGAAATCACTCTGCATATCGTAGATCTCCTTTGGCACGAAAGCATAGTCATTTCCAGCGTAACCGAGAAGTGTGTCTGCGTATAGGTTGTAGAGAAGACCCCAAGAGCTGACGTTGTTGTAGTTCAACGTGGTGTGTGCTGGGTCGGCCGCCTGGTTGATGCCGAGGTCTTGCCATTGGGCGAGGTACGACTGTGACACGTTCAGGTAGTACGTAGCGTTGTCGCTGTTGCCAGTGATATCGGCGATGTCAGCCATCGCGCGCAAACCTATGATGCCTTTGATGGCCAAATCGGTCTGGTTTGCCAGAGAGCCGGCGAAGTCATCGGTCGAGATCTGGTCAGCGGGGATCAGCGCCTCGTCGACAAGATAACCTGCCCATTGGTCGAGGATCGCGTAGTGCTGGCTCAAATAATCATTGTTGCCAGTGCGCTGCGCGTAGGCCAGTGCCATTATTATCATGTTTCCGCACTCCTCAAGTGGCTGTGGTTCATCATTTCCATCCGGGTAGCCAGGAGCATTGGGGTAAGTCCCGAGATCATGAATAGCATTTGTCTTAGGGTAGTGACCATTCTCTTGGTTCAGAAACAAGGGCTCGAGGATAAGAGCGAGCAGCTCGGGGTTGGTGTAGATAAGTACGGGGATAGTTGGGAAGATGACATCGACGGTCTGCATGTCGCCATTTGAACTGATTTCTTTGAGGAACAAAATGGGGTCATCCTCTGTTCCAGAGAGCTGCAGTGCACCGAAAGCCTGTCGCAAGCTAAGAGTGGTGATGGTGGCATAGTCTTGACCGGCAACTGCAACGGAGTCTGACTGGACTTTGTTGTCTATCTCGGTCGCGAGGCCAACTGCCGTGCTGTAATCCGAGAAGAAGAAACTCAACTATTACACGTGTTAAAGAGCTGCGGTTTGCATCGTACATGTTCCACTTACGGCATCAATGTCGCTCGCAAAGAAGTCGGTCCAATAGGCATCGTAGTTCTGAATATCAGAGCCCTCTCCGAGGAGTGAGTTGGTGACCGTTTGAGCAAGGCCTATTGTGAAGAGCGTATTGACCGAGCTGGTACCGACGCTTCCAAGGTCATGGGCAAACCCGAACACCGGCCTTGTGCACTATCAGCTGCTGTCCGAGTGGATGAAGACATACAGTGACTTACCAGGCGTCGTTGACAGCTCTATAATCGGTATCTTGGGTATTGGGAAGGACACCGTCGCTGATGAAGGTGCCTCGCACATCGGTGTCGGCGCCGTTTTGGTAGGTGAGCTGTACGCTGTGTCAGATTGTCATGATCGCTTCCACGCTTCAAAGGCGAGATATCTCACCCCATCACCGTCAGCAGTAGCATATAGAACGTCACCCCAATTCGGCTGCTGGTTGGTCTCTGAAAGCTGGGTCTGTGTCTGCAAATGGTACTTGTGATACGCAAGTCCATCTACGGTGTCGTATTCCCATTCGATGGTCTGAGAAGTATCGCCAGCTCCCCATTCTGTTGAGGTTAGCTAAGGTAAATTGTCAGCAAAGGAGAAGCCCACTCACCACCCGAGATATCCGTGTACAGCTGCACATCGTGGTTTGCGCCATCCAACGAGGTGACACCGACATCGAGATATGAGAATGGCAAAGATTGCCTTTTCAGATCCGTAGGCGTCACCGGGGAAAGAAATGTGACGTTTAATTCAACCAGACCGCCAGCATTCAGAATGAATGTGCTCTGCGTTGACGTGTAGGAGAATTCGGTCTGATCTACATTCGTCACATCTTGCACAGCTCCCATCCATTGATATGGTGTCCCGTCCACACGGATAAGCCCCGTCCAAGCTGTGACTTGGCCTTGCCAGAATGTTGCCCACTGCGATAGCTTCAGTCAGTAATCACTCTTCAAAGCAAGCTTGCTATAGAATTTTATGGTGCCAGGAGTCTGAGAGGCCGTTGAAGAGTAGTGCTCCAGATTACCAAGAAATAGAAACCCGATTGTCCCTCGAATACGCAGAAGGTGATCAGGCCTTACTTACCTCGCCAGCTAGATAGCCACCATTGCCGCCATTGGAACCAGCGGTCAGCCACGTGTTAAGATAAGGACCCTTCACAGCAAGTGGTATGGCAGGAGGTCTGGCAGGAGAGAAAGTTGAATCTCCGAGAACTAGACCTCCGAAGAGGGCTACCCCAGCTAATGTGGTCTTGAAGCCCATTACGAGCAGCGCTGACAATACCAAACGGCGTGATACGGTCGGATGAACTACCAAGTGCTCGTACGAAAGCACTGCAAGGAACAAAGGATAACTACGGAATGAAGTCTACATGAGACGACAGCCAGAGGGGCATGTCGAGGGTTATTATAGCGAATGATCATAGCATGCCGATAACCTCAACATCGAATGATAGACGTCGAACAAGGGTATAGGGAGTTCGCAAGCAGGAAGATCAGCTGCTCAGGACTAATGAGGAAGGTTTTGTAAGAGGCCCTTTAAGCACCAAGTGTGATCCGAAAACAAGCTTAAGCTTGAAGAGCTGTGACACGTCTAAGTCATGAGCCTGTATAAGCGAGCTGCAGTTTTCCATAGGCTCCCCAGGTGAAGCCACTCATTTGGTCAGGCATAGTGTGGGATGATGGGTACTTGACCATGCTGAAAATGGCTGTTTGAATAACACTAAGTCCTGGGTGGCAGGTTCGAACAATCTCTTCAAAGCTTCGGGTTATTGGGATGCTAAGTAGTGTCACCGGCCTAGGATGTCGTGCAGCCGGGCGGCGCGACATCCCGGCGGGCACTATTCTAACGTAACAAGATCCGGGTGTCAATGGCTACAACCAGAAGAAACAGGTAACCCCAGAGATTTGATCAAGAAAGAAATGAATGAAACTTAGCGTATGTTAGCTATGGTCTAACATCAAGCTGCGAGACTCGGCATCGAAACTCATCTCGCCCTTTACGAGTGAATGCAAGGTGATGACTAGCGCCACGCAGGATAACAAGACCACACTGAATACAGGCAACTGGTTGGAAAAGGTCAGGTTACTTGGAATAGACACGATGATTCCGACTTGGATTGCTACCAAGGTTAGGGAAATGCCCAAACATGGCAGGTGGCCCTGAGAGAGAAGAAAAGCCGCCATGGACAGGTCGTGCCAGCTTGCCAGTGTTCGGGCATTCCTGTTTGATGACTGGCTGGACTCACAGCTGGAAATCCACGATGTGGGCTTATAAAGCTCGGGAGCTTGAGCCAAGACAGAAGCTCATTTGCAGAGTTGTCATTGTGGGGGACGAGTCGTAAAAGACCAGTCCGCAAACTTAATGCAGGTCGGAAATAGGCCCGGCAGTAGTAGACAAGACGGCCGCCACCATGCAGGTCCGGAAATTCGAAAACGCCTCATCTCTGCGGAATGTTGGTGAGATGCCAAGGAGAGATCATAACCCACAAGCCTTCGGGCCGCGCAAGCAGATCGCGGCTTAAATTGCTAACGATGTCTCGATGTTTTGTGTACTGAGGCCTTAACAATGTTCCGAAGAAAGCATGCTCGGCGCAGCCCGTTATGCCAAGGTCTTCGAAGCCCCCGTTGGTAGATGTGAGAACGCGTCTCGAGATCATATAGGGTTAGGCATTGCGTAGAAAAGTACACAACTGGGCCCTTTCTAAAGAGTGAGACAACGTTGCAAAGGAAAACCCGGTTGTACAGTGAGTGGAGATTCCGGCATGACGGCTTCAGAGTCACCACTAGCTCGTGCTTGACTCTAACATGATTCCACTGTCTCTACCCCGCGTCACCGTCGGTGTGGGGAGTAGGTCAGGTCGTTGCAGCGAAGCCTCGGTTAGCGGGCAACGAAGTGATAAAACGGGCATCGACAGCTTGGTATCGGCTTGGGGTCACATTGCATCTACCATGCTTGTGGACGCGCATGGGTTCCCTTTGGATGGGCCGCGTGCTCTTTCTTGAACTCGCCCCAAACGTAAACGTATTTTGGCAGGCTTCCCCAAGTCTGGGGCCACTCAGCGATGGTACTAGTCACACACTGAGTTCTATATTCCGTGGTGTATCACTCTGACGTACCTTGGTCACAAGCGACAAGACATGCTCATAGGGATATCAGAGATATTTCAAGGCCTGACTTGCAAATCTCATCATCTGCCACGCTCGCATTCGCCAATCTTGCTGACATGATGCACATCAAGATGAAAAAGGCATAGACATGTGACTGGGACTGTTGGTGAAAAGGCTGGGGAGCGATGTGGGGTGGCCGAGGATGCAGATGGAGGAGGGGGCCGGGCGGGTTGGGGTTGAGGCTTGACCAGGGTTCCCCAACTTGACTCAACCTGCAGATTTACGCTAGATCTGGGGACACGAGGACTCCCAGGGAAGAGAAAACACTTCTTGTACTGTAAACGATTCGGCGTTCGAAGGTGTTCTAGCGAATTCTAACGGAAACATCATAGATGATGTAGAGCAGCTTCATATGATCAACCCTACCAAGCCCAGCGCCAATAGCAGAGAGGAACATCATACGCCACTTTGAATGCGATCTGGGAGACTGACGAGTCTGCTATCTCTTCAAGTCCTTGGCATCCTTGTAGCGCAGTACTCTCGCCCAGTCACAACAAAGGACCTGGCCTGAACAGGAAGGCAAAGGCAACCTTGAAGATCACAAGATCTGGACCTGCTTGCAGGTATGCAACCTGGTCATTGCATTTGACCGCACTCTTACAGATCATTTTACATTACGAGTAGCGAATGAACCGGCTGGCGAGCTGGCCACAACATGGCATTAACCCAATTTTGAGAGAAGCGGTCAAGCAGACCGCGACAGACTCAAGGCACTTATCGCGTCGACAAAGCCTGGCCCACTGGTCATGCAATGCAACCGTCTCAATGGCCATGCTACATGGCAGCAAATTACGTGGTTATCGTGTCTTTTCGTCCCGACACTGCATCGGGCTTGGCATTCTTAGGGTAGACGACGATATTTTTTGACGTAGATCAAAAGCGCAGGGGTGGAAAAGCAGATGAAATGCGATGAATTTCTAACACAGCTGCCATCACACTGCCTTGGACGTAAACGGACCGATTGCATCAAATCTCGTCATTTCACATACGCAACTACTAGGAGGCCGGCCGAGGGATGTCACTGTAAAAAACTCCATTTGTTCATCTACAATATCAGTGATGGCAAAGTCGGGCACTTGCCGCTCTGTGAGTTTCGTCTCATCATGCCGCGCAAATGCGACTGCCAGGGTGGCATTGCATCATGTAGAGCCTTTTTTTGTTTTTTCCCCTTTGCTGCTGGTGTCAGTGTATCCCCGCTGAGAAGATGAGTCTCTTGCTTCCATTATTGCGTTCAAGGTTTTGTCCAATATTTTCTAATGTGAATCAGTTACTATCTAGCTGTTGATTAACTTAAAATGACACGGGCTACTGATCCGGTATGACTTTGGAATGTATACCCCATCTTGAACAGAGAAGTTAAAATACAGTTTCCTTGATAATCGGTCATGTACTGCCCCTTTCATCGTGCCTACCACCTGTTTGGGTACTGGGTCTGATGCTGCGGCGGCGGAAAATAGTAGTGAATCGTCACATTGCTACCTGGTTGAGCAATGACTTGCCCGGCAATTGGAGGCGGAGCGGCCGCCTGGTATTCTGCCTGGGGAGGAGCAAGCTGTTCCACCGGACGAGGCGCGAGTTGCTGATGTGCCGGACGAGGGCGAGGTGCCTGTTGGTGCTGGTCCTGAGTATGCGTTACTTCTTGTTGAGCAACCCGTTGGTTTCTGGTTTCAGAACTGCTAGTTGTCTGTTGATTATGTGCCTTGCTGTAATTCCTTGGCGCAGGCGGAGGACAGCCGTGATCTGGGAAGTTATCTAACGCAGGCATTGTTGCTACGGGCAAGAAATTCGTTTGCTGAGGGTAGTTCTGCACCAAGTGCCCATTGCCATACGACCCGTGATCATACACTGGGTAGGCCATATATGTTGTATATGGTTGAGGCGGAGTATACAGAAGCTGGCCGAATGAGTCCATGTAAATCGACATTGTCCGATGAGTCGGATGTAATTGATTCTGGTTGTGAATAGAAGTCGATAATTATGAGATGTTAGTTTGTAGTTCGAAAGACCACAGAGGCCGGGCGCTCGTTGTAGTTTTATAGGCCCTCCATAGTCATACAACCAGTATGGTCTGCTAGGACCGCTTGGAATGGACACAATATCGTTGACACAATTTCATATAGTTGACTACTGAACAGTCGAGACGAATATGAGGTCGCACAGCGCGGAGTATTTGCGTCGCATTGACTGGCGTTTCGAGCGTAAAACCATAAGGAGGTGACATCCAGACATATAGAACTCGAGATTTTGACTGAAATAAAGTATTCGTGAGCTAATTAGAAAGCAAATTAGTTGGCGAAGTGGTAAGATGCGATATTTGGGATGGACAAAGCTTTGCCATCATAGATGCCCATTCGTGCAAGACCACGCAGGTACAACTCTAATAACTCCAAATGACTACGATTCTATTCAGCCCTAGCAGCCATATCCACGTGGCCCTCGACTTTTTCCGCGTGTCATGAGCATGACTGAATCTTGGCAAGCAAAACACGCAAGATTAGCAGCGGGTAGTGCCGATCGTCGAGGAGAACCCAGTGCGTTGGAGACGAGCCGAGGCGTTGGGAACAGCATGGAGTATTTCCACGAAGGGCTAGATGAAACTTGTCAAACATCGAAAACCTGCAAATATGAGGGGGCTTCTACCAGGCCTTCGTATATGGTGCAGGCGGATATAGTACCCAATGCAAATCGAGTGGACGGCACTAACGTATCTAGTTAGGGTTAGATTTTTAGATTCTTTCTCTCTCTCAGTATTCAGCAAGTGTTTGCAAATAAAACCTTTTAAAAGTGGGACAATTTGTGTAGTCCTTGGAAGGGAGCTAATCCTCGCCATAGCGTAGTCTGGTGTTCTTGAACACTCAGGTCCTGTATGTTTTTCGCGATCTTCCAAGTGCGCAGATTGGTATCGCAGACTTCCAAGAAAACGGAAAGATGCAGTAATCCCCATGACATTTGCCGAAACTCGTCTTATCGGGTTGACATATCAACACTGTAGCCGCATGATATCGCTAAATCACCTCCTTTCCCTTGCCCATAATCTTCTCCGTTGCAGCGACTGACGACCGCTTGGTTTTGCCATTTACGTGCATGTACCAAAGCCGTAGCGCCGTGACAAGCACCATAAGTGACCAGCGCTCACCTAAACCGCCCTTCACACCTTCGCCGACGAGTTCTAGATCGAAAGGGTGTTTTGGACTCTTCAGCAAGCTTCTGTATGTGAACCTGGCCAACAACTCGCCCACCTCTTCGTTATTCGACGCAAGCCGACTGCTGCTGCCTTCTCCCGCCGTGTCATTTTGGTGATCCGCAGAAGTTCCCGCTAGGCGAAAGAGCTTGAACCCTCCATTTTCGAAGTGTTCCTCACCATCATCGCTCTTCGGCTCCTTGGCCTTCTCTTTATTGACCCTGCGCCACTCGAATCGTTCCCGTCGTATCTTTTCCCTGTCATTGACCTCGATGGCAAAACACCATCCCACACCTCCGTTTGGTGTAGTTCGCGCCCGCATCACTTCGTTGGCAAATGACGCGCCCGTACTCGCTGCACCACCGTGCGCTGCAGGCAAAGGCGGAATATAAACCAAGCTATCGTTGTCCAGGACCACGGACCCAAAGAGGGAGCTGTCACCCATGGCAGCTAGGAGACAGTTTTCTGTGGGAGAAGACTCGGCACTGTTGTAGAGGTGCAAACCATGTTTCATTCCTAAGGGTGGTGAGAAGCTATAGCCCGTGTGAACCTTGACGGTGAATAAGCGGTCGGATTCGCCGCCCGACCCGCAGACGAAGAAAGTCTTGAAACCAGAAGGGCGCCATGTATAGTAGATTCTCATTTGAGGTGGAATTTTGCAGTAGGTGAGAGATTGCGGACTTGAGGAGGATGGGTAGGGCGGGAGTGGGTGAGATGAGGTTACAACATCTGAGTACTAGTTAGAGCATTGCCTTGACTCTGATGGCGAGAATGCTCGAGCGTGGGGAGGTTCGAAACTTACCTTCGTAGTCTGGAGGAGGTGCCTCTGTTGTAGTGATGTGTTGATCCTTTTCACTCATGTTGGGAGCAACCTTATGCCAATTCAAGCTTCCAAATTCGCTAAGGGTTGTTTATTACCGGTGTTGTAGCGAATGAGACAACAATGTCGAAAAGGGACTGGTTGGTATACATGTACATACAGGATGAAGACGGATATGAGAGAAATATATGACTGCACTCTTGTTATAACCTTGCAGCCTTGAAGATGAATTTGGCTATTATTAGTTGGCACTATTTGCGCCCGCGAGTTCTAAACGCGCCAAGACTGCGACTTTGAGCCAACGGACAAGCCAAGTGGGCACTGCCACTGTCTATTGAGGCGCTGCCGCATCCGGTGATATCATATCACCCACTGTACTAGTAATTGTTCGTTCGATCCAATCTCGAGATGAGGTCCTTTTCAGAGTCTCAGTAGAGCTTATGCCGATCGCATTATGCGACTATGGAAGTAGTCTGGAATGAGTAGCATACTCGCATATCCCCCACCGTCAATGATTGTTCTTTCGATGTGCCTAACGCGAATATATGGCATCACGAGCGCGGTAATGTAGATGTTGTCCAAGATATGCACGTGCCTTAGAACGCGCTCTTACCAGCCACCGGATTTAATCATCACTATAGAACGACAAAGATACATAACACAGCTTACAGGAAAGATTTTATGCAGGAATCTTCGACGGATATGATGACCTGAGGATTCCTCCACTTTTTACGCCCGACCTAACGCTATATAAAAGTATTGCGGCTTAAACGCTATTTGATTATAAAAATAAATATATATAGCATTATATCTATAATACGTTATTAATTATAGAGTAATATACGTATTTAAATTATTAAAAAAAAATAAACGTATTAATGTTTAATAAATAAAAAATAGTATATAATAAATAAACAGTATAGCCGAATAAATAAATAATAAAGTAATATAAAATAAAAATAATTTTAAAACGATTTAAATACTGTTTTGCGTTCTTTATACAATTATTATATTATGTTATTTATTTAAAAGATTTTAATTATAATAATGGCAAATATTTATGCTAACGAGGTCTAAAACCGAAATATTTTTTTAAATATAAAAAAAGATTAAAATATTAATAATATTTTAAATAATTTAATTAAACGCATTAAAAATAATATTACTTTTAAATAATATTTGTTTAAAAAAATATAACAAATTATCGTTTAACAATTTAAAATCAATTAAATAAATAGTTATTTATATTAATATAATTGTTTTTAATAATATTTCGATATAAACAAAAATAAATAATAAACTATAACGAATTTTTGTTTATAATATATTTTAAAAATATAGTTAATAAAATGCGAAAAATAAAAAACTTAAGGTTAAGCAAATTTACTGTTTTATTAATATTTTTAAATACTTGTTTACGTTAATTAACGGATACGTTTTTATTATTTTTATTAAAATATTTAAAAAATTAAAAATCGATAAGCTATAAAATATAGTAAGTTTATTAAATAAATAAATTAAATTTTATTAATTTATTTTTATAGATTTAATATTATATAAAAATATTACAGCTAGTTTTTTGAATTATAATTATATTTATTCAACCATCATTACGCAAAAGGCCTTCTACTTAATATAAAAAGACAATTACTTTATACAAACAAAAACAAAGCAAATATTAAATAGCCGTTATAAATAAATAGTATATACAATATAAATAAATAATACATATATAGCATATATTATCAAATAAAAAATAACCGGCGTAAATAAATATTACGTATAACGGTTATAAGATAGCCGACGTAAGCAAGTTATACGTACGTTAAATATCCCGTATAGAAACTTATATACTTTATACAAAATCTTTTTTAAAGATTTCTTTTTTTAAAAAATAAACATAAATAAATTAATTATACAGTTACTTATATCTGCTTTAATACATATAAAGCCTATTCAACACTAATTAATAATTATAAAGCGACCATAAATTAGCAAAAACAAAAAAAGCAGTTAATTAAAAATTATAATAATACAATTCTGCGTTTTTGCCTTATTTCCGTTTTATACTTCCGGTCTAAACAAATTATATAAAAAAAACTTAAAAAAATTTACTTTAAATTATATTTAAAAAAAATAATAAACCGACTCACATAACAAACTCCGTACGATAACTAAAAACAAATCCCAAATTTTATTTAAATAATTAGCCTTATAAGCCAAAATAGCCTTATAATATAGCTTTAACAAAAACAGCATTAAAAAATACTTTATATTAAATAAATAAAAAAACAATAACAACTTTAAATTATTTAATAACTTATTTAACAAATTTATAATAACGTATATAGTTTACTACGTATTATCGTATAAATAAACTCGTATAATAAGCGATTATTTATTTTTTTTTATTTAAAAAAAACTTTAAAAATTAAACGGAACTCTAATTTAATAAACTTATATAAACTATAAAACAACTATTTTTTTTATAATTAACAAAATAAAAAATATAATTCGGAAATAACACTTTAAACGTAAAATTAGCTAAGCTTATATGAAACAAATAAATAATAACCGATATTTACTATTAAAAACTTCGTATAACCTAATTATTACGACTTTAAAAATTACCCGAATTAAATATTTAACAAACCATTAAAAAAACATTACGAAAAAACTAACCGTATAAATAATTCCAAACTTTCCGACTATTTTCTATTATATAGCAAACCTTACTTCAGTATATACTATAGAACTTTATTATACTAAAATATAATATTATAAACGGCCAAATCGATCTATATAAATTCGTAATTTTCTAAAAGTTATAAAAAAACTTTTCGAACTTTACTAACTTACCGTATAATATATTATCGAATAAAATACGCTAATTTATATAATTATATTAAGTTCTAAAAATTAAAAAAAATTATTACTACGTAATTTTTCTTTAAATCTTTTTAAACTTTATTAAATTATATTTCTAAACTAATATTAACTTAAAAATAACGTAAAAAAAATATATAACACGTTTAATATATATTTTAATACAAAAATAAATTATATTTAATATTAAAACAAATAAACTATAACAAACTTTTAACAAATTATATAAAATAACCCGGTATTAATAAAACTAAAAATATTAAAACAGCTTTTTAAAACCTTTTATACTATTCAATGCGCTTTTAAACTAAATTTCTAAAAGAAATTTAACTATATTCGGCTATCGCATAAATATATAATAACGTACTTAAATTCGAACAAACGTTAATTAATATAAAGAACTTATATAAAAAACTATTTTTAAATCTTTATACCGTAATATAAATTTTAATATAATAAAAAAGCAAGTTATAATTTATATAAAATAAAAATTTTTATATATATTATAACAATAAAAAATATAATAATAACTGTATATAAAAATAACGTAATAAAAAATTATTTTATAATCGTACGTACTATAATTTATATAATTTCTGCGGTTTAAAATTTTAACGTTTGTTTAATCGTATAAATAAAAAATACTTTATATATTTTAAACCGGATTATTAATCTATAAAACATTTTAAAAAAAAAATTACTTATATAAAACAATACTTTGTTAAATATAATAGCATATAAAACAAAAAAGTTAATACTTACGTCGCTAATTTCGAAAAATATCTTAAAACAAAAAATAAAAACAACTAACTATATAAAAAAAACGAAAAAAAAAAAAAAAAAGCCCGCAAAAAACAAAAAACTAAAATTTCGTACTATATAATAAACTAATTATATATATATTAAATAACTTAAAAAAATATCTTAAAATTTAATAATTTTTTATACGATAATATAAAACTATATAATATATCGGTTCTTATATTAAAAAAACCCGTACGAAAATATTTATTAAAATATCCTTTAAAATATAAAAACCGTATAAATATTGACTATCGGCAAATCATAAGTATTAACATATGTATAAAAGTTTTCCGGAATAAAAATCGATTAAACTCTTAAAAAAACTTCCGTACGATTTGAAAAAACCAAAAATATAATATCGATTAAAAAAATTAAAATTAATATGCTAATTAGTTTAATTCGATTTTTTATTTTTAACGCTTTTATACTTTTTTTATTTTTATTATATAATATAAATCGGCAAAAAACATATTATAATAATTTAATAAATAAAATTATATAAAATAGCAAATTATACGCTATAATTAAAAAATAAAACTATAAATTTTTTTATTTTAATCGCATAAAACAAACTTTATACTTTATAAAAACAAAACTATAATAAATATATAAAAAAACAAATTATTAACGTGTAAAAAATTTTATAACTTATTAACAAAAACAAATTACGACGTTTTTTTTAAAAATCTTTAATAAAATTAAATAAATTTGCTATTATTACTAATTATACGTAATAATACTTTAAAAATTTAAATTTTCGATTAAAAACGACTTATTTTTTAATTACGAAATAGTTATTAACGTTATATATATTAACGGCAAATCTGTATTATATGTAATTAACGTTAAAACGAAATTTTAAACCGCTACGTTTTTAAAGTTTTTTTCCGTATAAAATATTTAAAACGCCTTATATCGGTATTAAATTTACGTATATTAAAAACTATTAAATATAATTATATATAATATTAGTAAAAACTTTTTATTTAAAAAATTTTAAAATAATATATGATTAATAGAATTTTCGTATAAAAAAATCCCGGTTAAAACCTATTAAAATATCGAAAAAATTAAACAAATATATAAGCCACTTTATTATATATTTAATATTTTATATAAAAAACTTTTAAATATAACAAACGACTATATAATTTTATAAATTGTAATAAAAGCTTTAAATAATATAGCTAGTTTAAATAGCTTAGTACTAATTTTATTAATTTTCGAGGCTTATTTTAAAATTATAACAAATTTTCCTCTTTTTTAAATATTATATAAAAAACAAAAACAATCTAAAAAACTACGAAAATAATTCGGAAAAAACGTATAAAAACAAACGTTAACCGTATAATAAATACATAAAATAACTTATTATATAATGTTTTTTAGCTCTTTTTATAATTAAAAATATTTATATAATGCGAAAAAAGCGGCTAAAAAAAACTATTTAAAATTGTAATAATCGAAAAACAAAACGTAATTTTAAATAGCGGCCAAAAATTTCGTTATATATAAATTAAACTATATTATTAACCGTTATATAATAATATAAAACTCGAAATGCTTATTATATAATAAAATATTTTGCTAAAAATTGTACTTCAAAAACTATAACAAGCTTTTAATCCGCTAAAACGCAAATAAAGACGTCTAAAAAAATATTTCGTTATATAAGCATTCTTTATCGAAAAAAAAAAGTCAGATTTTGCCTTTATAATATAACTTTATTAAAATAAAAAAATCAATACGCTTAATAAGCTATTCGAAAAATCAAATACATAAAAAATCAATAACTTATTAACGTAAAACGTATTTACTTTTGTATAATATTCCGATAATATATTAAAAACTTCTTATATTTTTAATATACGTTTAATATAAAAAATTAAAAATAAAACAACTATTTTATACGAAAAATCTAAAATAATCGTATAAAAATACAGAAATAAAAAAAAAAACACTCTTTATTTAATCCTTAAACGATTTAATAAAATAGCCAACGCCTTATACTAGCCTTAAGCCCTATATTAATCCAATTATATAAAATAAAAAATAAATTAAAAAACATTATATAAATATACGTTTAAATAATAAATAAATTAACTTAAATTATTTACGTACAATTTTTAAAAAAAATTTAAAACAAATATTTAATAAACATTTTATTATATATCGTACGGTTTTTATATAATTTAGCTAAATTAAACCTATATTAATATAAAACGTACTATATATATTATTATAAAAAGCTCGAAATACGTACTTTAATATACGACCTATATTTATTTTTAATTAAAAAAAGGCCTAACGGTTTTGGCATTACCGCGTTACAAACTAATAATACATTTAATTTCGCTATACCAAAATTTTTAGAACTAGAAAAACGAAAGCTAAAAAAGGCAAAATTTCGCGCAAAGCCGAAAACTACGCTCGTATAAAACGTCGTAATAAAATTTAATAACGGTCAAATTTTGTTCAAAAACAAAGATATTTTTTTCGTATAAAAAAACCAAATATTACAATTATTAAAAATTAATCTAACTATATATACAACGCTATAAAACTATATAATATAACGCGTAAAAAATATATATATCGTATTAATATATTAGTTTAAAACGGTATATAATCTTTTTATCGCAATATAAATTATAAAACTAAAAAACAAATATATTAAAATATTAAACGTATAATTAAAATAATAAATAAAGAATTTATTGCGTAACTTACAGTTTATTCTACTTAATTTTACTCGTATTAAACTATTTATTTTTACCGATAAATTTTTTGCAAATAACGTAAATTTTTTATCGCAATTTAGTTTCTTAATTATATTAATTAAAAAAATATATACAAATAATAACTTCGAAATCTACAAAAATATTATATATTAAAACTTTTTAAAATATAAAAAAATTATTAAAAATATATTTATAAACAAATTATACGATATAATAACTAATTTCGATTACGTTATTGCCTTTAATACGATATTATAACAAATTATTTATACGCTTTAACTAAACTAAATCTTAATAGTTATTTATTTTAATTTACGTTTATTATATAAATACTTCGTAAAATTAAAAACGATTACTAAAAAACAACTAATAATTAACGTAATATTATTATATAAAACGTATAAAAATTTTAAAATTTTAAAATTTTAAAAATATAATAAATTAATAATAAAAACAATTTATTAAACGTATTTACGAAAAAAAAACCCTAATTAAACGCTTATATAACTAATTATATTTAATTAATTTATTATATAAATCGAAATATTTATTAACTAATTAAATTAATAATAATAAATTTGCATTTTATTTTTTTTACGTATTTTTTTTGTATTATATTAATTTTTTTTTCCTAATTTTTTTTAAATAATATAAAAAATTATTATCTTACCGTATAAAATAATATAATTATACGTTTCATATTACGTTTTTAAAACATTAATTTAAAAAAAAAAAAAAATTAATTTATAACTATAAAAACAAAAATATCGTACTATTTACCTTTTACTTTATATTATTGACTAAAAACAAACTACTTTAACGCTAACTACTTTATACGTAATAAATACAATAGGCAATATATAAATAATAAATATAATTAACGTATAAACTGTTAAAAAAACCTAGGATATATACGTACTATTCGTATAAAGCACCGGTATAATAGCCGGTTATTACTGCTGTAATTAAATAACGCTAATAAACGTCGTACGGCCTAGCCGTAAAAACAACACTATAAAACTATATTGTTATACTATAAAACTATAAATTACGACATAATATACAAACATAATCCTCTTATATATTAATAAGCCTTAAAACGTATAAAACATTAATATTTTAAAACGGCATCGCATAAAAAATACGCTTTTAGTCTTATTATATAAATAAATAAAAACAAAAATAAAAACTTATATAATTATATACGTTAATAACTATACTATATATAAACCTATATACACTTAAAATCAAATAGTACTAAATTATAATACTATTAACGCTAAAAATACCGATAACTTAATAAGCCTAAAACCCGATAACAACGATCTAATACAGACCGAAATATTATCGCTTAATAATTTAAACTTCGTTAACTACAAAGTTTAAAAAATTAAACTAAAATATAACAAACGCACTAACTAAAACAGCAAAACCTTTAGTAAAAAAAACAAAAAGCTAACTAATAATAACAGCGATAAAAACAAAATTATTTAGATTTAAAAAACCAAAGCCTTAATTAAAAAAAACAGCTATTTTATACAATAACAAAAAAAGCAAAAAAAGCAAAATAGAAAAACGTTATTATAAAATCGTACGAAACTTAAAACAATAAAAACAAAATAAAATAATAACGCACGAAAAAAAAAAAACAACTTCAATCGTATAAAAGCCTTTAACGTTATATATAAAAGCTTTAACTTAATAACAATCACATTACCTTATATTTACAGCACTTTTATTACATACAAAACAACTAAATCACTAATAATATAATTTACGGCAGTTTATAACTATAATAATAATTCGGATAATAAAAAATCAGACGTACAATATATACGTAACTATTTTAATAAAACAGTTATTAACGTATAACGTACGAAATATTAAAAAAACAGCCACTTTATGCAAAAAAAAGTTACTAATATTTAACTATTATTACGTAAAAAGCCTTTTACTTAAGATAAAAAAACAATTACTTTATATAAATAAAAACAAAACAAATACTAAATAACCGTTATAAATAAATAGCACGTACGATATAAATAAACAATATATATATAATACGTACTATCGGGTAAAAAATAACCGGCATAAATAAATATTACGTATAACGATTATAGAATAACCGACGTAAACAAGTTATACGTACGTTAAATATCCCGTACAAAGGCTTATATACTTCGTATAAAATCCTTTTTAAAGATTTCTCTTTTTAGGAAATAAACATAAATAAATCAATCGTACAGTTACTTATATCTGCCTTAATACGCACAAAGCCTATTTAATAATATTATTTAAAAATATATTTATAATACGTTATATAATTTAATATACCGGAAATAAAGGTTATCTTTACATATTTATTAAATTATTTATTTATATAAAAATTACGTATAATTTTAAGTAAAAAATGATTAATTTATAAGTATAATTAATAAAAGAAAATATGCAAAAAAAGGGTTTAAAGTACGTTTTATATTTTAAAAACGATTTCGAAACGATTCCGATTAATACGTAATATATTGCAACTTTTTTAAAACTACGTACGTACGATTTCAAAACAAAAAAACATATAAGACTTAACGAAAAAATTATTAACTTTTTTTAGTTAAAAATAACTATAGCGTAAATAATATAATATTTTTTAGTTATAAGTTTCGAAAATATTAATTTGTTTTTAGTTTATTAATAATATATAATAATAAAGTTTTTATTATTTTATATTAAAAATATGTTTTAATTAAAAAATATATTTTTATAATACAATATTATTACGTTTTTATTTATATATAAATATATTTAAAAAGTTTATTAAAAATAAAAACTATTATTTAAATAATATTTAAAAATAAAAATGCTTTAATTAAGCTAAAAATAATAAATAACGAAAAATATATAATAAAATTTAATATTTATTGTTATAAATATTATTAATAAAAAATAATAGCCGAACTTTATTTTAATAATATTCTAAAAATTATTTAGGTTAAATATAATACTATATTAAGATTTTTTATTTTTATATAATATAAAATAACGCTTTTTATTTTAATAGTTATATATAGTAAATATAAATATTTTTTATTTTTATTAAAAAGATTTTATAATTAGTTATTGTATTAATTATATAGATTATCTAGTAAATTAACAAATTAAATATAATTTTAAATATAATTTTTTTAAAATAATTCTAAAATTTAAACTAATTTTTTTAGATAGCTTTTTATTTTTAAACGAGTTAAAAAAGTTTTTAAAAAAGTATAAAAAGCGCTTTATTATAAATATTTATACTAACTTAGTAAATACGGACTATTTTCGGCATATTATTTATAAGTAGCAAATTTTGCTTTTTTTTAAAGGCGGCTTTAAAATTATACTTTTTTTATTATAGTTTAATAAACAAAATAGTAAAAAATATATAAATAAAATTAACAATATATTTTACGATATTTTTTTATTAATTAATTAATTATAATATATTTAATATATATATATAACGTATATAAATTATATTATTATTTGTTTTTATTACAAATAAATAAAACTATAAAATTTAAACGATTTTAAAATATTTATAGTTAACGTTAATCATAAATATATTAAAAATTTATATTATTATAAAAATTATTTAGGCATAGTTTTTAAAAAATATATAATAAAGTATATTATATATTATAAAACGTATTAAAATCGTTTTTAATTTATTTTAGCGATATTTTTCGTACAATGTTTTATAAAGTTTAAAACAATTAAAATATATTACTATATATTTTAATAAGTTTTTTATATTTTTAAAAACAAATACGCCGTTAATATTAAATAAAAATACGTATACGGCTTAAAACTATTTAATATTATTTTAAATTAAAGCATTATTATTATTAACGGTTTTAGCTAATATTTATAAAAAAAAATTTAATTTTATTAAAATATTTAAATATTATTTAACGTTAATAATTAAATTGTTAGTTGACGTGTTTACGTTATTTGACGAACACTTGGGACGGAGACGAATAGCCAGGTTATTTAGCAACTAAAACCGTTACAGCAACTAGTAACGGCATTGTATATAGCCCTATATTTTAGTGCCTGCACTTTTAATAGTTTTATAATTAATTAACTACTATTAACGTATATTTTAGCTTATAGCTGTAATTGTATCACGATATCGCGTATATACGACCTAATATTAATTAGTGCTAAACCGTTACTTTTTAATACAAATTAGCAAAAAAAAAACGATTTAATTATATTTGTATTTAATATAACTACGACTGCGTTATATTATAAGAAAAAAGCTTTATTGCTAACTTTTAACTATTAAACGCGTTTTGCGATTATTAAATAAAACTTTAACGAAATTTTTTCAAAAATTTAATAATATATTAAAAATATTGCTATTATTATATAAATAATAGCTTCTTACATTTTATTATGCTTTTATAAAACTTTCGATGCTTAAACTACAATATTTGTTAAGGAGTAAGCTCGATAGAAAAACATCGTACCTTTATTACTATACTATTTTTACTATACTTAACTTTTTTTTTATTTCGTATACTTTTTAGAATTGCCGAAATAGCAAGCGACAACGGCTTAGTAGCCGATTCGGAAATTTTTTTTATATCTATCCGAAACATTAAAAAAAATATTAAAGATACGTTAACTAAAATCGGCTTTTTTATTAGCTTTAGCAAATAAATAGAAATAAATATTTTCGAAAATAACAAATTTTGTAATAATAACGAAAAATATAATAAAAATAATATAATTACTTATATTATTAGTTGATTTTATGTTTATTTTAATTTAAACTTTATTAACAAATAATTTGTTAACGCTTTTTGTAATGATTTCTATAAATAAAAACCTGAAATGTTTAATTATTATAAAGACTTGAACTAGAATATTAAAGATTTTTTTTACAATAAAAAAGTTTTAATTCTGTTTAGCGGTATTAAAAATATAGCTGCTATAATGAATATTTTTATTCGAAAAGCACCTAATTTATGGTTACCCGATAAAATAGAGAAATAATTAAGCTTTATTAATTAAATAAACAAATAGTACTTTTAATATTATATAATACGTATTAAAAAGCAGATATTCCGATAAAATAATAATACTATCGATTTTATTAATATAATTAATAAAAAATTAAACCTATTACCTATTTCGATATTAAAAAGCGATAAAAAATATATTATTATTTATAAGCTTAATATTTTTAAACTAATTACTTTAAAACTTTTTAAAAATACTTTTAAAATAAAATTTATTACTTTAAATAATATTATATTAAATATGTAGCTATAAATTAAAGAATAAAAACACCGAAAAAAAGAAAAACAAAATTAAAAAGCTAAACATATTTAATAAAAAAAAAACGTAAATAAAAATAAAAAATATAACGCTATTAAAAAGCACTTATTATTGTTTTTATAACTAAATTAATAGTAATTTGCATAAATTTTTAACTTAAAGCCTTTAACTTTATCATTTAACCCGACGAACACGTTTTTAAAAGCTATAATAACTATATCGACGAGCATTTTTTTTAAAATATACTACTGTATTAGATTTTTTTTATAAAACCCCTATTTAATATATTAGGACATTTTTTAAAACAATAAAACAAAAACGATCGTATAATAATAACGCATACGATATATTTAACGATAAAATATAATACATATTGTATATTTGCTTATCGCTAAGTATTTGCATGTCTTACTTAATAATTGTTTTTTTTACTATTTTTAAAAAAAATGTTTTAACGTATTATATTTATAGTATTAACTTAAAATTAAGTTTCTGTTAAATATACGATACTATGTTTTAATATTTTAATATAAAAATTAATTAAACTTATTATTTTTACGACTAAACCTCGATTATTTATAATAAAATCCGATTAAAAAACTTAAATAAAAAACTTATAAAAGCTTTTTAAATAATATTTAATCGTTTCTAAATATATTAACGAATATTTAGCCTAGATTATATAACTAACGAAATTTTTAAAAGCATAGTCCTCCGTGTTTACAAAAAACGCCTAAAGTTTTTTTATATTTTAAAAATATTACCTTTTTAAATAAAAGGACTTTTCTTAAGACTCCGGATATTTTTTTAAAGTCATATCGACATTAATAGGACTATTTAATACTACATAATCGAGTACAGCTTCTTCAAAAAGTGGAACCAGAAAGGCAACGCCGACCCTAAAATATACTACGGCAACCGACGTTATAATTTTGCTGGACAAAAACGAGGAAAAGCTTTTTAAAGCATTTATCGAAATCGGACCTAAATCTTTCAAATTAGCTATTTACTTTATAGCAACATAGGAATAAAACAAGGATATTTTTAGCGAAAAGGATACACTTAACAAAAAGGTAGCATAAAAAAATATTTATAACAAAAGAACATTTATTACATTTATCGCTAAATAAATTATCGATTATATAAATATTTATTTAAAAAATAACAAAACTAAATAGCATAATAGCAAATACTTACTAAAGCAGATATAAAAAACGCTATATTTTAGTTCTTTAATATAGTTAAGAACTTTAAGTTACAGGAATACAAATAAGAAACATTTTATATTAAAAATGAATATAGTATAATATTGGCTTATCTTAATTTCCTTAATTTTTATACATAACTTTTATTACTAATTGCAACTATACTATTATAATTAACCGATAACGAGATAAAAAAAAAAAGATTAATAACTATATAATATAATAAATTACCGAATATATAATTATATATATAGACCTTTATAACGAAAATACATTTTTAGACATTATAACTTTTTTTACGTTTAACCGATATAGTATTAATAAATATTAAAGTATAATACCCGATACTAAAGCAGTAAAATATTTTATAATTAGTAAAGCCTAAGCTAAAACATTTATACGTATTAACTTTTTAGCCTATATAGATCGATTAACAGCCGGGAAAATAAACGTACGCTTCAGAAACAATAATATTGTTATTTTTACCGGAATATTTACTATTACTACTGTTTTTAGCGATATTAATTTTAAAATCGTTCTAACTAATATTTTATTTTTACTATCTTTAAAGGACATAAACAAAAAAAATATATATTTTAAAAACCTGTTTAATAAGATTTATTAACTTAGCAATAATATCATTATTAATATTATCCGAAAATAAAAATATTTATAGTTTTATTTTAATAAAGCCAAAGTTATATAAATAAACATAACAAAAAAAAAACTACGACGTATTTATCGATACTTTGGACATTACTAAGCTAATTACTTATACTATATACTAAAAAACGCTAAATATAACGATATTAATATTAAAATATTAGAGCAAATCGGCAAAGTTTATGCTGTATACTAATTAAAAGCCGTTTCCCCTCGCCGATTCAAGTTTACGTTTAAAAACGACGTCGACTTTAATTACAAAATTTTCGTAAACGTAATATATTTAAACAGCAAGCCCGTATTATACATTATCGACGTAGTTATATTTTTTTAAAACGCAGCCTTTTTACTATTTATAACAGCTAAAAACATATAGAAAACCTTATAACGAATATAAGTAGATATATATTTTAAACTATTTAATGTTATTATTTATAACGCCAAAATTAATTTCTTTTTAAAAAAATTCCGAAATAAAGCATATATTATAAGAATTATAGTTAAAAAAATATTTATTAAAGCCTATTAAAGCATTAGAAAACTAAAACAAGCTTATAGACCCTTCCGCCGAACATAAGACATTTTAAACGTTAAACTATAAAATATTTGCTTATTAAATACAATTCTCTAAATAGCTATCAAAATAATCAATAATATAACAAAACTTAACGGCTTTATATTTATATTGTTTATATTTAATATATATTTACGTATTAATTATAATTTATTATTATTATTAACAACCGTATAATAGATAGAAATAATAAAAAAAACTATAAAAAAATTACGTACTATTATATTTTTACGACAAATACGTAATACTTTCGCTATTTAATATAGCCTAAACGTTATAAATATTCTAGTATTATTTATTAAATACGAAATTAAAATATACTAAAAAAAAATCGTTAAACTAGACTTTATAAATTATTGTTTATTAACGGATACGATATTATTATTAATATTAACAGCCTTAAAAAATTTCGATCTATAACGGTAAAACTATTTTACCGAAACGACCTTAAGAAAACAATCTTCGATATACTAAAAAATAAACAAATCATACCTATTTATAACCTATATAATAATTTCCTATACTTTAATAACAACTTTTATTATACTTTACCCAAAAAAGGACGTAATAAACTTAAAAGTAGCAGAAATAAACCAAAAAACGTTTACTTTAAAACATTCGAACAAACTTGTAATAATAAAGTATACGTTATGTTATAACCGTTTAACGAAACAGTATTTTTTATAATAACTATAAAAAAACAAACCGCGTAAAATAAATTATTTTAATTACGCATTAAAAGCAAAATTATTACATTCGGAAAACTTTTTAAAATAAGTAATAAAGCTAAAATCGATGCTTTTTTTAATAACAATACTATTAAAATCATTATTTTAAACCTTATATAATTTATAAACGCATATATTTTTAGATCGAAAATCGTCTACAAAATTAAAGTAACCGAAAACAATAATTTATATAAAAAAAGTCGTTTAGTCGTATAAAGTTATAACAACGATAACAAAAACGAAATTTTTATACAATTACTAATTATTTAAAAAATATTTTAACGCTTATTATTAATATTTGCACTTATTTTTATTATTACGATTTAAATACAAATAGCTTTTTATAACATTATTTAGGCATATACGTAATTAAAATCACTTTTTATTTATATTATTTATATTTATTTTTTAAAAAAATTAAAAAATCAATACCTAAAAAACGCTATTTTATATATTATTAAACTATTATATAATATAACAAAAACAGGACTTTTTTAATAAATAATATACTACCGTTATTATTAAGACGTTTTTTATATAAACGTTATAGTATACGACTTATGTTTAATAGTTACCGACCTCTTTTGATATAAAAAAAAATATTTTGCAATTATTGTAATACAAACCGATAATACTTTGTAGATTAAAACGAAAAAAAATTTTAAACACAAAAAGACAACTTTTAAGTTTAAATTAAAACTATAAACAATTTTTATAAAAAAATAACCGTTTAATTTTAACGGATTATATTTTAAATAACATAGTTATAATATTTATATAATATAAAAGGATTAAAATAAAAAACTAGCTTTAATATTTTTTACTAGCGAAAACCGGAAATAAAAATATATTAAATAAAGAGCAAAAAGAATATATTTTATTAAAATCTGCTAACTAAAAGCTAGCTACGACTTTCTTACTATTGCCTAAATTATTAATTTAGACGATAACGATTATACCGTATTAAATACTAGACTTAACTAGTAAATAAAGCATTTTAACCGAAAACTATAATATATATTTTTCGATATCGATACTTTTAAACTATTTATATTTGTTAACGTTTTGTTTGCTAATAATAAAAATTTGAGCTTTTAAATAAAATTTGTTATTATTTTTACGAACGAAACTAATATAATTTACTATACCGACTATTTTGCTTTTAAAATTAAAAACAATATTATTTATTAAAGTTCGACTAAATATAAACGCGTTATTAGATTTATATTTACATTTAAAATATACGGCATAACTTATAAATATAATATAAGCTATTATTTAACATTAATTATTAATTAGATTATAAAAGCTATATAATATATTAAAAGAACGAAAACTATTATTTATAACATTTTTATTATTATTTATATTGACTTTTATTTACTTTACGAAGCAATTACTAAGTTTAGTACCATAGCCGAAAAAAAGCTAATAATTAATATTATAGCTTTTCGAAAATTATACGAAAAGCAAAAAATTTACAAAATACGCTAAATTTATAAAAATAACAATCTTTTCGATATTATAACTAAAACATTACTAAATAAGGCTTTAAAACGATTTATTAACGATAATAAGATTATCGTTCGAATTAAAAGATCTATTAAAAGAAAAAAAAGCAAATAAAAACGTTTTTTAAGCTTATAAAGAAATTATATACATTATATATTATATTTATAAAGTTAATAATAAAGTCAACCCAAAAAGTAAAAAATTGTGAGTATTGGTTAACGTATTTACGTTATTTAATAAATATTTAGGACGGAAACGAGTAGCTAGGTTACTTAGTAATTAAAACCGTTATAGCAACTAGTGACAGCATTATATATAGCCTTACATTTCGGTGCCTGCACTTTTAATAGCTTTATAATTAATTAATTACTATTAACGTATACTCTAGCTTATAGCTATAATTATATCGCGATATCGCGTATATACGACCTAATATAAATTTTATTAAGTTTATTTTAAACGAAGCGTTAAAAAAATATTAAGCGAAAATTATAAAAAAAAATATAAAATTAGTATATAATATATTTATGTTTTTAATATATGCGGTAAAGCCGAAGGACTATAATAAAATATATAATATTATTATTGGTATATTATTATAATAACGGTTAAAAACGATTAAAAACCGTTTTTAAAATATTTACGCAAGTTAATTTAATATATAATAAACTATTTTAATTATAGTAAATAAACGAGGTTCAAAAAATAACTATATATTACGTTAAGGTTTTATTATAATAAATTAAAAATTGCGTTAAAAAATTAAGATTTTATTTTAAAAAATACTAATACCGTTAAAATTATATACGTTTTATTATATTATTAGTTTAGTTTATATTTTTTAATTTAATAAACAATTAATATTATTAAAAAATAAAACTAGAATTTTTTTATAAAAAATAATTTGTTATATATACGTTAAATTAATACGTTTTATAAAAATATATTAATATAAAAACGATATAAAATTTAGCTTTAAATATATAGTATATAAAAGTTTTTATTGTTTAAAACGTAAAATATTAATATTATTTTAAAATAAAAACGTATTTTAAAAAAAATATAGCTATCGATTAAAAAAATATTACGTATTAAACGTTAATAAATTATTACTTTAATATTTTAAATATTAAAACAATTTCGTATATTATTAATTAATAATGTTATAAATAACGTTTTATATATAAATTATTTTAATAATTAAAATATTAACGAAAATTTTATATTTAGTTATAAAAAAAATATTTTATCGTTTAATATGTTTATATAATTACAAAATTAAAACTTTTAAAAATAAACGCTTATTTAATAAATATAAACGTTATATTATTAAATTATTTAAAATTAAATTAATATTTAATATAATAAAATAGTTTATAAAAAATAATAAATATAGTTTAAAAAAAAATAAAAAACGTTTAATAAAAAAAAAAGTTTTAAATAAAATAACGGAAAAGAAATAAATTATTAAAACATTAGTTATAATTAAAACGTAAAAGGTTTAAGCTCAAGTTTTAGTTTTAACGGCAATAATTAAAAAAAAATATAAATTTAATTAAAAAACTATTTAAAAACGTTTTAAATTATTTATAAAAACTGATTTTATTAATTATTAAAAAAATAATAAAACAAATTATTTATTAATAATATTTAAAAAAAATGCCTGAAATAATTTTTAATTTTTAACCGAATTAATTAAAAACAAATATATATATTTTTAAAAATAAACATATATATAATTTAGTTTATTTTTTTAAAAAAAAAATATAAAAAACGTTAAAATAAAACCGATAAAATATCGGAGTAAAACGTTTATTAAACTTTACGTAATATATAAATTAATTACTAATAAAACGTTTTAAAAATAATTTTATAATAAAATATATACATAGTTTATTTTTTAGCTATTTATAATATAAAATAATAAAATAAAGGTTTTATTTTTAATAATAGTACGTATTTTATAAAACGTAATAAAAACGGTATCGCTGCCGGTAAAACGTTTATAAAATTTATTATAAAAGTTTATATATATTATTAATAATTAAAAAACGTTTTTAAATCGATTTTTAAATAGTTTACATTTAGTAATTTAGTTTTTAGCCGATTTTAAAACGTTAATAAAAAATAAAGCGATAATTTTATAATAAGCTTTTATAATATATTTAATTAAAACATTACGGCTTAATTAATAACGTTATTAAATATAATTAATAATATACAAAAAATATTTAAAAAAAATTATTTATATTAAAATAAAACGTAACGTTATTGTTTAAAAAATGTTAGTAAAATCCTTTTTTAATAATAAAAATAATACGTTTTTACTATAAAAAAAATAAGCAAATTAATTTTAAAAACGTTTTTAAATTATTATTTATATTATTAATATTATAAGCAATAATATTTAATAAACGTTTTTTATTTATATTTATAATATTTTACTATACGTATTTTATAATTTTATAATATATAGAAAATATAATAATAATATCGAAAAAAACGTTTTAAAAACGATTTAAATAAAATTTAAAAATAATAATAATCGCGCGTATAAAAAAGTAAAAATTACAATTAAAAAAGTAACGTAACGTAATTAAAAAAATATAATAGTAAATAAAAAAAAAAGAAAAAAAATTATTATAGCGTTAAAAAAAAAAGTAAAAAAATATAAAAAATTTTTAACACGTAAACAATAACCGTTATAAACGTGTTTTTATACCTATACGTATTAAATATTTTTATACCTATAAAACACGTTTAAATATAACTATTTTTATTTTTTAAATATTTTTACGATATAAATATATTATTTATATAATATTTTTTACAATTAGTTTTTATACGTATATTTTTATATTTATACTATTTTAATTAAATGCTGCTTAAGCTGTAACACTTTTATATAACGTTAGATCGGGCGTAAAAAATAGAGGAATCTTTAAGTAATTGGGGGGGGAGAATCCTCAGGTCATCTACATACTCGGAATCTTCGTTAGTCTTACATATTACAACGATTGACCCTTGAGGAGAGTATGCGCCGCCTTAAAATTACCGTCTGGGGCTAGACCTCTTTTTGTACAATACAGCGCAGCGCTAGTTTTGCAACCCTCCAGCTCTGCATGTTGTTGTATCAATACTTCAACATTTGTATACAGATAGTGTCAACCAGGTAACGTTGGACGCCAGAGATCAACTATTCTCCACTGCCCTCTCTCGTAAGCACTCGTCCTGCCGTTATATATCGGCAGGTCAAAGGTCCGCGCGGCATTCCATTCCGCCCGGTGCCTATCTCCTACGGATGTGCCGATTAATGCTCTGCGCCGATTTTCTATTTGCTGTAACTCGCGTACTATCTCGTCTTTGATCACCGAATACACATGTGTTCCGTTTTGTACGAAGTAACGGATCATGTCCTTTACGTATTCGATATAGCGGAGTTGCCCGGGGCTGTCCACCGTCGTCCCGTTGAAGTGATCAAGGAGAACATCGTCGATAGGTGCTCGAATGGTGGAAATTGCGCGCTCCTTATACGTACCTGACACTGATTTGGTTTGACCAGCCTCAATCATTCCAAGGCTTGGGTGATGCACCCTGCCCCCCGTGCGTGGTGGTGGCGTTGTCGGGGTTGGCATACTATCGACAGTAGGTATCGATGCCAACATGAGAATGCCTGTTGTCAACGGCTTAGTTCACCAGCTATCAGGAGATGACATACATTCGAATACTGCAGAAAGATGGATATGATATTTAGGAGGGGGACCTACCAATGATGTGCCAGACACACCGCGGTCTGCATATCCCAGTGCTACTAGCGATTGCCCTGAAGAACCGTTCCGGGCCATCTCTCATCCCCACCCTATTCTTAAACTGCTCTGCGATGTTCCTACAAGTCCAGTAGTCTCTCTTCAAGAAAGCCTCTGCAAATCGTCCAAGGTCTTGTCGAACTATTATCGACGCCCACTTGTCCATTAAAACGTGATTAGTACCTCATCACAAGTTCATCATCAATCGCACTCACGGGAGTTCTGAGCCACTAGCCGTACAAGCAATCCCACAGGTTAGCCGATTTTTTTCTTTGAAATTGACATGAGTTTCGGAGGAGATACACATGTCGCTGCATCGCATCAAAAAGTTGCAGTTGGATGTAAGTCTACTATTGTAGTAAGACGCTTGTGAGATTCCCCATACCTCTCTCTCTGAGATGTCAAGCCAGGGCTGGGAAAAGTCGCCCCATAGGCGTCGTCGCTCGTCCCAGGCTTGTCTAATCACCAGCAGAATCCCGGCATTAGCTAGAGTGATGTGATCGCCGTACCAGCACCCGCGAGGTGAGCGAAAGGTGTGGCATCTGATGGCGGTCTCGTTGATACTCACTAAAGCTAGTCAGCGCAGGAATTCAGGAAGGGAACAAAAGCGTCCAAAAGCGGAGTGATTATAAACGTACCAACACTCGGGCATGGTACGGCGGTGTTTGCCTTTGGGTAAATGCAGGTGCAACGCCCGGTCGCCTCGCCCGCTGGGTTGCTCTGTCGTATATCTCCTGCGTGCCTAGCATAGGGTGAGTGTCGGAGAGCCCATCACTCTTTCTCGGAACATCTGGACTTTCCCAAAATTCCTGTGATAATATTTTCGAAGCCCACAAAGACGGAACAAAGTAGAATGGTGTTATCGACCCATCTTGTGAGAATGCACTGTTCGGAACTGCACGGTAATTTCCGTCCTTGTAGAATGGATATGGCCATTCCCTGTGAAAGTATACAAGTGGTAGCCCTGAGAACAAATTGTCTAGGAACTCAACATCTGCCCACGTCCTGTTGGTAACCGCTGTAATGCATTACGCCATCAGTTGATTTGCCTTACCTCGCCATGTGTAGAGCGTAGCAACTCACGTTTTGTGCCAGTAGCCCCGCCGAAGATCATCTGTCATGGACTTGGATCAGCGGTTACCTTTTGAATGGATGATGACAATATAGGGATCAATATATGGCATTCTTGACTTTCTCAGGAAACCCGAAGACGACACGCTTCGTGATATGTCCGAGAGTGAAATGGAAGTCTCGAAGTTACCTGTTCCATACAAAGGCCAACCTCCACTAGAATGATATATGTTAACACACGTCTTCGTCCGTGCTTCGTTCTGAGATTGACGACCATCAAGCACCACACATTGGCACTTACTGATACCGGCACCATCGAGAAACTTGCGGTCGCATATAACTTAGCGAATGACCATGAGTGCTTAGGTAACTAGACCTACAAGTTCCTCATGCCACAATGGAGTGCGATTTGTATCCCAGCAGTCTCCACGCCACACATCTAGACCTTTCCATCACCCATACAGTATCGCGTGGATAAGTTCGTGCACCAGCTACAGCGAACAGTTACAGAAAGACCTTACAATGAGAGATATATTGGGATTGACTTACAGTAGTCGCTGTCTTTACTTGCATGATACATAATTCTGACAGTGTCCAATCAAGTTCCAGAAATTGGGCGACTTCCGCGACCCCTACCACGATGATTGAGTTACCATCAACCCCGGCTCCCCGTTCCGCCAAGTGTATCGCCATAGAATTATTCTGTCCCGCGCTATCTCCATAGCCCCATTTGAGATCAGACAGCAGTCTATTGAGTCTGGTCTTCCATTCTTCGCGTGTCTTGGTGGTCACTGTAACGATTGAGAAATGACCCAAAGTCAGCTGACTGATGCCGTTTGAGGAGGACATGGCAAGAAGCAAGACGGGCACAGCGAGACTCACTCTCATCCCAGGGACAGCTTGGCTCTCCCCGGCGTCTGGAGATTTCCAGCTCCGTACGGTGAATAAGTAGTACTAGATCGTCCTTACCCGGCGCAGGCCCGAATATATCTTGAAAATGTGAGAAGTAGTCTATCCGCCCGTAGAGTGTTGTTTGAAGCTAGCAATGTTAGCTCCTTGCAAGAGGCAGGTACTATTTCAGGGAAATCTCGCTATGCTACTAGCGACAAGGGTATAATACTGGTGTGAGTTTGGATAGTCTATCTATACCTACTGTGAAAGTCCCGTTAGAGGATGAACTACCGAGCTGCGTGTTTTTCTACTCACCTGCTTCGTGCTGATCCTCAATGAGAGAGGTCAATATACGATTTACCAGCTCAAGGATGACACTCGTGAATTCCCAGGCTTTCGGGTCATCCACGCTCCATCTCTTCGCACCGTGAGCCGGTGAAGCGAAGGGAGTTGCTTGGATCCAGTCATACCACCGATCTCTGCGGAGGAACGGCAGCCATTCGTTTTCATCGACCGTTATTCTTTCTTGTAAGTAGATCGTGTAATCCTTCTCCTCGTTCGTCGTGAATCTTGGTATTAGACCGTGGAAGGTCCAACTCATAAACCCCAGTACTGCTTGACTTTAGCGGGCGAACAATTTCATATCACCGAGCCATGTGTGTGGTTAAAAGAGAGGAACATACTTACGGGGCGGTGACCTGTCGACTGGCCTATGCCCTCCGGATATATAGCCTGTCTGTGTTGAAAAGCGAAGATAGCGATTGAGTGGTGCAATCTGCCATGTCATCAGCCCGTTCAAAGCCCATGTTTGGTAGGCTTTGTGCAACAACAATCGGTCTAGCTCTTCCGCAGTCCTTGGCCGATCCCGATTGGTGAAGACCAAATGATCTTGGTCATAATACTTTGGGTCTACCACAGGAAATTTAGGAGCGAAAAGTGAATGCTTTTCATTTCCGATTACAATTATCGCATCTCTCAGAGGGAACCTCTGAGCCCATGGTGACGAAGGCCGACCCATGACGAAGACACCTTAGCAAGACACAAAGTGCGGACACGGCCTGTACCCAGATGCGAGGATCAAAGGGAAAGGTGTGCTACCATCACTGCGGTAATCACTCAATAGCGGTAGAGGTCTAGTGCTACGACCTCTTTTGAGCGTTCACTTGGTGATTTTCGATACTGGGGCGGCGTGTGGCCATTTCACAATGCTATTAACTCGGCAGTATTGCCTTGGAGCAGGATATAGGACCGTCCGATTGCGTCGAAAACTGCAACAAGAACAAAGGCGTGTGAGCTAATTGCCAATGCGAAAAGCGTGAAACAAACAAAGCCTCGACCCAAATGCACTATTCCAAGACATACGAATTCCATGGTTCGAGGGGAGTAAATCTGCAAGCTTTGCGATTGTAGTGTCAACCAAGACTTGGCAAGCCTTCCAACCTGTGTTTTCGAACCCACCGCACACATTAGCTGTACGTCAACCGCACTGGCCTTAAGACTGAAATTGCCACCAGTCAGTCATTATCGAGTATGGTGAGAAACAAGGGCCACCGATTGTTAGAATGGTAATTTCGAAATGCAGACCTCAAGGTCATGAGAGAGTGTAATATTTGGGGGCTAGAAAGACTGCAGACATCCTCTTACGTCCGTCATAGCTTGCCGACATCACTGTCGAAACACAAAATACCAACACACGGTTTGAAGGCCGTTGAGGGGCACGAGAACATGAGGTATGACGCTGGAAGCACTCAAGGACCTGGACTTAGGGGACTGCCAGCAGGTAAGGTGCCTGGGCTACCCAGGTTCGAATGATCCTTTGAGCTGTGGTAGTCGGTGTCAAGTACGCCAGGTCGTGCGCCTAGAAGCGCCCCTCACGGCTTGAAAACTTGACATTACATGGACGAATAAGTCATAAGATGCTCTGACATAGATCTGTATCAAGCATCACTACAAGACCTGAGGTTCGTGGTTGATAGGGTGAAAAGTTCAAAGGATAGGAGCTGTCGCTATCGTCTCCGATTGGTGGCTGGCATGAGCTGGAGAGCGCGGCGCATGAATCACCACCAGGCTTGGCAGGGGAAGGACTCAACTTCTGTAACAAACCATTTCGCGGGGATGTCGCAAATGTCCCATCGAGTGTATTCGAATGGTGGCGATGCAAGCCACATCAACCTGAAAATCTGAGCCTTGTTTCTTTTCCTCCTTTGTGAAAGGGTGATGGCGATTGAGATTCGAGAAGATGCATTGAAGCTTTTTGAGGCTTCAGAGTCGCGGGCATGCTGCCGCACAAACCACCCGTTACAGGTTACAGCGCTGCAAATTTATGCCATAGCCAGTAATTCTCGCCGGTTGTAATGTGGTAGCAATTGTGGAGAGAATCAGTGTATGCACTCAATGATTTTCATCAAACTAGAAATCATTTTCTTTGACGAATCGATCGCCGAAACGATATACCGGCATCTGGTGGAAGACGGCCTCTGGAAGCTGGGGGTTTAGGTAATGAAATCGTTGGAGAGAGGTAACAAACTGCGTCACGCTCGAACGAAACACACTTTTCCCGGTATGCTGAACAACCGAGATGGAGATTGCAAGGCCCGCATCCCTTGTTCACATCTATGTAAGGATCGCAATCTATATATCCAATGCTGGTTTCTGCTCTTTTTCCCATTCGCTCTCATCGAGAGGCGCAGGTCTCATGTTCGGCTCATGCTCTCGTTCTCAGATCGGCGCATGGGTTTGCGACGATCTGGAACAAGCTACGCCCTACTCCGGCTGCACGACCTTGAAACCTGGTAGTGCCCAGCTTCAAGAAGAGGATGGATGATATATTACTTCAATACATAGAACCTTGGCGAGTCACAGGTCTCAAGGGTAATCTGAAGGGGTCTCGATGGATCAAATCCGGCGTCTGATGCGACGCCAAGAAGATGTTCAACCTAGATGCGAAAACATATATCTGATAAAGCCCATGGTGAGCCTCGTCTCTGCACTCTCGCGAGTTCAATTAGCCATACACTCCTTTTCTGTTCTTTCGAGCTTGCTCTTTCGGTGCTCGGTCGCTGAATTTTGTTTTCCTTATTCGTTTCTATACCGTTCCTTTTTGACATTATCGAGTCCTTTCATTCATTATGCTGTTGACCAGTGCTTCCATTCTCTCTGCTGTGGTCCTGTTTGGTACGGGCACCCAGTGTCAGCAGCTACGCCGGCCACGAGCATATGTATTCTCAAATACTTCTACAACGGCACAGATATCGGGCGTGGCAACGAATAGTGCTACGCCACCAACAATATCCATTGGCACTCAGACAGTCACCATCGCTCCTTCAAGTTCTTTGGAACTAGTAATCAATGCCACAACAACTGCTCTTGACGTCACGGCGTCCAGTCTACCCGCAAGCTCGGCAGCTATCAACGCTACGATATCTACCATAGTACTCCCAATAGGCAACGGTAAGGCGCGGTAAAGAAACGTGTATGATTGAACGATGCACTAACCACGATACAGTCAGCACAAGCACTTCACTGTCGACTATCACGGGAGAGAGTAACATTGGAGCTGTAGCAACATCCACGGCGCCCTTCTTGAATACTACTACGAGTGCTGCAGGCTTGGGCCTGACCACCTTGACTGTATCTGCAACATCCGTGGTTACTGTTATCTCATGTGCACCAACGGTCACAAACTGCCCGGCAGGCTCTGGTACTGTCTTGCCCACGTCTCTTCCAGAGGGAGTCTCGACGGTTCTTAGCACCACTGTCATCGGCGTAACAACAACGGTCTGCCCAGTAACCGAGGCCACTGCGGTGTCGTCATCAATTGTTGAGTCGCTGAGTTCGGTAGCCGCCACAGACGTCGCAGTGACATCTACCGTCACTGTCGACTCACCATCAGAAACATCAAGCACCACCGATGCGATTGGTGTAGCGAGCTCAACGGCCAGTGCGGTCATTTCGGTAGTCACAATGACCATATCAGACACTGTTGTCACCAGCACACTTGTTGAGACAAGTGCCGCACAAGGCACTACCATTACCGAGATTGTTGGAGGAACTACCATCACAGAGACAGCTACTTATATCGCTACGAGTACTATGATATCCGTATCTACCGTAACTGTCAGCGCGACGGGCGTCTGTCAGTGTGGCCCGGGACTTCAGGAGCTGCGACCACTACCCGGCGCTTCCGAGACGAAGGCGAGGCGACATCCGCTTTACTGAAATGTTCACGGATGTAAACCTCACATCAGAGATCTTTCTCAAGGCTCCTTGAGGATGAGGTTGCTCTACCTGAGCTCTACCTGAGAGATCATGGATCGGAGGCTGGCCTTAATGCTTGGATATCGATCTTGGTACCTGGCACGCTTTCTTTTTCTTCATTCTTCCTGTTCGCCCTTTTAGTTGCAGGGCAACTAGGTATCGGCATTCCTCTATGAGGATGTCCTTTTGTCAATTGCTGCAGTCGACATGTTTGATCTTTTTGCGACAATCTGTCCGGATCGGCAGGAAGCTGGTGGCGAAGCAGAGGTGCAGAGGCAGGCTGAGTATGACGAATCACGAGAATGACGCGTCACGGATGGCAGTGGTTCTCGAAATCATCAACGTTGGCCAGCAGGCTAGGCCCTCAAAGAACAATGAAAATATTAGATTTCCGTAAGCACTTTGGAGTTTACAGAAGGCTGGTTGATTGTATTGGAGAGTCTGGCAGCGAAAAATCGGATCTATGAAGAACAACTGTTAGTGGGTCTGTGTCTGTGTCTGTGTGTAGGTGTGTGGGCTTGAAAAAATCTCGTAATCAATGTCATTTGATGGGTAGGAAGGTATCTAACGTTGTCAACTTGAGCAACTCTTCGCGAGCAACATTGATCATACGAACATCCGTGTCTTTAATGAGGTTGATACATTATTCGCCAACATGTTTCCGATACATGACATCACTGCAAAAACCTACCGGCACTCGCACCAGGTCTGAATCAAGGTGTTTGAAAAGGGGTGCTCAACGTGAAACAATCGTGGGTCGTTCGCTTGTGCGCCAATACAATCGTGACTAGGAGTATCGCTGCTACCCAGAATTCAGATATATTGTCCAACCGAATCCTTCTAGATATCACTCATTGAGCATCTGTCTTAGAACAGATTACCGGGGTGTGAGAGAGCAGAGTCAGATTTGGTATCAAATAGCAATTTCGGATGGCGCTGGACATCACCGTGTAACACTCTTTGGGTCCATTGCTTGCTTTAGGTAGCATTGTCTTCTATGCGCCCTCGCTTGGCGAAGCTCTTCCCCTATGTGATATTGATGAGTGCATGCGCCGTACGCAGCTACGTGACTGCTGAATGGGCAGCCTCAAGTTGAAAACGCGGTGTGACGAGATAGAAAGCGTGACAATATATGAAAGATGATTGTTGGCAATAGACTCGTTACCGATATCCGACAATTGCTGCCGTCCCGACATCTCGGGAGGCTGTCGGTTTGACTAAGGTGCGTCACCCGAGCAGGATGAGATGCTTATTTTGTCAGCCAAACTAGTTCGTCCTTGCTGGCGCCGATTATTGCTGGATGTGAGACTGGATAGTTGGGATTAGAGTATATTCAATGGGGAATGTCGTTTCAGAGTCGCTAATCCTGGCTATGGTTACCTATACTAAACTTCCTCTTTCGGCAACAGTCGTACAGCATTCCCACCACCCGGAATGGCCTGCACATGCATACATTACCGCCGTCGAGGCCGTCAGTTGTTTTTCACACGAATGAGGTCACAGCAGCTCGACAGCCAGAGTAGCAACTGGTGACTGGCGAGACTGGTGCTGCCCAGATCTGAGTGTGTTCCCCTGTCGATCGCTAAATGCCGACATGGCTCCGTTCAGAGTCCGTTCTGTGAAAGAAGAACACGCGTCCTCCACCAACCCAAGGCCCCCGGGAAGCTGACTGCAGCACGAAAATGCAAGCATCGTGACCCAAAAGTACACTGCGTGAAAGTTCAATATCCATCCTGTCCTCAGCCATCGGGTTTGAAGGGATTCTACAGTGATGGGAAAGCCGTAATGGCTCCAGATATATGGACTGGCTTCACGCACAGTGCTGCTCTCAAGGTTCGCCTCCGAAATGCTAGAGACGGCAATATCATCGCTCGTCTAGTTACTACATCCCGCACATCCCCGGATTGATTACGTTGGACTAGATCCGCCCGCTCCTCGCGCCCACGATGTTGAAAGTGACTATGCCGTGACATGTGAGTTGAGTAAGCGAGGTAAGTTGTTGATCAGCACGGTACTCGAACTCATTGGTGGATGGACTCGCCAACTCAAAATATAGCGATAGCCGGCGCGCCTCCAACTTCCTCCAGCAGATGGCGAGATCGCGCCGGCGTTGCACGAGCGTAACATGTCACAGGCTTGAGAGATTGCTGATCATGACCGGATGAGACATGTTCATTATCGGAGCCGCGAAGAATCACCGAATATACATCCTGCAATGCGTAATTGATCGGTAAAGCTGCAGAGGCTGAGGAGCTAGCCCAGAGAGCACCCGTTGATCATAGACCAGGAACGGGAGTCCATCTGCCCCGGCAGCCAATAACGGTTATGTTTCCGGTCGCGAAACAACGCCAGGATTTGGCCAGGGGCCCTGCAAGAGCGACGGGAATCCCTAGCTCCCCGTCGTACTTACACCACTGCCAATACCAACAACACCAGGTAAGTGGTTTACCATATGCGGATGTACACGCAGGGAAGATCGGTCGAACCGTTGATCGTGATTTAAAGGTATTATATATACGTACACAACGGCGCCCGCGAAATGCAAAAGGACAGCTTTCTTCCGAGCAAGCTGGACTTATTACTCATATATCATCTCTCTTGTTGGAAACCGGATTTTCACTCATTCTATCAACTCGGCAGACAACAACAGTTCACTCTTTCGCCATCCAACTGTTCGCAACATTCACTGACGATACTCTCTTCAACTCGAAAAAATAAAAGCACGCCAAACGTAACGAACAAGTTATAAAACATACCACATCCGTCACAATGGTCCGTCTAAATCTCACTCTGATCGCCGCTGCGCTGCTGCAGACCAGCCTCGCTGTGCCAATTGTTGAGAAAGCTCCCTTCCCAAGTGGAGGACATCCTCACCATCCTCATCCTACTGGAGGCTACCCTCACCACCATCACTCTGGGCCTCCTCCCGGCGCGGTACCCACAGTAGCCCCGTTCAAGAGACAAGTCCACGAAGTCCGGGCTCCCGTCGGCGATATGCCCAAGCCGCCCTCACCACCTGAGTTTCACCCTCGCCCTACGCACACTCACAGTGGTCCGCCTCCGTCAGGAAGCCCTTGGCCTCCTCATACCTCTTTCCCGGCCCCCACCTCTTTCCCTGCTCCCACGGCCAGCCCAACCGGCTTTCCAGGATGGTTTTAAGACGATATCATCAAAGCCATACAGACAACCGGGCATATATGGCGTGTGATGCCAGCGAACAATATATGGGTGGAACAGTCCCTTATTTACAAGATCACATTCACCTCCTTAGGGTATCTCGGATGACAAGATGAGGAAGTATAAGGGGTTTTAACTAGTGCGGCGCGTATCTTATTCTTGTACATAGGTAGTGAGTATTTAGGGCTTGATACCAGTTGTGAAACCCATACTGGAACGGGACGAAACCCGTGTAGAAGTATGCTATTGGGGGTTTATGAACATATCTTCCACTTTTCAACTGCTCTTATTGATTTGATAACACGTGTTCCGTAGTGTAGGCTTTTGCTCCTTGGACTGTTGTCGATCTTACAATGCCCAGTTATAAATGTTCCACTAAGTCGTTCTCATTGCTCATTGCTGAAAATTCATTTTCTACGTCCAAGTAAGGTCGGCCTGCGCATTATTGTGGAGACTATCTTCGTGTAAGTTTACTTCTAGAAGACGAGTGTACAAGCAATTATCATTGTCCACCAATTCATGTGTTCGGCCGTCTTGCCGAGTCTCAAATTTTGTTGTCGCTCATCTTCTTTTCACTTGATACTAACTAATTCTTTTGACTTCTCGGCTTCCGACCGCAGAGTAGCCGCTTTTGAGACTTGGGTATTTGACTGCGATGCCTTCACGCTCTTCCATTCCATTCCAAGAGCACCGATAATCGTCAATGACGCCAACACAAGGCCCACACGGAATGCTCCCCTCAAAGCATCATTGTATGCGATCAGAATGGGCTGCTTAAGCTCGGGGGGAATGTCGTTGCTGATGGTTGTCGCGCCGCTTCCTTGAATTGTTGAGGTATCGAAACCTTGGATCTTGGATAGACCAGAGAGAAGCCCTTCATTGAAAACCGCCTGGCCAACAGAGATAAAAATTGTGCCTCCACACAGTTGATTGAACAGCATTAATGCAGTTCCGGTTGCGACGTCATCAAGAGGTAGAGCTGTCTGAGCCGCAAGATTCGGTGCTTGAATCCCGAGTCCAAGCCCAAACCCGTACAAAACTTGGTAGCCAATCCACTTGGGCATGCTGGTGTCAATCTGTAGTGTTGTAAGTAGTCCACCGCCAATTGCCATCATTACTGACGCAGCGATGAGAAATGGAGTATAGTAGCCCACGGCTGTTGCAGCACCACCTGCTATGACTGACGCAACAATGGTGGCCAGAGGGAAAGGTAGCAAACGGATACCAGATTCAACGGCAGAAACGCTAGTGATAGCCTGGAACCAAATTGGCAGAAAGTATACTATAATGAACGGTCATCAGAATGAACAAGAAATTGATAGAATTCCACTGAGAAAGAACAGTACTTACGGAAAACGTTCATTTGTGCGCCAATTAGAAATATCGCCCAACACCCAGAGTAGATGGATCGTTGTTTGAAGATCCTGCCTGGTACTGTCGCTGTCTGAGGCATAAGAACTTGGACGACAATGAATGCAATGAGAAGCACAATTGCTAGCGTTAGCAATGCTATGATTCGACGATCATGCCACTACGAGCCGCGTACAGAAGTCAGACAGCATTCACCTTTGAAGGCTGATAATGGGCAAAACACTCACTGGGTATATCGAACCTCCCCACTGGAGAGCGAGAAGTAGGGATATGACGCCAGGTACGAGGAATACTGTACCGACGAGGTCAAGCTGCGCGAACTTTGCTTTCCAGCTCAGTTTCTTAGGATCTCTTATAGGCTTGTGAAGCACAATGGCAATTATGAGCAACGCAACGCCACCGAAAGGCAAATTGATGTAGAAGACCCATCGCCATGAGACGTTAGTGGTGAGCGCACCGCCAACAAGTGGACCTAAGATTGATGCCACACCGGATACGGCGCCAAAGAGGCCCATGAACAGTGGTCGTTTCCTCAAGGGGACTGAATGAACGATTCCGACGACCTATGAATTCATATGAGCCTAGGTACTCACTAAAGAGCCACAAGTGTGTATACTCACCGAGCCGGAGTAGATTCCCGCCGCTCCCACACCCTGTATTGCTCGACCGATGATGAACGCAATAGAGTTCGGCGCAGCACCGCAGATGGCAGAGCCAGCTTCAAACAGCAGTATTGCAGTCATATATACAGGTCTAACCGAAAAGAAGGTGTATATCTTTCCAAACATAAGTTGGAACGAGCAACTCGTCAGTAAATACGCAGAGCCGTACCATCCTATGTCTTCAAGTGAGTGAAATTCGTTGGTGATCTCGGGGATTGCTGTTGAAACGATCAACTGGTCCAGAGCAATCAGAAATACAGAGGTGTAGACAGCTAAGAGAAGGAAACCAGTTCGCAAGTTAGATATTCTAACTGTTTCGCCAGCTGCTCCGCTTTGTGGGAGTTGTCCTGCCGCAGTCTGTTCAAAGTCTCCTTCGAGCCTGTCGGATGCTTCGGTAGAGTTGCTGGTCATCTCGCTTTGGGGTTGAATGGTCCTCATGCATGTGTGTACGTATGCTCATCACTCCTATTGTATCCGACTATTGGTACTCAGTCCGAACGAAAGCCCGAAGCCTCTGTTTGAACTCCGAATGGCCTAGGATGAAATGGGTCTTGACGGTTGAATACAGAATTGAAAGTGCATGCATATTTAGACTTATGGTACCAGCAAGCTTCGCTTTCGGGTACCAGTGTTATTGAATTGGCCCCCTTACATCAAGCCAACGGCCCCCAATATCTAACATCGTACGAACCGAGCAATCCTCCCACCTTACATCTTGCCAACTCGACCAGAGCAGATGACGAGGCTTCTGACAATTTTTCAAAACAGAAGCCTCCGTATGAAACAAAGAACACTGCACTCATCCACAAGTCGAATAACGGTAACATCGTTAATGAGGCTTTGACACTCATTGAACTGTGGTAACGTGTATTCTTTGTACAGCTCAGATATGTCAGACTCGTCATCTTGGGCATTCTATTTGGCCTGGTGGCAACCAGCACTAGCATTAGTCTTCGTGCTACTTCTAACAATTGCTTCCTATCGACTATATCTACACCCTCCCGCGAAATTTCCCGGCCCCAAGCTAGCCGCCATCACGCGGTACTATGAGGCCTACTACGATATTAATCTTTCGGGCGAATACATATTCAAGATCTCCAAGCTGCATCAGAAATATGGCATGACTCCCGACTCCCTTCACGTTCATCCCCTGACAGCTGCAACTCAATAGAACCCATCGTCAGAATCAGTCCCTACGAACTTCACATCAGTGATCCAGGCTTCTTCAAAGAGCTTTACTCACGCGACGGAGTATGGGACAAGTACACATGGTCATATGATGCATTCGGGGCGCCACTTTCAACCATCTGTGCCATTAAACATGATGTTCATAAGATGCGACGAGCTGCTTTGAATCCGTACTTCTCAAAAGCAAATGTTGCATCGAAGCAGTCGAAGCAGTCGATAATCATCCGAGCCGCTGAGAAACTCTGTTTCCGCATGGATTGTTTTGCAGATGTAGACACAAAGCGGCTCAGTCTACGGGCTTTCACGAGCGCCGTCGCAAGAGATGTTGGGACGGAATTCATTTTGGGGAAATGCTATCACGATGTCGAAACACTCGACTTCGATGCCGAAACCGCTTTCGTACCTAGTAACTCCAGCATATGGTGATTGACGAAACATCTTCCATGGTACGGCCCCCTTATGAAGTCCATACCGATGTCACTACTCGAGCGGATGGCCACCGAGGGAATGAAACTGTTCATCGCTTTTCTCCGGGTAAACTCACCTCCTTTTGTCATCTCGTAGTACGCGTTGTCGTTTCAATTCCATGCAAGATGTAACATAAGTATAGGAAATGTCAAGATATGCTCTGATATTCACAACTCTTATGTCAACGGATCACTTGATCCAGACGCACCCGAGACTACGGCAACCACGCTTCGCTTGGTTCTCTTCAATATACACAGCGATGCGGTGATCATCCGGAAATTGAGAACCGAGTTACGGGCCGCTAGATGGAGCAGTCATTCACTGCTATCACTTTCCGAGCTTGAACAACTCCCTTATTTGACGGCTGTTTTGAAAGAGGGCTTACGTCTCAGCCCTGGGGTCGCAACGCGAACTGCTCGGATTGCTCCTGATCGGGATTCATTCTATGGAAAGTTGCGTATCCCATCAGGGACGCCCATCGGCATTACGGCGTTCCTTATACATAGGGATCCTAGACTCTACTCAGCGCCTGATCAATTTGATCCTTCTCGGTGGCTTGATGGCCTCAAGACATATCGCAGTGATGATACAGTCTTTGCCCCTTTTTAAAAAGGACCAGAAACTGTTTAGGGATGCAGTACGTGAACTTCAGTTTCGTATAGGACTTTTGCCTGTTAGCTTTTGGCCATCAACTGTCAGCACAATTTGCTTCACCTCATTTCGCTAATCGCATGTCTACGGAAGCAGTCTCGCGTGGGCTGAGCTTTACATTGTTGTTGCGGCTATTGTCGAGAATTTTGACCTCCAATTCGAGAGCACAGCGATCGATGAGGTTATATGCAAAACGGACGAGTTTACAATCGGAACCATCTCAGGTTCAGGCTTACCCGTACGTGTCAAGCGACCCCATACGAAGAAAGAGTAAACTCATCAGGCTCGGGCTTGAAATGCTAGGTTCCATGGCGCATATCGACTGATCCACACAAGGACTACAAACTGACAGGTTAATGACATAAATGGAAGCATTTCTGCAATCGGCTGCAACCAACGACTCATTGTTCTATCATAGCTTTATTCTTAATGCCCATCCCACTTTCAGAATTCGACTTGTAGTAACAGCCACACCAGAAACAAGCAGCACGGAAGCACAGAACCCAATTAACCCGGTCCAATCCTCTCTAGCACCAAGAATAGCGCCAGCAATCGGGCTTCCAATAAGTACACCAATACCAACATACCCCAACGCCATTCCTAAACGAGTTCCAATCCTGCGTTTATCATCTGAAAGACTGAAGACACTCGTACCGGGAAGACCAGTGAATGCCCCAAAAGCGATACCGAAAATAACTGCGTAAACGACTAGACCTGCCTCAGTCCGAATAGCAAGTAAGATGTATGTGAGAATAGCAGCAAGAAAAGCTACCGTCGCTTGGACAGCAATCGATCCCACAAAATCAGCACAGTAACCACCCACTACTCTCCCAATCAACGAGCTGGCATTCACGATGACTAGTATATAGTCAGCGATGGAATGCAGAGAGTGATCGACCGCAAAAAGCTGGACGTAGTTCAACATGATGGAGAACCCCGTGAATCCGAAGAATAGCCCAGTGACGAGAAGGAGGAACGCATAGTCCGTGAACGCGGTCCTATCTATGAAGCTCCACGCCGGCTTTTGGGAAGTGTGTGATGACCGTACTGCTTTAGTCTTCATCCAAAGGGCAGGGATAAGCAGAGTGACGAGTAGTATAAAGCCCAGTGCTCGGGTCGCCCATCCGAAACCCGCGCGAGACTGAATTTGAGTGAACACGATAGGGTAGATGATGCCGCCTGTCTTAATCAGTAACTAATCGCCTCCCTAATGCCTATAATCTGAGGTTGAAGACATACCAACAGCACTACCGCCCGATGCAGCGCCCATAGCCAGCGCAGCCCTCCTATCAACAAACCACTGACTAACAACCGCCGGCGCGGGGACGTACACACATCCAAAGCCAACACCCACGAGCAAAGACTGCGTCAAGAACACCTGCCAAAATTCCCTACTAACACTGAGCAGTTCCATGCCTACCACAATCAACAAAGAACCGGTCCAGAGTAACCCTCGAAGATACCCTCGGTCTAAAAACGGCCCGATGAACAGAGATACAAATAGAAGGAGGAACGATTGAGTTGAGCCGATCCATGCTATGGACGACGAGGTGTAAGTACTGAGGAAGTGCAGCTGGTAGTAGGCTTGGAAGACGCCGAAGGTGTTTAGCAGGCCCCTGATGTTTATCAGTACTGAGGAGAGATGGAGTTGGATGGAAAGGGAGGCTACCATGTATTTAGGTTTAGGATGAACGCTGCGAGTACCTGTAGCCATGCGGATAGGCCTTCACGAGGTGGTGATGCGTGCGGCGTGGGAGATCCGGGGATGTCGTCGTCGTCGTTTACGCTCCGGGCCGGCTCACTCTTTTCGTCGAATTGTGTTGGGGAGGCGAGATTTATCGGTTCCATTTGATATCAATGGTCTGCTATACGACTTTGTTATTGTCACAGACAACTTAGATATTTGTAGTGGTACTAGGAAAGAAGAGTCCCAGAGCAAAAACTGCTTTGTCAACCTTACGTCTCAGGAACGAGAATACTGATGGAGCAAAGGTATGAGCTGCAAAATGCGAAACAACCGATGCTATACTACTGGATTATAGAATGTATAATAAATGTCCGTTAGCAGACTGTTGTACCCAATTTGAAATCTACTCTCTCACCCCTTGCGTCTTGAATGGGGGCTTTCCGCGTCTCTGGAGCTTCTTATCACCTCGGCACCCTAAATGCACCATCTCGCCTACTACAATACTCAAATTCCCTAATGTTAGCTATCCGTTGTTGTAGAGCGTACTTAATGACAAATTACAGTGAGGGGCTCGCCCGCCGTTTCCTGTCCGTTTGATCCCTACAATTTGACGCGCAGATGAACCTCACCCGATATCTTCCAAATATGAGCATCACGAGACAAATAGCAAAGAACAAAGTCAAGCATATCAAGTTCTAGCACGTCCATGAAATTGGTTCAGTCTTCATGGGGTGCTAACTCGCCCATCCCTCCTCTATCCACATCCAATACCCAACGCCCTCCTTTCCATGTCCCGTAGTTACCAGTTGTAATAGCGAACCAGACAATGAGAAGGCCAGTAAAGAGGCCGAGGGTTAAAAGGGCTGCGCAAACTATGCCGATAAATGTGTGAAGTATAGTCATGAGACTCGGCAGCAATGTCTCTGAGAATGTCATGCTTGGCTCGGTAGGTTGCGTTGTTGAAATGGGCTACGATCAACATGAAGTCAAGTAGCTGAGTCGTAAAAGATTGAACCGCTGAGGTATTTATTTACAAGCTAAGTGAATCATGATTCACGTTGACAAAGGTTCGCAACACCTTGACTCTACCGTCACCTTCTATATATCTCTCTCATCATAACCTGGACGTAGCCCATCCCCTATCAACGAAGGCTCCGCCAAGAAAACAGCCCAGAATTGCTAAGGTAGAATAAGAGCAAGAAAATGTCTAATGATAGTATCACACAGATTATGCCGATTAATGAACAGAAGACTCCAAGCGGTTTAAATCGATAGTCGGTTGATCTTCGCGTGTTGGGGATTGGGCTGGGCTCGACATATTGTGGATGAGGACAAGTTGGGCGACTAGGGAAATAGGGAGCTTCGTGTGACTTTCGGGGTTTTATACCGATGTATGAGACATGCATGCATAGACCATATATGATTTAAAGGCCCGTGATGGAGCATTCTCCTGATACATAGTAAGGTTCGGGAATGCTACTGTGCATACATGCCAACGCTAAATGTAAGGCTTGCAAAGTCATTCAGTCACATGGTGCTGTCAGCGCTGGTGGAAAACATGAGTCAGACATGTAGATCTAGAGACAATCCTGAGTATGAAGAAACAGGTAGAAACTCCATTGTGGCAGCAATGAAACTTGGAAACAACAGCTTTCATTTCAATGCTCTATCCTCTAACACCTGACCGACTAACCCATCTCATATCCCACTCATCCCCCCATTACGACACCTGAGCCCTGTTTAAGTTCAGGCTTATATCGCACAGTGTTCACCAAATTTCTATGGGATGTATTGTTTCGCTCTCTCCCTTTTTGGTATCCTCACTTAGTCGTGCAGAGCTCAACTCAATCCCGCCCCCGTCCCCTGAGCTTCATCTCTTGCCCTAGCCCTCCTGTCCCGATATCTGTCTCGAAAGCAAACAAACAGGAAGATTAAAAATCCAAGTATAAAGAGGATGCCAATAGCGAGAGCACCTGCATTGAAATTGTCCATATTGACGAATTTTCTTACCTTCGAAATTAGATGATGTTCGTTGATACGTGAGCTCCTAAAACGTGATGTGGCCAATAGAGCGAAGTCTGCTTAGATTTAGACAATGCTCAAAGTATCTGTTTAAACAGATTTTCGTGGACTGAAATATGCTATTCAAAGTGTAGATAGTTCGCAAATAAATGTCTGAAAATTAGTCCCTTAGCCCATCCTAACAACAGACAACTAAATACCTAGATTGGAGAAGGGTGTTTATATATGTATATACGGACGATATCTAGATAGGATCCCATTTAAGTCTACGGATATCTTGAGTGCTCTTTGGTCTAGAAGGACGAAGCATGCACCAGTGGCATTGCGTTATTGTCTTTCTTCGCACGTAACATGTCTCGTAGCACGGCCATATATGTTCTCCTACCTCATCACAGTGTCATATACAATCTTTGTCCGTGGATCCTAATTAGAAAGGGTGTGAAAATACTTGCTAGAACAGATCCCGGGCCGGAGTCTGTCGCCAAGTTGGTGATAGGTACCAGACATCGTATACAAGTTCAACACAAGTCCAAAGATACCAAGGTGGCATATTTTCAATGACACTTGCAATAAACATGGTTTACCAACCTAGAGTACACGATCTCCCCATCCGTTGGTCTATGATGTGAAATCGACAACAAGTGTAAAGCATGGTGCGAAACCAGTAATACAGATGCCCGGCTCCCGCCCCCTTCATTACTTTGTTTCCACTTCCACCACTCTATCAAACAGCATTCACATAACCGGAGGCCTGAAAGCGCCGTAGCCACCGCGGCCATCAGAGCCATCCCATGCACATCTTTCTACGGAAACATGCAAGCATGATCCCTCGTTCTTTCCTCTTCGAGCCTTCATGTCGTTGCAGCCCACTATAAGTGCTCTTCTTCGCTTGTCCGTCGCAAATCGATCCGATCCCGAAATGCTTTACGTGAGGGTGGCTCTCTAGTTGCAGCTGACATCGACGGAAGCCTTGGAGTTCATGAGCAAGGCGACGATGAGACCGTACAGACCCAAGACTTCGGCGAAAATGAGAATGAGAATCATGCCGACGAAGAGGCGGGGCTGCTGGGCAGTTCCACGAACACCAGCATCACCAACAATACCGATAGCGAAACCTGCGGCCATACCAGCGAGACCGACAGCGAGACCAGCGCCGAGCTGGATGAAACCGGTGTAGAGGGGGAGCTGCTGCTTGAGGCCGTCGGAGATAAGGACAGAGACGACAAGGCCGTAGATACCAATGATACCAGCCATAATGACAGGAACAATGTCTGATGTGAAGTCAGTTATCTGTCCGATGAAGTATAATAGAGAGTAATGGGTGATGCCATACTCTTGACGATGAGGTCAGGTCTCAGGACACCCATGGCAGCGATACCAACACCGGACTTGGCGGTACCGTACGAGGCACCGAGGCAGGTGAAGACAATGGCGGCGGTGCAACCCATGGCACCGAAGAACGGCTGCGAGGAGACATTAGCATGGTGATGTACGGATATATTGGTGTTGTAGACGTGGCAGGCGTCGAGATAGCTAGGTGGAGCTTCGCTTCGCCAGCTTCGGAAGGAGGAGACGGGGCTGTTGAGGTTGTGGTGGGAGACCAACTGCGTAGACCGGGCTGTAGAATCATGGCATATTAGCTTAGAGGCATTATATATGATAACAAGATGTATGCGCGAAGCCGTGGAAGAACGGGCGCGATGAGGTGGGAGCTCGGGATGGATGGCTGGCTGGCTGGCTGGATGGCAGTGGATAGGAGACTTGTCAATCGACGGCGTCATAATGGATTACGTACCAAGCTTCGGAGAAGTCGAGTCCTGAAGACATTATGAATGTGGTGAAGATGTGTGCTGGTTAGAGAAGTCGAAAAGCAAGCCGACGGCGACGAGGTCGAGGGAGTGTGTGTTGGAGTGGGTGTCGGCGACGGTTGAGATGGGATGGATGAAGCTTTCGGTTGGTGAAGGAGAGAATGATGCTGAGGTGCTTTGCTAGGTTGTATTCGAGGTTTGCAGCACGGGGAGGCCAAAGCTTGCAAAGGAAACATGTGGCTTGATGCTTCTCCCTCCATTCAAACGTGCTAATCTATTGTGGCGCAGCATGTAGCTTGTCACTGCAGCTGCTGTATCATTATCGTAAAGGCCCACTACTCTTCCTGATTGAATCAGTTTTCGTTATCGGATAAAGAATGGAGCTATGGCAGCTGATGCGCTAGTGGGCCGAGAAGCAGGACCCATTCAATTTTATTTTGCAGGAGAACTTGAGTCTTGCACCATCACGACCTAATTCACGAACCTCGAGTCCCCTCAACCCTTTTCATCTCCGCGCACAGGGCGAGCCAACGCAAGGAACCCTGACCAATCCTCACCTCAACCGCTCTGACCGACTTGTGAACTTCCGGCTACCCTTCTTCATAACCGCCAAACCACCTTCACCATGTCCAACGACCAGAATGCTGCTTGGCCCATGGCCGACCCTGCCTTGGCCCAGGAGATCCTCGACCTCGTCCAGCAGTCTAGCCGTACGTTCAGTCTTTCAACGAATCACACTCCCTCTGCAGCCTCTTCATCGTGGCCTCTTCTCCGTCGCGCATCGCACACCCCTCCTCTGGGACCCCAAGCTAATATGGCCACAGACTACCGCCAATTGAAAAAGGGGGCCAACGAAACCACGAAGGCTCTATCCCGCGGTGTCGCCGAGATCATCGTCCTCGCCGGAGACTGTACCCCGCTGTCTATCCTGCTCCATCTGCCTCTGCTTTGTGAAGACAAGAATGTCCCCTACGTCTACGTCCCCTCCAAGGTGGCCCTCGGCCGTGCCTGCAATGTCAGCCGATCCGTCATTGCGTGAGTCTCTCCCCTTCTGGATCGTCACATATCAAGTGCTGATTGGTGTTCTCGCGCAGTGTCTCGATCACTACCAACGAGGCTTCCGAACTGCAGAACCAGATCCGCGCCCTCAAGGACAAGGTCGAGCGCCTCATGATCTAAGATACCCACGACTTTTACGATGATAAGGATAACAGTGAACAAATGAAAATCAGAACTGGACTAGGCTATCTGGGCAGGAGTTGTCAGGCTGCATATGTAGTGCGCCCACATGCAGCGCTGGATACCTAGGTAGGCTTATACTCTGTGCCACAGAAACAGATCAGTCAAGTGCATAAAACGACCAGAATTCGTCCAGTTTTACGAAGCAATGCGATTCGTGAGTGCAAATTGTGGACTGTCTAAAAAGCAATCGCTGGCTTCTTTAAAGAAGCCATTGGAGCTTTATATCTCATGCGTGTGCAAGTGATCTTGGTAGGACGAAGACTACAACATTGGTTTCTGCCCTACTTCTTGGAATCATAGTGTCTGTCGACTATTTCGAGGTCAAGGTGATTTGGATCAGAGAGTAGTTGTAACTGTGGGTTGTGCATTCATATTTGTATGCAAGCCGGCGGGCACTACATGTATCGTCTACCGGTGCTGGCTGTCTACGTAACCCCCCGACCACAACTGACGGCACACACCACTAACATGAATGAGCTCCTCTCGAGTCGACCTGTCTCGCAACAGAACTAATGGACTGCATTTGCTACCAATAGACTGCACCTCTCAAGATGCGACAGGGGGGGCACCGAGGAGGGGCAGACCTGCAAGGTAGCGTCTGGGAAGAAAGCATGACGACGTCAGCAGAGACTAGCTCGCGACCCCCACCAGATCCGATCTGAGATCATTGGCAGCAGTCGGCAGTGATCCCTCTCGGTCCCTTCACGCCAAAGCACCTTGCATCGTCGATTTGAAATGCCATTGTTCGGCTGAGGAAATTAGTGTCACTCCCCTCCCATTTCCGTGTATCTTTAGATCCTTGTGTCATGTTTCCTTCCAAGCAGATACCTAGAAGAAAGACCAAAGAGAAATAGATCAACCTACGTGCCTTATTCCTACAAACCTCTTGTCACGTCTGCTTTTCTCCCTTTGTCTTCCTGATCTGAATGTTTGATCCTGGATACCCCTCCATCTGTCTCCCATCGCGTATCGTTCGAGCAGAATGCCAGGCTTAGCTCGCAAGCTACTCATCTGCGCCGCTGCTGAGGGCCTCATAATCCAGCCGCTCGCGAGCAAGGGACAGAAAACACCTGTCTCGGTCCAAGTCAAATATGGCGACGCGACTGTTTGCCCCGTGTCCAGAGACCAGCCCATAGCTTCCACTGCCTCCAAGCCGAATATAAGTTTCGAAGCGTTTGGTATCGTTGGTGAGCGCGCCTCTATGTCCCGCATCTACAGAGTCTACTATTCGAATGATCGTTATATGTGCCGTCATCCAGAAGTAAACGCGGACTGATGTGTGTTTTCATTGTTGCTCGCAGGCATATTCAGCGTCGCCCGCCTCAGCTATCTCGTCTCCATCACCGGCCGACAACAGGTCGCCCAGATCCGCGGGCATCCCGTCTACGTTATTACAGACGTCGCCGTGACACCATGTACAAACCAGACCGAAGCCGAGACAGGTATACGACACACTTCCCTACAATTACGCGCCAAATCGGCTGCGAAGCACGACGACGAGCTCTCAGGATCCGAAAGCGAAGTCGAGCCCCCACCCTCCAACGCAGGCGTCGAGGAGACGGACGACCCCGGTGCCCAAAGTGATGTAGATCAACCGGGGAAGCAAGCAGGGGAAGAGAGTGGTATTGCCGAAGATGTCTACAAGAGAAGCGGGAGTTACGGGCGCGTCGCCCAGCGCTGGTTTAATAACAATAGCTGGATGGCTAGTCGCCGCCGTAGTCTGGGATTGAGCGCCGTCGGGACCGGCTCTGCCGAAAATGCCAGCAAACACGCAGAGACAGGCAAAGGGGAAGACGAGGACAAGGAGTTGAGCAAGACAGTGGTAGAGGAGAAAGTCGACCCACCACCCGCACCATCAGCGGGCGAAAGTCTGCTCCCAAAGCTGTTGCGCATGGCCCATATTTGGTTTGGCACTTCGAAGAGCTTTTACTTTTCCTATGATCTTGATCTTACTCGGAGTCTGGCAAACGGGGGAACCCCGAACAACAACTCCCCATTGCACAGGTCGGCGGACACTACATTTTTCTGGAACCAAAGCATGTTGAAACCTTTCACTGTCTTGAGCGACGAGTCCCTTTTATTGCCTGTCATGCAAGGCTTCGTGGGACAGAGGGTTTTCGTTGTGGACCGAAACCCGCCGCAAAAGGACTCCCAACTTGATTCTGTAGAACTCAATGACATGAGTCCAGGTTCAGAATCAAGGCCCGACTCTCCGCCTGTTGAGAGATCATCGCTTGACCTGAGGACATCCGAGAAGAAATATGCTATCACCGTAGTCTCACGAAGATCGATCAAGCGAGCCGGTCTACGCTATCTCCGCCGAGGTATTGACGATGAAGGCAATACTGCAAATTCGGTTGAGACCGAGCAGATCCTTTCCACGCCCTCGTGGGAGCCCTCCTCCAAGATTTACTCATTTGTGCAAGTCAGAGGCAGTATACCTCTTTTCTTCACCCAGTCTCCATATTCGTTGAAGCCTATACCTATGCTCCAGCATTCGCCAGAGGCCAACTATCGCGCATTCTCAAAGCATTTTGATCGCATGACCGAGACGTATGGCGCTGTGCAAATAGTGAATCTGGTTGAAAAGCACGGGGTAGAGTCTATCGTTGGCAACAAATACGAAGAAAACGCTGAAAAATACAACGAAGCAAAACCAGAAGGGTCGAAGCCATTAGCTTTCGAATGGTTCGATTTCCACAGCGCCTGTCGAGGAATGAAGTTTGAAAACGTGAGTCTGCTTCTCGACTCACTAGGGAAGAGGCTCGAAGAGACCGGAAGCACCGTTGAGACAAGTGGCAATACCACCCAGAAACAGAGCGGAGTGGTAAGGACCAACTGCATGGACTGTTTGGACCGTACAAATGTCTGCCAGAGCTCCTTCGCCAAATTTATGCTCGATTTGCAGCTCAAGGAAGAGGGGATCGAAATGTCTGCTCAGCCCGATCAAGTCAACTCCTGGTTCAACACGCTCTGGGCTGATAACGGAGATGCTATTTCCAAACAATGTGAGTCCGCGCTAGGTGTTTATCTCGTTGTATTCACTGTGTGATATTCCTGGACGGGCCTCGCTAATGCAACACTCTCAGATGCCTCGACGGCGGCAATGAAAGGGGATTATACTAGAACGAGGAAGAGAGATTACCGGGGCATGGTCAATGACCTTGGGCTGTCTCTAACTCGTTTCTACAACGGGTAAGGATACTTGTTGGTCTCACACGACTTATCACTAATGTTGCAATAGAATGGTAAATGACTACTTCAGTCAAGCCGGCATCGACTTCTTCCTAGGCAATGTCTCTTCGCTCGTATTCGACGAGTTCGAATCCTCAATGATGACAAAGGACCCCGGTGTATCCATGTCCAAGATGCGGGACTTAGCAATCGAGACCTCACAAAAAATTGCCATTGAGGATGCACAAGAAGACTTCATAGGCGGCTGGACACTTCTCTCCCCGCACAATTCCAACTCACTGAGAACACTACCCTTCGAAGAAGTTGTGCTGCTACTCACCGACGCAGCACTATACCTCTGCCGCTTCGACTGGAAACTCGACAAAGTCTCATCCTTCGAACGGATCGCGCTGTCACACATCGTGGGAATCAAAGTCGGCACGTACATCACATCGACAATGTCCAGAGCCCAAGCCGACGGGGAGAAAAACGTCGGTATAGTCATAACCTACGAGCCTGGAAAAACGGACGTTAAACGTACCAACACCCGCTCCCTCTCCAGCATCTCCAACAAAAATAGCGCCACCGAAGAAGCTGCACCGAATATCCCAACAACAGCACCAGGGGTCCTCAATCAAGGAATCCTAAGTGCGATATCTGGGTCCAAGGCACCCCGTCCACCAATGAGGAAAATCATTGCCCTAAAGGCGTTGTATGCTCATACGGCTCTTTCGGATACGAAGGATGTGACGAGGTTGAATGAGAGGGAGCAGATGAACCTTGTTGCCGGGGAGATTGAGAGATTTGTTCTTAAAGGGAGACCTCCGCCGCCCGATGCGCGTGCTGGAGGTGAGGAGGGCGAAGGAGAAAAGGGATTGATTGAGAAGGGCGATATTATATCACTTGCAGAAGCGAGGAGGAGTACAGGGGTTCTTGAACAGCTGGGGCACAGTATCAAGAAGTTGGTTTGGGCTTAGGGTGAAAGTGAGAGGATGAGATTGGGTGTAAGTGGCATCTGGGTGAGGGGCATAGCGTGGTACATGAGTACTACATGATAGCACTTTTAATACATCATAGTGTCTTTTATAATATCTGTGCCCAACTTCCGTGCTTTCAAGCATCTGTTAATGAATTATGTCGTGTGCTATTGCTACTGAAAGCGCACCTTTTTATGATGGGTTAATTGAATAGAAACGAGAAGCAACGTAGTGGAAAATCGTAAGATTGAAATGCGTGTTGAGTTTCTTTGGGCTAGGTGACACCTGGATATGTTAGGCAATATGTGACTTACCTACTTTTTCTCCTGCTATCTACTTTTTCTCCTGAATAACGTACTTACGTGATAAACCTAATATGGTACTGTTATGCATTCCTCTCGACTACGTGATGGATAGGTCGCATATGGGTATAAGAACTGGTTTCTAACATTCACATACACTTAGCTCGCAAATTAAAACTTACCAAATCTCGGGGTGTTGCGAAGTCTGCACAAGACTTCTATCTTGAATTGTGTTAGTGATACTTACTTACTTCAATTCTACATCACAATGCACTTCGCGTCCAGGCTCTCATTCCCAGTAAGCTTTGCCCAGTACCCAGAGTCTTCTTTGGCCTTAACAAGCAACGCCTCGACGTAGACTCCAAAGGCCTTCTTGTCCTGAGAAATCAGCTTACCCTCAGAGTGGAAAAAGTGAGGCTCGGCCATTTTCAGAGCGTATAGGTGAGAAATCAGGTCGGCGACTAGGGCGGACAGTTCCGGGTGTGTCTCAGCAGGGTATTTCCTGAGGTCTTCGAGCATAGAGACGAGGTTGAACCCAGACCTCTTGAGAGACTTGAGCTGGTCTTCCACCACGTGGCTGGGTTGCTCTGTTACTTTCGAAGGGTGGAAAGGGTTGCCCATCATTCTGGACGCGGTCTGGGTTGATGCTGAGGATGGGGCTTGGGATTGGGGTGTGAAGTTCGCGGTTTGCATTGGTGGTGTCAAATTGACTGTCTGCATTGATGTCTGCATTGATGGCGAGGGTGTGGAATGGGTTGAAGGGATTGTATATATTGAAGAGTTGGAAGAAGTAGGTGAATGGGGGGCTGAGACTGGGGGTGTGGGGTTCGACATAACTAAAAGACCGAATGCACTGATGAAGATATTAGTAAAGGAGGATGCTCAAGTTTCTTGACAGGTTTAATATCAAGGGCAGTTGCTGAGAGTCTTGTGGTAAGAGGGGCAGGAAGATAAGTGACAGGATGACAACTTCGTGCTCAGCATTATATAGACATCGGCTCGTACGAAACACGGAAACATGTTTATCAACGGCGATATAGCTATCATGTATCCCTAGACATACTGACTGTTACGGCGAACAATTGCTTTATCAGTACAATTCATGATGTTTCGATGGCACCTGCAACAGGGAGCAGCTTGGCGAGGACGGCTACGTTGCCTGGTTACAGATAAAGACTGGCAAAGAGTGGTTGCCTTTGATGAAATTTGGAGGGCTGGACCCTTTTCTTTCTTCTTCTTCTTTTCTTTTGTTCTTTTGCATTCCCACTGGCTGCTAAACGAACTGAAGCGGCCCTCAAGGTTCCTCTGGCGATTAACCTGCACATACAGTACTTTGAAAATGACGCGTGTCTTTCCTCATATGAAGTCTCCGTTCATGGGGTTCAGAAGCTACGGCACTATTTACTATCACACATGTTGCAACATTATACGACGTTTCATTGAAATCAGCTGTCGCTTAATGAATCCAAACTTACCGACTAGACTATTTGTATTGGCGAGATTGAAGCTTTCACTAAACGCGCCGGTCGCTATATAATCACTATCAGCCAATCACTTTTCTTTAAATTTTCGCATCTAATAGCATTTGCACACCCTTTTGAAGACCCTAATGCAAAAAAAAAAAAAAAAAAAAAAAAAAAAAAAAAAAAAAAAAAAAAAACCTACCTCATTACACTAGCATCAGACGCTCTGCCTCAGTGGACATAAATGGGCTGTTGTCCCCCCAAGTTTTGGTTCGTCTTTCCTCTTTTCTTTTCTGCCCCCAAACTGAAATCCGATCTTCCAACTTTCAGAATCCGACATCTCTTATCCTAGGATCTGGCTCCTTCATTCTAGGATCCGACTACAGTACTTAGACTGTAGGCTGGCAAGGGGGCCGCCAGTCTACCAAGCCTATCAGGGAGTCTACAGTCCGAAAGACGTGTGTTGGCTCTAGGCGTTAATGTAATAGATAACGTGGAGTGGTTCTCACGATCTAAGACTCCACCTTAGCGATCTTGTTGCAGTTCATACCGCATGGTTACACGGCTTGAGGCGTGGCTACGTATTCGTATCCACGCCCCGTGTAATATGCAGGTGTTCTTGTCTTTTCTTCCTTTTTCCTTCACAATGGGTGAGCCTCCCAAACACACAGTTCCTCCCGATTGGAACAAGTCTTTCAACCATCAACATACAAAAAGAAATTGAGTTTGCATAACTCCACAAATGCGTCCCTCGCATTCGCCTCAGAACATCATCAATACAAGAGACGGAGGTCCAGCACGATGCATAAGCGACATGGCATTGAGGCCGACTGCTGAAGAATATACGACTTCTCGGACGATCGGATTTTAGCTGACCCGGGTCGAAATCAAAATCGTCGACACCGCAAATTCATATCCAACAATGGACCGAACTCCAATCTAAGATGCTCATCTTTACACGAAGCCATATAAATTGATCATTCCTATATTTGCCTTCTACCTTCTTATGAATTGGTCTTATCACTAAGATGACGATCACGTTCCTTGTTCTTACGACTCTCACTGCACATCGGCAGTGTCTAAACCACTTGTCGTTATACCTCGGATATACTTTCTTTCCGTCCCGACGGGAAAATCAGGCATCACTATCACCCACCCTCATTGGATCCATAACTCAAATCTCAGCGATACTAGACACAAAACCGATAAGAATCACTTCAAGCGAGTGGCCTTCTTTCATTTCGTTTGGTACGAATAGGAATACGGCCTAACAATCAAATGACAAACATTCCCCTGTCGCTACCTTTATGAGCGGAAATCGACAACCTTCCCAGCATTCCATCAATCCGGAAGAACGAGATGATACTTGATACTCTCGTTAATCTTCCCATGTGTCGACAGCGTTGAATCATTACCAGCGCTACTCGTTGCCTTCATTAACGGTTAGCACGCCGATTTCTTTACTACAGGCGTTGGCGGATCTTTGGGAATCAAATGGTATCATTGGGAGTGTTTATGGAACTTCCCTCGCGACTGCTTTGGAGACTTTAGCTTTATGGGTCGACAGGCATACTACAGTATATCAATGCATGAATTTGTACATACCATCTAGCCTGGCTTGCGTAGTGCAGTGAATGTTCCTCTGGTGACTGACGGTACTGACGATTAGGCAACACCTAAGTGTCTCGGTTTTGCTCGTATCTTGACAGGTTATTCGAGAGGTGAACTTGTGTTCAACTTGTCCTACTAGCAAACAGCCGAAACAGTGTCTCTCTAGGAGTATGCTTGTCCAGTGCCAGCATATACTCGTCCACACACAAGGTAGGCCGCGCCTTCAAGTACAAAGGAGTCCAGCATCATCGACGGTAAGAAGGCGAAGCTCTTGAAGAGCTTTGTCAGTGCTCGAGCTGCCAGTACTCAATAAAATATCGAGAGATTTTACAACCGGCCTGTTAAACTGCACTTTGCCTTGACTATGATGATTGACCACCTGCTGAATACACAAGAATCGCCGAAATTTGAGTTGCAATTACAAGAGAAGAATTTTGCTCCTGAAGAATGCCATCACTGAAAGAGATTATCTCCTGTTTACTTGAGCTTTAAGCCTGATTACCAACCTTTATTCGCTGTTGTTTGCCAGAATAAAATTCGTCAAAGATTGCACCTCTCATCAGGCGAGTTAATGGGCGTGAGATCTCGGCGCAATTCTTCATCCATCTCCTCAGTAGCCCGATTCTTCCCATAAACTGTCTCATCGCTGTCTGATAATTCCCTAGGAAAAGTCTGGGGCGAAAAAGCTGAACTCAAAGCATTAGCGCATTGTGAATTCTCTAAAGCCAAGGGCTCCAAAGTAGGTGATATCGAATCATGAGCGTCTGCCAGCTTCAAGGGACCGACGGGTAATTTCTACGTAGCAAGATTCTGAAAGTGGTAGCACTTTATGCTGCGCTTCACATTGTCCGACAGAGAAATGTACACCGACTGTGGTCATATAGCGAACACAACGGTCATACATCTGGGCCTTGAAAATATTCGCCCAGATTGCTCTAACCTATGTATCCTTTCAATCTAGGACAAGACAGGTTTGACTGGATCTGAATCGTTGCTTGGAAGACAATCCAAGGCATGATGCCAAAGTCGCGTCCACATCCATTGCAACCTGCTAGACTGCTCAACATGCAACTTCAATCGAGCATGGCCTTTGCGACAACTCGCAGTTGAACACGTTGGTGTCACTCATGCGAGCGTATATCAGAAGATTGAGACCTTCCAGCCTGTTCGGTTTTCTCGGGGGCACGTCCTTTCAGTTCTGCCTCAACACTCTCGCACTGTTTCTACTTGGAAAACTACCTAGGTAGACAGATGGAAAGATGCAAAGGGTTGCCTGTAAGAGTGGGATATAACTTGCCGGCCTCGAGTCAGATTCGGAATGCAGCGCAGCGTGTCGCCATGTAGGCCTGGTTTTAAAACCCCTGTTTCTCACTAACTGGGCCAGGCTCTGTGTTTTTCGCCCTGACTTCTTTTCTAAGATCATTCAGGTCGATGAGAGTTAAAGACAGTAGCCTGTCTACGTTCGGGGTGGATAGAGCCAGTGACAACTTCGCATGCATGCAGCCCACGACGCAGCCATGGCGCGTGATATCTTCAACTGTGCCAGTCTTGGTTCGTATGTTACGTAGAAGGTAGTTTTTATTGTAGACCTTACGTTATCTTCGTCAACTTCTTCTTCTCCCTCAACGAATCTCACCGCCGCAGCTATATAGAGAAACCTAAAGTGTACCACAATGCCACAATGCTCCGTCACATCATCCCATATAGCATTGCCGAAGTTTTCATGAAGGATTGGCCAAAGATTATCCCAGCTAGCATTAGCGACGTGAAGGGGGAAAATTGCGGACTACGGCGCGCGACTTGGTTAGACATGTGTCGTTGACCGTACGAGTCTTTAGTCCTGTGCGTGACCTGCTCCATCGTCGATCTTACGAGGCCTTCTGTTATGGATTTCGTAGCTGATAGGCGCATCTTTTCGAAATCAATAACAGGGATTGCAGACTGAAAGTTGGTTTGTGCAAGGAGCGATGCGTATGTTGTCAGTAGTGCGTTCATGCATCCACCGGTCGAACTTTTGGCACGGCGATCGGGGACATGACATTGCTCACGGTAGTAATCAGTGAGGGCAATGTAATCAACAGCCGAATAGACTCTCGAATACATACCTGATCGATAGTCTCCTTATCCTCTGCTATGACATTCGAATAATGAAGAGGTTTAGCTGCAGTCATTCGCAACTTTACTTAAGGGGTTATAATCCTCACTATTGCGACATCCAATTTACGCGGTCAAGAATCTATTAGCCTCTAGCCTAACGCGCGATACAAATGCATCTGATACCGCATGTTCTCCAGCGGAATAGGATATCTCAGACCTTCCGCAACGCGGAACCAGACAGAGTCATGAGTTTCTAATCTCTCCCATTTATACGCTTCCTCTTTTTCTTCTTCCTTGCTTATCCTCTCTTCTTCACCATCCTCGCCCTGGTCTTTCCCCTCCGATTTCGACGTCGAAGCTCTTTTACGCGGAGCGGGCATTAGTGTGTGGTGAAGCAGCCATTGCATGGGATATTTCTTCGCTTCCTTGCCTACAGCTGCCTCTGAGTAGCTACCCGGTGAGTCGACGACGAGTAGTAAAGTACCAGCGGGTACAAGGCTGGTAAGCAGACGGAGAAATGAGGTTGTGGCTTTAATGCCGCTAATGGTGTAGAGTTCGTTCAAGGTGAAGAGGATAGTGATTAGGAGCGGTGAGGTACTGGTCTGAGAAGTCGAGTGTGGTGAGGTGCTGTCTGTAGGTGGGATATCGGTACCTGATGATTTCGACTCCGTCGAACTTCTTAGGAGGACTTCTAGGCCCCTTTGGTCCAGTGACAAGACGTCCTTCTGCACGAATTCGGCACCGAAGGTCTCAGGCTGAACGAGTGCCTTGTTTGCTTCTTGCGCTGCAGCGCTGGCGAATTTGGATAATGGGGGCGGTGTGGTGAGTGTGTCACGCAACTTTTCTACTACAGGACCCCATGGACCGACGTCGAGGAGGGTTATCTCCGCTCCTGTGTGGGTGTAGGAGGTTGAGATGTAGTCGGCTATTGCAACGATCTCTGCAGCTGCACCACCAATCGCCAGCACTTTGAGGGGTTTGATGATTGTCCTCTCTGCATCCTGGCTTAAGTCCGTTGCTTCATCCGATCTCAAGTCAAGGGCTGCCACACGAGCAGAAATCTCGCCGGCATCGAAGTCAGACCCGACAAGCGCCTTCAGATGTTGATCAATACCGCGTAGTATCTTCGCGTAGCCCAGAGCTCTCGTAGGTGACCAGCGCGCTGCGTACACATCTAGTGCCTCTTCGCGCCCGAATGCGCCCGCAAAATCGCGGTTGAAGAGCGCCGTCTTCAGGTCTTGGAGCCTAGATGCGAACGTCTTCTCATCGTCCAGCACATCGCGGAACGTCAACCTGAAAATATCTAATAACTTTTCCTGTCGTTTTCTTTCCTCTGGGGTTTCTTTTGGTTCTGACTTCTGAGATGTGGGTGCATTAGCACGTGATGCGCTGGCCTGGGTGTTCTTCCCACTATTCTTGGACGTTGGCTTTGGCGGTTTCTTCCCGCCCGTCTTTGAGGTTATCCGATCTGGTCTGCTGTTTTTCTCCTTCATGATTTTGTAGGTCTTGGGCGAAATTAGTCTGTGTCTCTTTGACCTGCAGGGTCATGAGCGTATTCTTTGCGCGAGTGGGCAGGTTTAGATCCAGGAGGTGGTTCTTGACTCAAACTTTTTTCCCTTGCTGGAGAGTTTTGGACTGGGTGATGGATAGAGTCGCAATTCGCTGCACTCGGTGATGCAACAGCACTAACTAGTACCTTCCTCAGCTTTGGACCACTACAATCGCAATGCAATTTTATGTAATTGTGAATGCATCACGTAGCATTGTTCGGAGAGAAATGGTCTCAATATATTTCTAGAAGAAGTCTGTCAGCTTGTTGATCCGGAAACCGCGCTCCAATGGCGATCAAGCTCTACTAGTCAAAGCGGTCCAATTATGACAACGTCCACTGTTAGCCAAAGGTATAATAAAGTCGAACTTGAATTGAAGACTTATATCGTAGAATACCTAATTCTTTTTACGATGATTGACTGGCATCTCCTATATGCTCGGGAAGCCTCGATCGCATTCATCGCACGTACGTGAACCCCACCGCCTTTCGAAGTCACAGAGTTTCTCGCAACACTGGAGAAACAGGCTGCTCCCCGTAGATTACGAGCTTGATGGCTTCATCTTCATAGCTTCACCGAGTCCCAAATAGTGCTTAGCCCCGAGCCTCCTGAGAACTACCGATATGCTATTACCGACAGAGTTCCTGTCCTCAACGGATACCTAGAACCGGGAAGCTCACAATACGAAGCGGGCCGTGAAGACTTCTGGAGCTAGGGCGCGATGAGGCGGTAGTTGACGATGTACTGCGGTTGATAATTGTAGCCTCGCGTTGCGTCTGATGCGAAGCTGCAAAGTTGCGAAGTGCTGGAATTCCTTTGGCGATTAACAGCCGCCGCCGACGTTCAGGCTTCCTCTTTTTGCCGGGGCATAAAACTGGTCACGAATGGCATTCCGGGTTGAATCATGTCCCTGAGTATTGGCCTAGCGCAAGCCGAAGCGCGATACCGGAACGGCGGCTTTCACATTTGCGGTTGAAACGTATTGAGACGCGTCAACTTCAAGGGTGAGCTTGCCCCGAAAACACAGGATACTAATAGATACCGAATGCGCCCCAATGGGAAACGGATTTCCACCAAACCAAGCACGTGTGCATGTAAGAGCATTGTGCTGGTCCCAGATCCTAGTTCTCAAACGGCAACTTCCCGCCTTAGACCAGTCAGTTATCAATGACTTTGGCCGGTGGCACCGGGCGGCTGTAGAACGACCTGCATGGAGCATAGTAGCATACGAGGGGCACATGCAATGAAGACCCTTCAGACATCTGGTCGTATCGGGGCTCGGCCACCTTTCCGCCCAGCAGCGAGGGACACGATAAGCTTCGGGCCAGTGCTGGACAACCGTCCAAATCATCATTCGCTGAGTAAACAAACCCGGCATTGGTCACAATGTGAAATGTCTCAAATCAACGGCCGAGCTACTATTTTTCTGTGATACGCAGTTCAATTGTAGCTTCAATACAACGCATTCGCAATGCCCCTCAAGTCGCTGACAGAGCAGTTCAGCATGAAACATGACCGAACTGAGCAAAATGACAAGTCCAGGAGAGTTGCCAGTGATCATGGTGCAGGGCTTTTAAGAGGAAATTTGGAATCACCAAGGAGAATCACTCTACAGCAATGCAGATGAATCACGAAGTTTTAGTAAGGCAGCGCGCCTTTCTGAGAGTTAAGTTCTTCAAGTAGCGGATTGGGAGACAATCCCGACGCACTCGTTAAAACAGTTGCTGTAAATGTCCAGATATATGTGATGACCTTCTCCAGTGGATTGAGAGCAGTCAGAGGAAAACGTGATGTGGTTGCTTATTGAAAAGCACATCTCGTGAAGCCCCAGATGTCTATGGCCAGTGCAAAAACTGCAACCAGTGACGTCGTTGGTCTGAAATCTGGGTCGGTGGCAAGCATGGAATGAATCGAATCGTGAAGCCGACGAGCCAGAATTGTTTGAGGCTGCGGCATCGCGTCGAAGGTGCCCACCAAAGGCCCATCCTTTCGCTCCCAAGCTGCATCTTTCACTGCGGAAAGCGTGCTTGATTGACGGGCGAGCTGCTACTCATTGGAAACACTCAACAAACCCCCCACCCAGGCATCTCACTAATCATCTCAAGGCAAAAACGGTTCCATCATCCGCCCATCCCACTTCAGACTTCTCGCCTTGCACTCTGTTCCTCCATAACCACAAACCTTCCCTTCTTCCCCTCCCATTGTTTCTTCCTTTGATACTGCATACACATCAAAGTTGCACCATAGAATCCGCAATCATGGGGTACACAGAGAAAGATTGGCTTGCCATCAACACCATCCGTACCTTGACGGTAGGAACCCCGCCCCCGCTCATGATTATTATTGCCCCGCCATCGCGAACGCCTCTGCTGAGAGCTCGAGGTGTTTTCTTTTAATCTCGCACTTCAAGACCAGCCCTTTCAGCCAGGGCAATCATGCTAATGTTGCGACGACTAGGTCGATGCTATCGCCAAGTCCAACTCGGGTCACCCCGGTGCCCCTATGTAAGTGTCAACCACGATGGAATCAGTGACGACACAGCTAACACGTCTCCAGGGGCATGGCTCCCGTGGCCCACGTTCTTTTCAACAAGTTTATGAAGTTCAACCCCAAGAACCCCCAATGGGTCAACCGCGATCGATTCGTCCTCTCGTAAGTCGAACCTGTTCGATACATTATACTGGGACTAAGGCGGTATTAACGATCAACACAGCAACGGTCACGGATGCATGTTGATATATTCTCTCCTCCACTTGTTCGGATATGCCGTTTCTATGGATGACATCAAGGCCTTCCGGGTACGTGCTGTCTGAATGTTGATATCGGTTGGAAGTCACTACTAACCAACACGCACAGTCCATTGACTCCATTACCGCCGGTCACCCCGAGTCCCACGAGGTTCCCGGTGTCGAGGTCACCACCGGTCCCCTCGGCCAGGGTATTTCCAATGCCGTTGGTCTTGCCATTGCGCAAGCCCACACCGCCGCCGTCTTCAACAAGGATGGCTTCAACCTCATCGACAACTATACATACTGCTTCTTGGGCGATGGTTGTTTGATGGAGGGTGTCTCGAGCGAGGCTTCCTCCTTGGCTGGTCACCTGCAGCTGGGCAACCTCATTGCCGTCTACGACGACAACCACATCTCCATTGATGGCGACACCAACTGCGCCTTTACCGAGGACGTCGTCAAGCGATACGAAGCTTACGGCTGGCACGTCATCACCATCACTGATGGTGACCACGACCTCGACGGCATGGAGAAGGCCATTGCCGAGGCTAAGGCCGTCAAGGACAAGCCCACTCTGATCAAGCTCAAGACCACCATCGGCTTCGGCTCCCTCCAGCAGGGAACCCACAGTGTCCACGGTGCCGCCCTCAAGGCTGACGACATCCGACAGATCAAGGAGAAGTTCGGCTTCAACCCTGACGAGAACTTCGCCGTTCCCCAGGAGGTCTATGACCAGTACCACAAGCACGCGGCCGAGGGTGCCGCTGCTGAAGAAGAGTGGAACAAGCTGTTCGCAAAGTACAGCGAGAAGTACAGTGCTGAGGCCAAGGATTTGTCCCGCCGTCTGAAGGGCGATCTTCCCGAGGGCTGGGAGAAGGCTCTCCCCACCTACACCCCCAGCGATTCTGCTGTCGCTTCGCGAAAGCTGTCCGAGACTGTTCTCAGCAAGATCGAGAGCGTCATTCCCGAGCTGATGAGTGGATCCGCCGACTTGACGGGCTCCAACTTAACCAGATGGAAGTCGGCTGTTGATTTCCAGCCCTCTTCCACTGGCCTTGGTGACTACTCCGGTCGTTACCTCCGCTACGGTGTGCGTGAGCACGGTATGGGCGCCATCATGAACGGTCTGGCTGCCTACGGCACCGTCATTCCTGCCGGTGGTACTTTCTTGAACTTCGTTTCCTACGCTGCTGGTGCCGTCCGTCTGTCTGCTTTGGCTCAGGAGCGCGTTATCTGGGTCGCCACCCACGACTCCATCGGTCTCGGTGAAGATGGCCCGACTCACCAGCCTATTGAGACCCTTGCTCACTTCCGTGCTCTCCCCAACTGCATGGTCTGGCGCCCTGCTGACGGAAACGAGACCTCGGCCGCTTACTACGTCGCCCTGACGTCCAAGCACACACCCTCTATCATGGCTCTGTCCCGACAGAACCTGCCTCAACTCGAGTCTTCGACGATCGAGAAAGCCATCAAGGGTGGTTATGTCGCCCACGACGTCGAGGGCGCCCAGATCACGCTCGTGTCAACCGGTTCGGAGGTGTGCATCTGCGTCGACGCCGCGAAGGAGTTGGCCGAGAAGCACAACGTCAAGGCCCGTATCGTCTCGATCCCCTGCTTCGAGGTCTTCGATACCCAACCCAAGGAGTACAGACTCAGCGTCCTGCCCGACGGCATTCCCTCTCTGTCGGTTGAGGTCATGTCCACTCTCGGCTGGGAGAGATACACCCACGAGCAGTTTGGTCTCAACAGATTCGGTGCCTCGGGTGCCTACAAGGATGTCTACAAGGTATGCTCCCCGACACTCTGGCTCATGACCTAACGTGGCGATGAACTTGCTAACAACCATGCACAGAAATTCGAATTCACCGCCGAGGGCGTCTCCAAGCGCGCTCTTGCGACCATCGACTTCTGGAAGAACGTGCCCAACATCCGCTCTCCCCTCAACCGTGCTTTTGAGCAGATCATCTAGATGTCAAGTTCGTGTCTAGAGTGAAAGATGGGGGCTGTGAGAGATAAAGAGAAGGCAGTTGTAATGACTGCAGCAGATACCAGACATAGCGATATATAGAGGGAAAAGGCCATTGGGGCTGGAAATAAAATATGTCAAAAGAGCTTCCCATTGGTCAGCGTGACACGATTCTCATTATATAGGTAAGACCCGTCCCAGACAGGGGATGTGTTGCGTCTCGATCACGCCTCCTTTAGTGAAAGGCGACTATTCCGGGTGATTACTCTTCATGTCTCGTCGGCGTCCTCGGTCCGGATTCCTTCGCAACCGATGCGCCCCATACATCATGACCATAACCATAAATCATTACATCCTTAAGGTAGCCATGCATACCTAATTCCTCATCCCTAACAACCCATGCTCACCGTCCCGACGGGAAGTCCCACACCTGCCTCTCAATGCTCCCCACCACCGCCCATAACCTCTCCCCACCTCTCCTGTATCTCCCTCCCCACCCTGTCGAGTTTCGCAGCAGCCCGCCTCGCGTCAAGCGCCTCGTCGCTACTAGGCGCTACGACGATGCCGACTAGCATGGGCGGGCTGCTCTCGTCTTCTGTGCCGGTGGGGGAGTCGAGGAAGAGTGTATGTGGCTCTTCGGCCTCGGCGCCGTCGCGGAGGGTCGAGGTCGAGAGGTCGGCGCCTAGGCGGGATTCGGCGGCGAGGGATAGGGCGCCTTGGTGTGTGGAGTTGGAGGGTTGGTTTTCGGAGGGCGATAGGGAGAGGGAGGCTAGGTGGGCGGCTGCTTGACTTGGTTCTGGGTCTTCGTCTGTTGGGTTGGTGGTTGATTGTTCGTGGGAGGACGGTGGTGGTTGTGGTTGGGGTTGGGGGGTTATGTAGGTTTGTAGGAGGACTGGTCCGTTGCCGTGCTCGACCATTATTCGTTGGGGTGTGCCTAGGCCTAGTCGCAGCACGGTTTCGTGAGCTGTTAGGGAGGTCGAGGTTAAAGAGGTGAGGGATGAGAGTTGTGATTGTGAGCGCGAGGATGTTATTAGTGGTGTTAAGGCCCGGTCGGTTAGGTGGAGGGAGAGGTGTGGGTGTTTGGAGGGGAGGTTCGCCATTTTAAGGGTTTGATGGGGTTCGTGATGATCGGTTTGGTGTTGATGATGGTTGGATGAGCTGTCGATACTGTTGTTTCCTTGGCTCAAGATCCGGTCTTGAAGCTTCAGGAAGCTATGGCAACCGCCTTTTATAGCTCTGTAGCTCAAGACACATGTATCATCGAGCCTAGCTCTAGTTGATGATCCCCAGCTTGAAGACAAGGTAAGGTATCTGTAGATAAGAATTGGCCGAGCTCAACGTGACGAGGTTGACGTAGTGGACATTGACGTGGGGGTTTTGTCCCGCTCTAGGTCGTATTACCTGCTCTAGTGAGGTAGCTTCGAGCTGCAGCATTAGGGTGCAGAACTAGGTATTATTGTGCATTTATTGTCTGTTTGATCGGTTCTCTGTGTCCGTTCATGTTCCGGACATCTCGAATTGAAGTTTCATGATAAACAGAGACAAAAATATCTGGTGATCGTCGTTGGTGATCGTCGGCTTGGAGGGGAGAGGAAATGAACCTGTCAGATGGACTTCCCCATACTGGTGGCTGGTGCTGGCGGTATGACGAAATTCGAGGGCCCTGTCGGATGATTCCTGCCCCTGTCACTCCCGAGCTGCACCTCCGTTTAGGTACTACCAGGAGGTACCTACATGTACCTAATGCTGCCATCTCAACATTGAAGGCTGTACCCCAGACTCACCTCAACTCTATCTGCTTTTGCCGTAATCCCTCAAGATTAGCCATCTTTTTGGATGCCCCTTTAGACACGCTTGAGTACTTCCAATTGATAGCATTACCCTACAATACTCTACGTAGCAATACAAGCTGTTGCGCGCTTACACGCCCATCATACTCACCCAGTCACGGCATTGACTCACCCCAAATCATCCCGCGACGATGCTGATGCCTCTGGCCAAGGCGCGCGACTAGGAAGAGGCTCGCACAAAGAGGAAGAAATCACCAGACATGGCCTCGACCGTCGACACCTCCTCGAGTCCTGGTAGTAGCAGTGTTACCGGTGGAGCCGCCACGGCAGCTCCCAAGCCCACCACTCCACGCCGGGCTAGTGGTAGGAGAGCCACGGCAAGAGGCGTAAGTGTCTCCATAGTAAATTGGATGGCTGTCGATCTCTGTGTATTGGTCCTGTCCGACATATCGCCATTCCTCTGCCCAGAGCTTCTAGCCGAGAACTCTGTGTTTGCTGCTTGCCTTTTTCGTCCCATCTTTTTGTTTGCGCCGTGTTTGTTTGCAATGTTCTACAAAAAGACCCGACGATAGCTGACACGATGCCTTTCCGACGACAGAAGCTTCGGAATGGCACCTGGATCGTCCCCAGCACCGGCGAACGCACGCGACGGCAGTTCACCCTTCGCCACCCCAATATCGACCGCCCCAACGACGATGACCGAATCCATCCCCTCGACGAGGGCGGCTACTCGGTCCGCGATGGAGCGCGAAACGTATGGCACAACTTCCTCGTCTCCTTGCGCCGCATGTGGGCTTGGTCCCAGTCGCCAACGGGACGAGGCACCATCAAATGCTCCATCGCCTACCTCATAGCTAGCTTGGGCACCTTCTGGCATACTGCTGCGTTATGGTTAGGTCCCATGGACGGGAAACATATTGTGGCCACCATCGTCACCTATTTCCACCCAGCCAGGACAGCCGGCTCTCAGATCGAAGCTATCGCCATATCCGTCGTCGCTGTCTGCTATGCTATGATCATAGGCATATGTTCCATGGCCACCTCGGTGCTTTTTGGTGATACCTTGGATGCCGAGGGTTTTTCATACGCCTTGATTCTGATTCTGTTCATCGGCTTTGGACTGGGCTTCGTCGGTTGGGTCAAACAGAAGCTAAATAACCCCCTGGTGAGCGTTGGTGCCAGTATAGCGTCCATTGGCATCATCACTATCATCACCAAGGAGGAATCGGTCCACAATGCCGTCTTCTCGACGGAAAAGGTCGTCCAGTATCTCAAGATCTTATTCATGGCCACGTGTATATCGACCGTGGTTAACCTGGCTCTTTGGCCCGTTTCCGCTCGTCGCGGGTTGCGCAGCTCTATGCGCACAGCATCAATCTCTTTGGGTTCTATGCTGTCTCTGATTTCTAATGGCTTTCTGACCGGAGCAGAAGAAGACTTTAGTTCTAAACCCTTCATGGATGCATCGGCTACCTATACCTCGACCTTGGCCAAGATGAACAAGAATGCACGGGAGGCAAAATATGAATACTATCTCGTAGGAGAGGAACAAATCTATCGCCACGATAAAGCGGTTTTGAAGTCCATTGAGAATCTTGCCCAGTCGATCGGTGGCTTGAGGAGTGCGGCTAATACCCAATTTGAACTCCTCAAGGAGGTGAATAGTGGCCCCCTATCCGCAGCTATACCGCCATCGCCCGGGACAAACGTATTCTCGCCCAGCTTCGGCCGGTCTTTCTCATGGTCATTACGCAGTGGCGGTCGTTTTGGTACTCTTTCATCTATTGATGAAGCACCCGATGAGAGGAGTGATCGGGAAGATGAGTCCACGCCCTTTGAGGTCCCGGCCACGCCGTCAAATTTTGCGCCAAAACTACCGTCTGAGATATTTGAGCTGTTCATTGCTCTTCTCGGTCCATCGATGAAATCACTGGTGCACACGATGGCGGAAATGCTCAAGGAACCCCCTTTCGGCGCTGGAGACTCGTCCCTGCGATTGAATGACCATTTCCAGCACAGTCTAGGTGACGCTGTCAGTCTTTTCAACCAAGCGCGGGGCAAAGCGTTAGAAGAACTTTATAAAACCATCGAAACCTCAAGATCCAATTCGGAATCCATCCAAGCCGATTTTGAGGAGGTTGCTGCGGCTTGCGGTCATTTTTCCTTCAGTTTACTAAGTTTTGCAGATGAGATGAAGAAGTATCTGGATGCCCTCGAAGATCTTAAATACATATCCGACCAGAAGAAGCGAACATGGAGCTGGTTGAAATTTTGGAACCTGTTTCGCCCGCTGTGGGACTCGAAGCGAGCGGCACAAGACGACGTGGAGAGGAGTGCCTTAATGGAACCTGTGAAACGCATGAAGCAATCGAAGCTACCGCAAGGAATACCCGATTCAATGAAGAATCGCCGGGACACGCTCGGACGGGATGCCGCGTCAACCAACGGGTGGCGAAACAAAATTGTCACAAAACCTTCGGAGTGGCTGTGGAAGTTCATCAACTTCCTTGCCCGAGATGATAGTATGTCTATTCCACCTTGCAGATCGACAATTCACTAACCTCAACAACTTAGTCCGGTTTGGCCTCAAAGTCGGTATCGGTGCTACGCTCTACGCGATGTTCGCCTTCATTCCCGAGACCAGGGGAATCTACCAGCATTATCGAGGGGAATGGGGTCTCCTCTCATTCATGATCGTGTGCTCGATGACTGTGGGCGCTTCCAACGCTACTGGCTTGGCTCGTTTCACAGGCACTCTTGCCGGCGCTCTTTTTGTTGTTGTCAATTGGATGATAGCGGATGGCAACCCCGTCGGACTGGCTCTTCTTGGTTGGTTGGTCTCTTTTGGTGCCTTCTATATCATGGTACACCAGGGGAACGGGCCGTTCGGTCGCTTCATATTACTAAGCTACAACGTGTCTGCTTTATATGCATATTCCCTATCCCAGAATGTCGAAGATGACGACGACGATGAAGGCGGAACCAACCCAAAAATCATAGACATTGCATACCACAGAGTAGTAGCAGTGGCGATAGGAATTGCATGGGCCCTCGTTATTTGCCGCCTCATATGGCCTATGTCCGCTCGGCAGAAGTTCAAGGAGGGTATGGCGGTGCTGTATCTGCAGATGGGGTTGATCTGGAAGAGAGGGCCGCTCGGTATTTTGCTTCGCGAGGATCCTACCTTTACTAGCTACATGAAGATGGGCGAGCAAGCCGCCATGCAGCGATATGCGACACAGTTGCAAACACTTCGAGTAGCGGCGAACAACGAATTCGAACTTCGAGGACCGTTCCCTTTCGCGGCTTATGGTCGCATCATGGCATCTACGCAGCGCTTAATGGATGCGTTCCACGCCATGAGCCTAGTGACCCAGAAACACGGTCGTCTCAGCGAGGGCGAAAAGGCATTGCTGAATCACACGGCGGCGGAAAGACAACAGCTTTGCGCTCGCATATGTCACGTTTTCCAGGTACTAGCCTCGAGCATGATGCTCGAGTACCCGCTCACGGACGCCATTCCGAGTGTCAATATCATCCGGGATAAGCTGCTGGGGAAGATCTTTCGGTTTAGAAAGGAACATAATGCGAAGACTGCGCCCAAGGCCGCCGACGACAGGGGGTTGGACAGCGAGGGCGAGGAAAATGGTAATGGTAACGGGAAGACGGTATCGACGGGTATGTTGGGCGCCATGGGCAGCGTCCCGAATCTAGGTGATCTAACGCTGGAGGAGCCGGATTATGCATTATTGTATGCGTATGCGTTGGTCACCGGCCAGGTGGCCAAGGAGCTTAAAGTGGTGGAGAAGGAGGTCGAGGGACTGTTTGGGAGGCTTGATGAAGATGCGCTTTTGTTGCAGTGAGGTCGAGTTGACCTGCATTTTTATTGTAGCGCCGCTAAAAGGCAGTAAATAGCAAGCATGGCGTTTGGGTAGGATATATAAACTGGCTGAACCAGCCTTGGTTGAGCCAAAAAGGTTGGAACTTTGAGTTGAGTTTGGTAAGGCTTGGTATGTATAACGGAACCCTGAATATATGGAATTGATTGTTGAAATTCTTGTATGGTCTTTTAGACGTGCCAGTGTTGCGGTAGTGGTACCTATTTCGGGTTCATTCCTCTATACTATTAGGAGCGTGTTCGCGTGCCGGTGCAATGTTACATGTGTTTCGTCGTTGTCGCTGAGGGACGGGAATAGGAGGTCCTCCCGAAGCGAGGCACTTAATACCGTTGGACGTGATTATGAGTCATGGGTATCGTAACCGATTTATGCATCATTTGAAAGAGGCATCCATGATGTTAGAGCTGTGTTGGTTGAAGCTTGCGTTTTGTTGAGAAAACTGAGAGATTTACCTATTACCGTCGAACTTCAAGAAGCTTTAGAAGACATAATCACATGTGACGGGAGTTACGCCATGGAGTGAAACACCGCACCGATACGTTAGCGCATATAGGTACTATACTTGTATCACAATCGAATAGATGTCGGAATAGTATGCATGAAAAACGAGTGTTGATAGACGGCTTTTAGCTAGCGTCGAGATATCCGCATTCTTATCGTCGGTTAAAAATGTCTATGGTCTAATTACTAACTCAGCCGTAGACTATTTTTGGGACTATGCGGGCTATTAGCAACTGGATGACAGAGATTTTTTACCGACAAAATGGTATTTAGAGACTTGGCGTTAGTGTTGAATCGTTCTGCCGTACAGCTGCTGGCTTGCTCCTTCCTCGACTTTTTGCGACTCTGTCCAATAATTAAAAACTACAGATGGTTGGCTCTATGCGCGAAGTTCAGAACTACGTAAGCCCTTGAAAAGGGAACGTCTTTTCCATAGAGCCAACTCAAGTCAGTTGAAAATTCTAACGGGATTTATATTCTTGCACAGTCGATATTTTTAAAAAGGTAGTAGCCCCTAAACGCCACGATGACACCAGACCCGATCCTATACAACTCACCCGTCGCTAAGCGATCCGCTCTATCACCCTACCCCTAAAACACAGGCTATAACGTGGAAGGGAGGCCGAGGCGTCTAGTCATCATATCCAGCCTTCGTCCCAATAACACCTTCGCTCCTCGCCCTCCTCCTTTTACCGACAGCTTCCCTGGCCCATTCCGTTAATGTAAACCCCCAGTGAGCTGCTACCAATACACCACTTAACACATTGACGACCTTAACAATGAAGCTCAAGATGCCGTCCCGTCGCTCATCGATGTGTAGCAATATGGGTTCGATGTCGTATTTAAAGAACATCCCGGGGACCATGCGCTCGTTGATCTCCTTGCTTTGCTCGGTAACGGCGTATTGGTTTGTAAAGGTCGTTTTCGCCGATGAAGTACCCCCCGAGACAGTGTAGATGGTGGGCACGATAGACATGTAGTATTGGAATTTGTGGAAGTTTGTTGGCGCGATGTTGAGGGTTCGGTCGAGTGGGTTGACGAGGGAGGGGTAATAGGGGCCGAATGAGAGTTCGGAGACTATGTGCGAGAAGTTGAATGCTAGACGGCCAAAATGTTAGTTATGATTGATAGGGGAAAATGCGGCAGGAAGATAGGTTGACGACTTGTTATAGAGGCAGGTTGGCAGAGACTCACCACTGTGATCCAAATGTGCCGAGCCAAATTCAGAGTATCCGTGGCCACGAGCCGTGATATGGAAATCTCCCTGGACTTTGTTCAAATCCAGGCTTCCATATATCCTGCAGCTGTCCGGTCGCTGCCGTCTGACTTTTGGTGTCTTGGCCCACTTCGCGCGTTTCTTCGACATTGCCACGATATCGTGGACATGCGCCTCACCAAACCCTTCATCATGCCACCCCGCCCCGGTATCAGTTCGGCCCTGAGAATCATGACCTAGCTTGTGTATTCCCTGATTATCGACCCAGTGATTCCATAGAGTGGGGTCCTCCTTCAACTTGGAGCCGGCGAGGATTCGGTCCCCGGATGCATCTTGGACGTTGACGTGTAGGTCTTTGCATTGCATCCTCACAACAACGTCGAGGTTGATTTGGAGCTCGTGGCCGACGGATTTTTCGACGCTGAACGTGTGGTCTTCGGTTCCTGTCCACCAAGTTGAGAGCTCGGTCCAGAAGAGTAGGAGCGATACGATTCCCATTGCCACGGTCCATTTCCCACCGCCGGAAGTCCTGGTTATGTATTGGGGTTTGGCTTTTGCTGTTGTTGGAGTACTTGTTAGTCAGAGTCCAGTACACTGAAGACAAAGCATTGAGGCAGTCCCTTTGAAGAAGGACCTCATATCGGGGAGAACAGGCTCAGGCAGAGCTTACGAAAGGCGTCGAAGGCGCGCACGAAGCCCTTTCCTTCTGGTGGCTCGTCGTCGAAACCTCGCTTCTCTTCGGGAAATCCGTAGTTGCTGTTCGAGCCGTACGGGGATTGCTGCGGATGATTTGGAGTATAGGGTGTTTGTGGCCCGTTGTTGGAACCGTACTGAGGCTGCTGCCCGTACTGGTTGCTGTCCTGCCTGTAGAGGTGGGACTTTTCGTCGTAGCCGTTCATCATGGTGGCGGATCAGCTCGTGAGAGCTTTGTATCGGTCGCACGAGATCAGAGTTACCAGCAAATGTAATATAGTAGCCAATTGAGCGAGGTGATGCCCGAGTTGGCTATTTCCGTCGTCTGCGAGATATCTCGAAAGCGCTGCAGGCTTTTGGAGATAGTACGCAGCTGAGATGGTTGCGCAAGGCTAGCACGGCATGCGCCGATGCCAAGGTGTAATTGAGCTCCAGCAGGGACGCTTTCAAGGTCTACTAAATGAGAAAAAATACTATGAGAATAAGGTCCTAGGTAGTCGTGATCGGCCTCGTGCAAAGCTACACGGCATCGCAATGCACAATAGTGGCAATGTCGTCGGTTGAATCGCAGGAATGAATGAGGACAGCTTTCACTCAGCAGCTTTGGAGAGCAATGCAGTCCGCGTCGTAACCCCTGCTGACCTAGGCCATGGTGCGATTGCAGGGTCCGTCTAAAACGGGGGCTTGGTGGGCTGTGACTAACCCTGAGCGGCAGTAGCGGAACGTCGCCGGCGTTGAATCCCGTACCTTACGATGGAGTCAGCCGTGGGCAGCCCGCAGCCATCGTCTTGACAGCTGCCCAAACCGCACTGCAGCTTCGGCATCGGCAAACTTTGATGATGGCGACATTCATCTCAAATAGCAAACTGCAGACGATGGCTGTTCAGGTTTCTCACCAGGCAGAGTTATGTTGCATCCGCCTGCTCGAAATGTTGGTCCGAAGGTCACGTTGGTGACAGCCCACTCCTTTACTCCTGGACATCGTCAGATATGAACACCCCTTCATCAATTGCCATTAACGAGTGCTGTAAATCAATGTTTTCCCCAGCCTTTCCAAACGCAATGCAGTAGAATGATAGTAATGTCGTTGTACAAAAGTCTCCCTCTCCATTTATACATGAGCCCCATCGTTGCCCATCGTCCCGTCATTAGATCCAATCCGCTATAACATGTCTTGACCATATTACTGCACACTCAACAACCTGTCAACTCGACTTACCTTACCCAGCTATTGGTAGTCGTCCCACTCTCATCAACTCCTGAACCACTGTTGAATTCGACTGGCTGGCCACGTAGATCATGTTGTTCGCTATTCGCCTCGCCTGTTGTTTTTCCTCCAGTATGTTCCGCAGATATGGCGCCGGTAGTCCACCGAAAGAAACGTCTCCCATCTGAGGAGATGTCGGTGATTCGGCTCCCAATTCCTCAAGTCGATGAAGCCAGAAAAACCATCGCTGTGAACTGAAGCCCCCTGGCACACCTACTACACCCGCTGCCTCTGCGCGGGGGCCGGGCTGGCTCATCTCGTCGGGCGCTGGTAACGTCAGTCCCGCCGCCGCATTGCCATCTCCTGCCTCACACAGCTGTGCTATCCTCCCGCCCGCTCGTAGCAACCACGCATTGATCGCGGGTAGCAAGTCCGCAATGGTAAGCATGTCGATGGTTCTCCCGGCGTTCTCGCTGTCCTCTCCGCTCGGATCGATCCCTGCTCTTACAAGAGGCCGCTCTTTCTCAAGTCCATCACGGAGTACTATCAACGCCACTCGACACAGTCCATACGACCACGGCGAGGAGCTGGCAGCGACTAGTGAAGCCCAAAAGAAGCTAATCCGCGCTCTCTGGCTACGGCTCATTTGTGCGCAATCTGATATCCAATAATCCGTCATATCTGGAACCATGAGCGGCAGGTCGCGCCAGAGATATTGCTGTGTCAGGTGGTTTCCAACCGTGACGAAAACAGGAGCATGTTCGATTTGCACCCCAGACCCGGCGCTGCCCACCTGGTTCCGTTCCAACAGACCCCGCTGGGATGTTTCGATGACTAGCAGGATCAACGGCGCCACCATGTCTTCGGAGCAGTGCTTCCCAGCGACGTAGAACAAGTGCCAAAGATTCTGCAACTGAAACATCCAGGCGCTTGTGAAGTCCACGTTTGGTTCTGTCACGAAATGAGATGAGAGATGGGCGATGGTGTTGTTGGCTGTAGTCCAGAGACCTCGGACATCCAACGCTCTCGCTCGTGCTTCGTCTGTGACTCGGATATGGGCGAAGACATCCGCATACTCGTCGTCCACGTCCTCGACGGCTGCTTGTTCTGGTACCATGCTGATGGATCGATGGCTTTGACGGCGCTCGCCTGGCGTTGACATCTTTGACGTTCAATATTCTCTGTTGGCGTCTCGTGGCTCATCGAGTTGGGATGGTCCGTCCACGTATCGGAGGTGATGTTAGATGGTGATATTAGGCAATTCAACCTCCACGAGCTTGAAACTTATGACGACGCGTGCCACCAATTCATGGCCCCGAGTTGTTATATTTGACAAATAACACGAATGATCACCTGCTAAGCCAGAAATGAGGAGCATCGCCCCATAAGATAACGCTCCCTAAAGAGGCACCAGATCTAAGTCCCAGTCTCGGCACCGATGTGACAAGGGAACCTCGTCTTGCTACTAGAAGCTACTCTCAATAGGCAGACACACTTTGGCAAGAATCAGCTTCTCAATTTGCAGAATCATGTAACACAAAATGCGTTGACAAGTCTAAAAAAAGCCTATGCAGTCAGTATTCAAGCAGCTGAGTGAAGGGTCTCTTCTGTCGTTACCCTCAGGCTTGACTATCGTCGATGCCAACTACAGCACTGAGGGGTTTAGTTTGCCAAACCGGCATCTACGAAACGAATCTAGCCACTATCCATTCTAAATATAGCTTAGCATGACGATGTGGATTATTCGTCCGAGAAGAGATACCCGACCTGAGTGACACGAAACGCTTTGAGTTGACGACAGCTTGAAATATCGGCAAGGCCTAGTCGCAGTCTTCAGATGTGGGATGGCGACGATCTACCTTACATTGCAGCCTGGGCGAAGCACAATTTTACCGAACATTCCTCCGTCAGCAAGGCCAAGCAAACCCGAGCAATAGACACATTAGCCAAACTCGTCAAGTAACCGTCATGGTGCCGAATGGTGGGCGGTGGTGTCGTCAAACGTGCCAGGGGTCTCAGTTCAGTCGCCGTTTTCTCCTTAGCCCTGACCGACGGACCGACCCTCCCACCTATTAACTTTGGTGAATCCCAGGCGCCATGTGAGATCCTCCCAGCAGGGGCCAAGTTTCCTAAAAAGTACCGCGCCGCAAGATCGAACAGTCAACATTTCCCCACCATGAAACAAGACTGTCTTCGACAGCACACTCGATACTATTTCTTGATTGTGGGGCTTCGTTTCGACTTGCACTTCCACGAAATCATCTCCTCATATGCATAGAATCCCAGGATGCAACGTCGCGTCTGCACAGAAGCTGATTTAGAAACTTTGTCTCCAAGACTTCCATTGGCCTTTTATAGAATAGTGCAGGAACCAGACTTCTAACGTATCAGACCTCGAGACGCATGCAGGAGCAGACCCAAAAACAGGTACACACCACAATCACCACATGGGCATGATAGGGGTCGTCGTCCCCGACGCTTGTTCCACAGCAATGAATCTTGGCGCAGACACAACCCATCAGCAGAGCAGCCGCATCATCAAACACGATACCGAACACTCGTCTAGCTCTTGCTCACCCGCTGAAGCGAGAGATGCCGCAACCCCGGTAGTAGGAGCCGAGCCTCAACCCACGGCACAAATAAAGATTTGTGAAAGCCGCACCATTGTCGCCCGTCCTTGACAATTCATTGTGCAGCATTACCCTGCGCACATCAAATCACGCCAAGCCAAATTCCAATCCCATCAATAGGCAGGTATGTATCGCCGAATTTAGACCGTTCTCAATCGGTAGTCGGCGGCCCAAATGCCGGGGCTTTTGGAGAATTGCCATGTGTATAATAATAAGCATGACAGCCTCGGCAGCTGAAGTTCCAAATCGGGAGTTCGGTCCCGGAGGCCAGTATACTCGAGGAGGTTGACTGCGGAGTTCAACTTATACTCACGGGCCCGAAACCTCAGGTCGGGGCTCATCAATCAGCTGGGTTGGCATCTTACTCTGCGGTCCAGCCCCCATTCGTTGCCAAGCATTTCCAATTCAAGTGAATTTATGTTTCATCGAACCTCGAATGCGTCGTCGTCATCACGACGAGGTATGGCACAAAAATGTGTCATGGCACAAAACTCATCTCATAGCGCCCTCTCGTCCCATCTCCCGGCAATTGAAATCGAAACACATTATGGCCAAAAGAATTCAATATGCTTACCACCACTACAGAACTCGTATCGCGAAGTATGCCTAGAAACCAGCTATTCGTTGCTGCGTCTCTGCAAAATTTGAGTCCCCGGGACAAGATTCAACCACGTGACGTCACTTAAACATTTCGCTCCCCCTATCGACCCAGTCCACCATCGTGTTTACACAAAATCCACCTGCAACAGCCTCTTCTTCCCTGCCGAGCCTGCTATTCGACTTCAGCCCTGAAAACAAGAGCAGCTGAAAAGGCCCCACTATCCTCACATCATTAGTTCGAAACAATCCGAGTCGCACTCAGGCTGGAGGCGCCAAGGAGGCACGTACACGCGCGGTCACTTAGTCGCCATTGTCAGAATATCCATGATCGAGTCTCGAGCAACGACGCGCCTTATATCCGGTTCATATATCGGCGTTACTATTCTGACCAATTGATTCACAGACGTTTATACCGAAACACGTGTTGACAGTCCGGCATGTAACCTAATGCATTCCTGCTCGCGTGCTCAAATCCTTCATGCCATCCATAGGGCGTGCCGAGTCTGGAAATATCGCGATTCGTCGATTTGAGTAGTCATGTGATTTCACTTCCGTGTTAGCTCGCGTATCATCATCTCGGGCAGCGCGAACGAGGCTTGTGAGGCGTCGGGACTTGTGAATAGGACTGTCTACATGAGTCGGGTGTGTTTAGGCATGTGGTCTTTGTGTACACTACGGCGATGAACCGAGTAGAAGAATGAATAATGTGATTCTGGATATGTGTTTCTGCAGGCACAGCGAATCCTAGCGGCGTTTTGGATCGATTCGAGATATTGCGGGTTGTCTATTCGACTGTTTACGAGAGTGATTATCCGAAAATAGATATGAAGATACTGTGAATGTTCCTATCTTGACCATACCATATTCTACATCCTGCGTGGACGTCTATGTATCAGTGACTCTTTCTCTGTTTCGTGGCCCTGATCTCCATCATCGTTTGCGCGCAGTTCTCTCGGCCGTTCACCTTGCGTCTGATTCCAAGTGTATAGATCAGCTTGCGAAGTTAGTACGGACACCGTCTGTCCTTCGCTGCAATCCTCTTTAAGCGTAATACTTCCCAGTAATTGGACAGCGTCCACCCGAAGGTAACATTTCTGGTGACCCGGTTAGTCTGTTACCTAGATCCTGGAGAACTCTCGAGGCCTACCCTGCAGCAGCTTTCACCATTGATTCAGCAAATCTACTCTTGTCATCGTGTTCCTGTTTGAGTTGTGCGCCAGTACTTTATCCAGACTGTTGCTGTTGGTGCCCGCCCTGTTGCTGACAACCCCAGGCTGCGCAAACATTCTTGGCCGGGCGGTTCAACGACGAATGTGCCGGTCTTCTCACCCGAATATTCCGCTTCTTCACCGAGGTTCCGTGGACATCCATTTATCATAGTCATGTCTGCAATTGCTTGACATTCGGTCTGGGTGCGTTGCGCAATCGTCACGAAACTCCATCATATGTAGAATATATTGGATAACTGTTGCTGTGTAACTAATAGCAACACTCTTGGTCCTTGGAGCATTACTCTTCCTCGCCCAGGCGCACTTGTGTACTGTGGATTATATCGACCACGTTGCCTACGTGGTTAATCCCCTGGTCGCGAATAGGCTGCTCGAAGTCGAGTGTGCTCTCCATCGTCGCCGTAGTCAAATTGTGAAGATCGATTATGTAAGAGTTGTGTGTGGTGTGTGTGTGTGTGTGTGTGTAGACCTTTACGCGGTTATTCTATGAGGCTCACGAGCTTTTGAGCGTATGTTAGTTCATCCTTCTGCTCCCTGTCCGCCTTAAGCTCCTTCGGGTGCTGTTTCAACTCGTTGATCAATGTGTTGAGAGATGGAATGGCTTTGTTAAAAAAAATAGAAAATAAAAAAAGTGGGAGTTTACGCGATAAGGTCACGGATGTAAATGCATAAGTACGTGGAGGCAGATACGATATTATAACACGTGGTTCGATAAAGCAAGCCTCTTCTTACTCGCCGTAGGTACAGTTTTGCGTCCAGTTGCTAATACAGTTGCTGTAATACACGCTCTACTATCCGAACTTCCCTCCAACATCCACGTCTGCTGGAACAGCGCCACGATCTGTAAGTTCATTGCGACATCGATTTGCCGTACGAAGTCATAGTGACTCAATGGGCCTTTGAATTTTCGTCGTCTTTTCCGCTTTCGATAAAATGTTAATAAATCATATGCTTACCCCGGATTAACAACCCACAATAAAGACGAGTGGTAGTGTAACGAAATCTAGTGCTAGGTGCCTGACAGTTCCCTTGCCTATACGGGTTGGGTCTCGCGCCTTAACGATGTCGTCCTGCTTCTTTACGCGAGTTGCAACATCAATACAAACAATTCGCTGATTTGTCCGAAGTCCCTTCACTACCAGCCACGGCGCCAAAGGAAGCAGAGTATAACTATATCATCACACTTTCTATTCAAAGGTATTCATAGCCGTGTTTACTACGCCACTTATCTTGGTCTGCCTTTTTCATTACATCCTTGTACCTCTTCTGTCCCGAGTCACCACTTTTCACAGACGGCATCTCCGTGCTTCCAACAGGTCTGGTACACGGTTGGAAGTTGGCGATATCGCGTCTCCCCCCTATTGCCTCTCAGTCGGAGTCGAATGTCATCCTTACTGAAGTGCCAGATAAAATTTGTTCCGGGAGGCAGGAGAAAGGTCGATAACATTGTTGGCCAGGGTGGGAATGTGATCTTGTCGGCAAGGAACTTGCACATTGATGCTTCTCTGTGTTCACCAATCAAACATACCGGTAGAGTCTAACATCGTAGTGTAGGGCAGTAATTCATAAAAGCTAAAGTCGATTACAGCATATACCTGAAGAAGACAGATTAGTGGATATCTTGAATGCCGCTTCACTAGTCGGATAAGCCAACCGCGATATCTCGAATAAACTGTTGGGCATTCCTGGTAATAGCCAAGGGCGCGATGAGAATCTTGAGAAGCCCCTCCCAACCGTATCAATGGGCATAACCCACTGAATAGGCACTTTAAATTCCCTTAAACTAGTATACGTGTAGAAAGTGATTGTGAGTAATTACCGTTTACCGCTCAGTAGCTATGGTGGCAAGAAAGGGAGTTATCTCTCCAGGGTACCGGCATTTACTTATCCGACTGATTATGTCGCAACTACAAGGCATAAAGTGGAATTTACGCAAAGTGCAGGTTGTTAAGAGGGCCAAAGCCCAACATTCCCGCATGTGAGATGGATCATCAGGCTCAGGAAGCGACTTATTTGGAAGCGTCTGAAACCACATAACTACTCAGGCTGTTGATCGCTCTTGAATAAATCCTTAACCCTACGGCAAGCGCGAATGGTAGTCATGAGGTTTGCTTCACGGCTTAGGATGATGCACAACTACTTCGTTGAGAATAGATCTAGAACTTGAAACATTCATCATGGACTAGGGGAGATAGTGATAGTCCTACTTGACTCGAATCGTACAGCCATATGGATCGATCCTTCAGATGTAGAATAAGCTCGTTTCGATGCAGATTTTGTTTGAACGGATGCATTTCGGAACCAGAAAAGTATAGTTGTACAAAAGTCACCATGTCGTGGCCTGCAACCACGTGGCAAAGCAACAAGGGTCGAGACACGCGGGACCGGGCCTATGGGAAGACGTCCCGCAGATAGTTTAGCGCAGCCGCCGTAGGATTGTGATCTGACATGTAGGTAAATGGAGATGTAGGAATGTGTATGATCAATTTGAATACTGTAATAAGGTTGGCAGGAGTAGGACTCTACGGGTTGCCGGCAGGCAAACGGTGGAGTTGCGGCTCAGGAATTATGCATCTTCGGATGACTTTATTCCATGGTTTTTTCTTTCATTTCTTTGTCTTCATTCCGTCTCATCTTGCTGCCTAATCCTCTAAGACGCGGTAGGCGACAAACCTTCGAGAGAGGTTAGGAATGGCGATCAGGTCGTATGGACTTGGCAGTGTTTGGCCGATGATTCGGTTTGCCTCCATATTTCGAGTTGGCGTTCGGTTCTTTCTTATTTGGTACCCGATCATAAGGAACTTCTTCGCACTCGATCACGTTTCTACACCGAAGTTTACAATCTCGTTGTTTGTTCGCTTCAGGTTTGAAGTAGGACTCGCTGAGAATAGCTTTGGCCGCACATTGGCTGAGTGGGCATCGGGTAATCGAAACGATTCTCGTGCCAGGACATTCAGAGGAATAAATGCACTTTACGGGTATGCCGGAACGTTGAAAAGATAAAGTTTATATGCTTGAGGAAAAGTCAGCAAATGAGCTGTTCCTTAATGAAGACCAGCAGCTTCAAAGAGAACCAAGGGAACAGAAAGCGGTCGTAACAAGAGTGATACGGGGTTGCTGAATGTGCAAAAGAAGATATTCGATGTCAAAGCTTGACACAAGAACGCTAATGACAACTGACATTGTGAATGCATCGCTGTACCAAGCTACTAATTCAGTGAATAAGAGGAGAAGAGAGTTATATTTGGGATTGTTAGATTACCAAGCGACGTTTATGAGATCGTCAACCTGTTGACTTAGGCGTTAAGTAGAATTGACTATAGAATCTCGTCACACTCCAGTTCCCGCTCGGTCTCTTGTTATGTTTCTGATCGTGTCTCTTCACCTTCCTTGCGGTCTGAGTAGTCTTCACTCTCACTGCTCCCGTCAACTTGCTAATCATATGAATGGCCTTTATACTTCCCGTTGATCATGTTGCTAACCATCAAGTTTGCCGCCACCATCGCAGCGCCATGCACGGGAAGTCATTTCCAGTCGGCTAGGAGAATTGTGCCGTCGTTGAAACCTTTAAATCCGAGTAGATTCACGCCGCGATCTCTTCAGCAGCCGCAATGGAGTGAACTCGCTAGTCGAGACTGGAATCCTCCAACAAACCTAATTGCAAGTGGTAGATACTGGCTGATTGCACATACCAAAGCAAGGTGCCTTAAAGACTTGTTGTACTCCATAGTCTATCGAGAACTCTCTCTCTCTCTCGAGCGTTATCATCTTGGTTGTCGGGATCCACGTGGATATACCTCGCTACACTGTCAAATCCAGGGCTCTGACCGGAACAATTACTTGATTGTGTGGCTTCTTTAGGCAGACTGAGATCGATAGACATGGTTACCTAATTTTCAATCTGGACGGACTGCACCAGGATTCGAGATGCAAGAAGGCTGCTCGGGTGCTCTACACGGAAATGCATATTGTAAAGCTGATGTCATTGAGTTTGAGGTCGCTGCATTGCAAAAGACTCGCGCTGCTAACATATGATCGAATATTACTACACAAATGCCGTGCCGCATCACCGCTTGACGTACTGTGCTCAATCTGGTCAAATCGCGTGGAGTACCAGTGGTGTGCTGTGAATGGCCTAAACCCAACTTTTGTCTTCAGCGAAGCAATGATGTCGGTCCGAAGAGCTCGTCGGTAGGGAGACAGCCACGAGGAAGATGGAGGTCGGAGTCACGGAATTGACAAGACAATAGAGGTAGAGGGTAAATAGAAGGTAGAGAAGTGCGTGGACCACACACCTGGAGCGCTCTCAGTACTAGCTAAGTGACAAACTGATCTGGATTTTCAACAGCAATGGCAAGATGGTAGCAAGGCAGAGGCAACTTAAGGAACTGGATCCAAAGCATTGGTAAGTATGCTGAGCAGCTGGCAGGAACGTGTATCGCTCATGAAACAACGAAATCTGGCGTGGACAGGATGAAGGGGCCAGCAGAAGCAGTCAAGCTACAGTGCAAGGCGCGGTGTCCTGCTCCGTTGATTTCAATTGAAGTCGCGTTGTTGTTGATACCAGAGCACAGGGTCGAGTTGGTCAGGAATGGCAATTGGATGTACTGCAAACACGAGTCTAGGGTAACTGGTTGGGCGGTTTTGCCTCAGTATTTCTGTCTCGACGAATCTGACTAATTGGAACTGCGGTTGTTCTGATTGGCCAAATCTGGCAGCGACACTGACACGGTGCGGCAAGCCATCCTGGGCGGCGGGAGTATCCAGAGGGACAGGAAAAGAATGGCAAAAAGTGGTTGCCTTTTGACAAAATTAAGCTGGGGAAATCTCTAAACTTTTGCCATTTATTATTACCAGCCACCCAAGGCGAATGCTAGCCCCTAGTCGTCTCAGCTCTCGGGCAGGCTCTGGAGCCCTTGGCACACCCAAGCAGAAGTCTGCACCCTTCGCGAACTTCTCCTGCCTGAGAAACGTCATCAAAGTGGCTGTTTGCTGTTTTGGCCGCCTTAAAACCATCAGACCCTGCATTTGTTCTACCATTGAGACGCAGTTAATTATTCCTCTTGTATACCTACCCGTCGCAGCCATTCGTCTGTACCTACTGCCTGGAATCCCGCACATTACCATTCTATTTCTGCCTAGCTATGAGGTTTGGCTGCATTTCTTGTTATAACATAACCACCATGTAGGCACTCTACACTCTACACGATTCTGACCTATCCTCCTAACCACCGTTTCCATTGCAACGCGGATTTGCGATATTCCTTTCTGAGGAAACCCGGCTGCCTTGGCTTCTGTGTAAGCCTCTTTGAAATGTTGAACCGGGGCAATGACCTCGTCGCCCCCTACCCACGGCCACAGCTGAGGAGAAACGCGCTCGAACGGCTCAGCCAACCGAAAGTCCCCAACTGCCTCATCGCTGCCAGAAGCACGATTTGCTTTAACAATCCAGAAGAAGGAAGGTGTCAAATCCGTGCAGTTTGCATGATGTTTGGCGTCATATAATGCGGCCATCACTTCGCCAATAGCAATAGCAAGATCCGGCTTTCAGCGCATCACGGCGCCCTAATCGAAGTAAACCTCCGCATGGTCAATGCCTTGCTCACGTAGACTCCGTATCACCTGTCTAGCAGGTCATCCAGTTTTGACGAGCTCCGAAATGAACTTGAAGATCCCTAAGAAATGAGGAAAGTCATTATATGCCTCCAATGTTTTTCCTCCCCCAAGTGTGAGAGGGGTCGGAGTTGTGGCGCTGCGATAGGACTACGACCGCCTCTGAGTGACGATGCCTTCAAAGTGCAGATAAAGCTCGGCTTTTGGGAGACCACTTTCGCCTATCGTATTTGGATGCCGTGGCTAGACAGTATGCGAGTTAACAGGCATCCGCACTTGGAAAGTCACTACGCATGCTATGATGAAGAGTATAGGGACAGTCAACTGATGCATGGAAGTATTGATGCGGGGTCCAGGCGCGCAGTATTCCCCAACCTGCCAGGATGCTTCACCGGTACTCTTACATGAATATAGGGGCTGTCGAATTGGGGGCACCCGCCATGGTGCGATTGGGCAATGGCGTCACAGCTTCTTCGTGAAGATGAACGAATCCCACAGTATCGCGTTCAAGTACCTCGCGAGATTGTAAGCACATTTCCTTGGCTGAAACCTGCTTCGTAGTTCACTGCGTTAATAAAATGCAGTTATGGAACCATTCAATGAGTGGTGTTGTTTGAGTGAGGCTCTGAGTGAGGCTCTGTCCTGATTTATTCCCAGATAAGTTCATTGACTTATTGCCAGGTAGAAATGTTGGCTGCGGGACCGACCTTCTCTTGACACAAAGTTCTCATAGCCCCTAAAGAATGACCGAGGCTCGTCTTCTTATTATGTGCCTGCTCTGGAATTCTTGTTCTTTACCCTAGTAGGTGCAGCCAACTATCATACAGTCCCCGGATCAACAGATCTGATGTGTTACATATATACACACGCTCTGCGGATTTGCAGCCTCTCTAAAATGAAAACAGAGGGTGACCCCCTAGTGCGCAGTGCTTATCTAGAATCACGATCTAGGTGTCATATCTCTTTCTGCTACCTGGGGTTCAGGACCAACTACTTGTATGCAGGACACCAACACTGTCTTGGTGGGAAATGATTGCCCCAAAGGTGTAAATTTATTATGACCCGAAGGCCGACGATTCGCTGCTGGACTGGTACATGTGCACTCTCACCAGAACCTCCTTTTACACCACAATCTAGTCGACTGTAAGTATTAGGTGATCCTGCGAGTCTGGGCTGCGGGGTTCCGTTCCCACTACCTAGACCATCTCCATGGAAATTGGAATGATGTAGCTATACTCAACACAATTCAACTTAATAGTTTTCCTTAGCCTTCGTACATTGCGTATGCACCTGGCTAATAACGCGCATCACCTCTAATCATTTCTTTGGGCCAAACTACATGTAAGCATCAAGGGTGCAATTCCGCCCATCAGCGCCATTTTCAATACTCTCAAAATCCGAAGGGTTTGGGAGGTGAGGAATGGGATCGGTCAGATAAGGGATACAACCAAGGTAACGGGATTAGAAAGGTGCCGCGTGTCTGGGTGTTTTGGGTGTGCTATAAAATGTCACATTACCTATCCCATTTTTGAATGGCCAAGCACCACTCTCACATACGTCGTATCCAAACAATCGCACAGCCTACGTCGTATTCCACTACTTCCGAGGCTGTACTTGCGTCCTTGCGGATTACCGGCTTGGTACCATTACGCATGAAATATAACCCTAAATAGGGCCGGTTTCACCACCATGTGCCATCTCTTGCTGCTCTGGCTTTTTCTTGCCTTCTCAGCCTGTCTCAGTCAGCCTACCCTCCAGGATAGTGGGATCTTTAAGCAAAATAGACAGTGCACAGTTACCACCATGGCCCTGTACACTGAGCTTCCGGCTCATCTTGAAGAGGTCGATATAATTATTACTGGGGGTACGTCAAGCATGGAACATGAATAGATATAAGGTCAAGGAGACAAGAACAAGGGGCGAATTGTATTGCGCTAACTCCACCTTGTTGTGTCGTTTCTGTCTAGGAGGCACCTCAGGCAATGTCCTTGCTTCGAGACTCTCTGATGCATACCCCGATCTGAGCATCCTCGTTATCGAAGGCGGCCCAGACAGTGCCAATAACCCTAATGTTACCATCCCGAGTTTGTATCGCTTCAACCTTGGCCCCGATAGCACCACTTCTACCGCCGTGCTGAGCCATCCAGAGGAACAGCTTGCTGGTCGCGCCCTTTCGGTCTTCACCGGTGCTGTTCTGGGCGGTGGCTCGTCTGTAAATGCGCTGGCGTACGCCCGTGGCCAAGCGTCCGACTTCGATGCCTGGAACACGAAGGGATGGTCGGCGGACGAGCTATTACCCTTTATGAGAAAGGTGCGCTGATTCGAAAAGCCTAATAACAAGGTGGTTGGTATATATGATTTGGCTGAGACTCTAGTAGTTGGAAACCTTCTACGGCGAGGATGATCTCAACACCCACGGACATAGTGGCCCCATCGAGGCGTCCTTCGGAAAATACGTTAGCGAACCCCTAATGGATGACTTCGTCACAGCGGTCAATAAGACTGGTTATGACAAGATCACCGATGTACATAACCTCAGAGCCATTAATGCTGTTGCTCCCAATTTCCGATACGCATCGCCAGAAGACGGGAAGAGGCAAGACACAGCGCACAAATATGTGCACCCGCGTCTCCATGACAACAAACATCCAAACCTCAACGTTCTCGTTGGGACTCAGGTCAGCAAGGTTTTATTTGGTGATGGCCACGAGATGGAGGCGACCGGTATCGAATTCCGATTCAATCCCAAGATCCAGGGTGCAATAGAGTCCGATCGAAGCGGTGTGCATACGATCAAGGCCCGCAAGCTCGTGGTCGTATCTGCCGGCGTCTTCGGCACCCCTCTCATACTCGAGAGATCCGGCTTGGGCGACAAGAAGATTCTGGACGCAGCTCGCATCAAAGTCAGTCGTGATCTGCCAGGTGTTGGCCGTGAATACCACGACCACCAAGCCATGTCATTCGTGTACAAATCCAAGGTGGCCCCGGCAGACACCGTGGACAGTCTCTTCACCGGTGTAAGGAACCTCAGCGACTTGATCCAAAACGACGACCCCATCTTAAGCTGGACCGGCATCGATGCGATGGCTAAGATTCGGCCCAACATGACGGAACTCACTGAGTTTAGGGCTCAGTACCGGACTATTTGGGAACGCGAATTCGCCAATGTCCCGACCAAGCCACTTTTCCTTCTTGCCTTGATCAACGGGTGATTCTTTAACACTCCCTAGAGAAACGGTTTCTATTATTGACACAAGAATAGTCTTCTTGCTGATGTGGATTTACTGTCACCTGAAGCTGCCTACTTCACCATCTCCCCCTTCCTGGTTCATCCCAGGTCCCGAGGACACGTGGTAAGTATCTAGTCTAGTAGATACTGACTATGAAATATTCCATGTCCATAATTACAAGATGAAAATTAACTCTGATCGATATGCATCTGTAGCACGTCACAGGACCTGGAATAGACGACCCCGTTGATTTCCGCACGGGCTTTGTCTCGGACTCGGATGACTTCGACGTGCTCTCTCACGTGTGGGCCTACAAGCGGCAACGCGAAGCCGCCCGGCGCATGAAATTCTACAACGGCGAGGTTGCCTCCAAGCACCCGCCATTCCCCGACGGATCCGGGGCCTCGTTGGCCAAGCCGCCGGACCAGGAATTGACATACTCGGCCGCGGACGACGAGCTCATCAAGACATTCGTGCGTGAGCGGGTTGGGACTATTTCACACGGTCTTGGAACGTGCCGTATGGCTTCCGAGCAAGATATGGGTGTCGTTGATGCCAGCCTTAACGTCTACGGGACCGAGAGATTGAAGGTTGCAGATATGAGCATAGCTCCGGGAAGCGTGTCCGGTAACACGATGAATACCGCTGTGCTTATTGGCGAGAAGGCCGCGGATATCATCATCAAGGAACTGGCCAGCAAGGGAAGATCCGCACTCGGAGAGGGATCCAGACCTACGCAGTAGATAGTTCACTCACTTACACTCCCAATGTACATTGTGGGAGAGGCGAGTAACAGACCACGCCGCAATGAAGTTAAGATGGGCCATCAATTATTTGCTCTTGACTCCTAATAAAATGACATACACATGTAATCAACATTTCCAGAAACACATATCGCGACCGAGGACTCCCATGAAGATGCTTAATGTGTGCCTTTAACCAACGCTGTAGTCATGAGTACTACACTCAGTATCTGACCATGGCTTATCTTTGTTATCAGTTGTGATGCAGAGCAGTTATGATTTTGGCCGAGAGGCGCTGTGTCTTGCAGAACAAAAGAGTCACTCGTTTCTAACGGCATGAGCAGACATGATCGGCTTGTACGGCCCGATCGACCGTATTGACAGGTAAGCTTAGGTGTCCATGCAAAGTGCAGCCCTCTCGGTGAGTTGGGGGCGAGTCCTCCCCCTACATCATCCAGGAGTAGGTAGGCACACCAAAGTGTTTGATGTCTTTCTATCCAATACAACGCTTTTCTTTTGCAGCAGGATACTGGTATCGCATGCTATTGGCCAACATGCAGCCATCAGCGGCATGAAATTCGCACGCAACGTTGGATTTTCCATGCGATGTGTGTGTCTATTCCGTCGATCAGCGATTTACTAATAACAGTTGCGGAAGCGCGGGCTGTGCCTCTAAAGCTGTTAATCAAGACATGAACAGCGAGCGACACTGTTGCAGTGCAGCCTGGTCGCGGCATATCCGCTGCGATAACGGTGGGCACTATGTCTACCTACGACAACTGAAGCTCATCTTGACTTACTGCGAGCGTGGGTTGAGCGCGGATGTCATTGAAAGAGTTATTGGTGGTTGGTGTTTTGAAGCTAATCAAACCCAAGGGTAGCCTCACACTCGATAAATGTCGAACAATGATCCCGAATATTCCCGGTAGTATCATAACCTGGCGACAGCGACCTTAGTGCTATGTGTGTGTCACTGAATAAACCCATCGTTCGCTTCTCGTCAAGGAAAGACAATGGCTGGAACACCAGACTTCTGCTACAGGGATGATAAGCGCAGAACACATGTCCTTGGCTATTACGGATGTCTGTGCCACGTAGAGACTGACAACCGGTAAGGACTAAACACCGGGACCCTGAGGGATTGGTGGCTGTCTGAGCGGTGATTGTTGTACATCATCACTTGATCTGACAATGTACGTAAGAATGCAGTGGTGCTAATCACACCGACGTCGTAATGAAGTATTGTCCAATCCTCCAGTTCATCCTACCATGTAACCTGAGGCTCCTGACCATGCTCGTACGACCCCGAAACCAATCAATGCCGCAATTTCCGATCCTGACACCCTCACCACAAGCAGGCAAATGTGCGTCACAGACACCCATTCCAGCTGGTCTTGTTATCGACCTCCCTTGTTCGTATTACAGCAGACGACTGCGTAGCCTATTTCCAGAGTTGCTGTTGGTAGGAGTCCTGGTCATCATTGATATGCGGCTCAGATGCATCTATGGAGATCTCGGTTGTTGCCATGATTCTGCCACCAGGCAATCTTGCTGTGGTTTGCAATGTATCGCTGCATGGCATGTCGTGCAGTCGCACCTGGCTCTCCACATCGCCATCTCCCATCCGCCGATAGGTCTTGTTGGAATTAGTTGATGGCCATAATTTGTTGGCAGCACCAGTGCTGGAGGATGACGAAGGTTTAGACTTCGTCCTGATACGAGCTACAGCCGAGTTGTAATGCTGACGGATAGCCGAAAGTCCCAACGATGGCATCCCAGCAAACGCCTTTGGGGCCCATGGTATGCATAGCACCAGGAATGCAGCCGTGAGCTCTCCAAAGGCCCAGATAATGACGTTGCTTCCAATTTGAATCGAGTCTCCCTTTGCATAGTCACTAGTCGCAAGAACATATACCCGGCCGGAGGCACTCAGGCAAGTTCTAATAACACCATCATTAGAGGTTTATTGCACCGTATTGGTCACAACTAAGCTGTCAGCTAAAGGGAAACTTACAGCACGCCGAGGGAGAAAATGAGTGAGATTCCAACTTTCCAGTCTGTTCGCGCGTGCAGCTTCCAGATGACCCCCTGGGGAAGAAAGAGCATGAGCAGGTCAGTGAACAAGTTGAACGACACTGCGAACGTGTCGGCAATGTGTGTATTTATACAATATCCCGGCCGCCATGGTTCCCATGCCTTTTCACGAGGTGTACATCCAAAGTGAGTAGTGAAAATTGTCGAGGCGTACAAGCCGCTATTCGTCACTATGAGCGCCACGCAAAGCCAGTAGAACGTATTCCTGTTGAGAGGCACGAATAGGCGGATCCAGTCGAGCAGAATGGCATTTTTGACAAACCAGATAGAGAAGGAATAGAATGTCCTGTTAAGGTTGAAGCACTCATTAAGTGTACGCAGGTCTCTGAACCGGAAATTGTACAGATGAGCGAACCACCCTATCTTCAATCCGAATGAGTACAGAGTCCATGTATGGGCTACGTAGAATATCTGTTCCGTTTCAGAGGGTCAGATCACACGTCATATCTTGACTTGGAAACTGAGATACTCGCACACGGGGCACGTTCTCATCATCTCAACGAAGGAGAGCGACGTACAAATGCTAGTGCTGCTAAGACTTGGAGCAGTGTTAGCTAGAAATACAACTGGCTAGGACGAAGTAAACTGGTACGGGATAGTTACCATCTGCGACCTTGCACTGCTTCAAGCGGCAGTGCCTCGCTACGACGCGGATGCCAAAGACCAGGGTCGACAAGAACAACCCCACGCTTACCACAGAAAACACCAGTAGATTTCTGTTTGGCGGATTTGCCATGTTGAGCAAGTCTGGCGAAGGCGGTGATGCGGGGGAAGAGTCTAGAAATTCCTGCTGCTCCTCCGGGGTCAGAGCATAGAAATCGAAGCCGTTCGCCATGGCCAAGGAAACAAACGGAATTGGTTCAATGTAGTAAAAGCAGGAGTAAGTAAGCTCTGATCAGTTCAAAGGATCAGGAAGAGTGGTAGTACTCTCTAGGAGTACCGATTGAAGCGAATGGCAGATTAGTCTTAGGATTTGGAGATGGTCTGTGGATGTCTGTGGAAAGAAGTCTCGGCTGACACTGAGCGTTTACATATAGATGGATAGCTTAAGAATGGCCTTCATAATGGAATGTGGCGGAGCCACTACAATCATACCTAAGTAACCGATATCAGAACTGCCGCAGTGCATATGGCATTCCTCATAACTCGCCAGAACCTTGTGTTATCTTATGACGGCCACAGAGGGTTCCTCGTTTCGCAGTATGGCGCTTTTGGAGGATGCGTCGCCAAGGCAGCTGGCTTGTTGTCTGGAAATGTAACCCTCCTCGCAAATACGGGACATTCATGCTGGCTCCCTACCACAGTTGTCATTACCACTCAAGCGCTACATTCGTCTGCCTGGCCTTGCAACGTGCTTTTTAATCCTACCCTAAAGGTCAGATGACGTACATGTCCTAAATTGACAGAAGTCTGAAACGTCAGTTCTCCGCACAAGGCTACGGACAGTGTAGACAGGGACCGGCCACAGACTCGCCATAGGAACTTGCAGTCAGGCGATGCATACCTCGTGGAGACAAGTAGCGTGCTGTGCTAGGAGCTGACTTATTCCTCGTCATTTCTGCTGTTATGGATAGTTCTCTTGTCTCTCAATTGCTGAGGCTCTAAGGAGAATAGTATTCTCAGTTATACCCTCCCAAGACTCAACGGCCAGAGCGAACGTCCAGATCTTCATCAACGTCAATCTGAAACATAATACTGCTTCACGCCTAGTGATCATGGAAGTCATTGCTATCGTTGGCCTCTCATTCAGACTACCACAAGGTACTCTGGATGAAGACAGGCTCTGGGGCGTGTTGAGGGAAGGGCAAAACCTGTCCTCGGAGTGGCCCTCGAGTCGCCTCGCTATCAACGCCCATCACGATGGTGGCGTCAAACAACAGAATAAGGCATGCAAAGATGAAAAACCTACTCTTGTCCAACCTCATCGCACGGGGTTTAACAAGGTCTGTAGCTACCTGCCCGCGGGGCGCACTTTATGCATGGAGATCCGGGCGCGTTCGACGCCCCCTTTTTCTCTATGACACCGGCCGAGGCCACAGCTAGTAAGTCATAACTGAACCCCCTGCGGAAAAGAGAATCTGTACATTCTTAGTCAATGATTGTATTGAGAAGGGCCGCCGCCTCAGGCGTGGTTCCTGATGGGAATGGAGATTTCACCTTCAGGAATGAAACTACATGAAGCTCATGACTGAATCGAACTTCCCGCGTAGTGGATCCGCAGCAACGCTGGGCTCTAGAGACGGCTTACCATGCATTTGAGAATAGTATGTTATGCCTGAGCTGCAATTTCGTCGCTCTTGATACGGAGACTATGTTTCTGACTAGAGTCGCCGATAGCGGGAACTCCAATCGAGAGCCTCCGTGGCTCACAGACAGCTGTCTTCGGCGCTGTTTCGTCTGACGATTACCTGGCCATCGCATTGAAGGACCCTCACACCATGCCGCGCACGCTAGCAACTGGGACCTCGCGAGCTAGCTTCGCGAATAGGATCAGCTGGTACTTCGACTTGCAGGGTCCTAGTATTACCATCGACACTGCCTGCTCGAGCAGTGTGGTCGCGCTTGACCTCGCGTGCCAATCGCTCCGGAGCGGAGAGGCTTCGGCCGCCCTGGTGCTGGCTTCCAATGCCCTGCTCACCGCTGAGGGCGCCCTGGCTCTTGCAAATATGGGGTTTCTTTCCCCGGATAGTCGATGCTACAGCTTTGACCATCGGGCCAACGGGTTTGCGAGAGGTGAGGGGATCATTGCCCTCGTGGTCAAGCCTCTATCTCGTGCAATTCAGGATGGAGACAGGATTAGAGCTATAATTCGCGGTACCGGGGTGAACCAAGATGGACACACACCTACGTTGACGCAGCCAAGTCCCAGCTCGCAGGCTGCCCTCATCCGCGACGTGTACAGGAAGGCTGGTCTGGACCCATCTGAAACTAGATACGTCGAGGCACACGGTCAGTCACATCGAATAACGAGCGTGTGGATACCGCTATCAAAGTTTTGCGGTGCTCTGTACTAAAGAAGGAGAACAGGAACCGGAACGCAAACTGGCGATCCCCTCGAGATAGAAGGCATCGGCAGCGTTTTCTCCGAGTACCGCTCGGCCGAAGAGCCTCTTTATGTGTAAGTTGCGCCCAAGCTGATACGGAAACACTGTGAAGCATCTCACAATCACGCCACAGCACATCCGTGAAAGCGAACATTGGTCATCTCGAGGCGGCGAGTGGTCTGGCTGGTATTGTTAAGACCCTTCAGGTACTGGAAAGGGGCACTATACCACCTCAGGCACTGCTCGAGAAGATAAACCCGAAGATCAAGATTGATTCATACAACATCTCGGTCGGTTTCATTCCGTCCCGAACGAATGCTGGTGTCCGTCTTTAACGCGTTTACTAGATCCCCCAGAAGGGAATTCCTTGGCCAACAGACGGCCTACGTCGTGCATCGATCAACTCCTTCGGATTCGGCGGCACCAATGGCCACGCCATCCTGGACGATGCTTGTTATTATCTTCACAAGAATAAGCTGAAGGTCGACCACAGCTGTCGCCTTGCGCAGCCGCAGGTCGATGGGTATGGTGGCAAGGAAAGCAATGCAATGCCGAGATTGCTCGTCTGGACGGCGGCCGACCGAAGAGCAGTGGACCGAACAATGGACACATATGAAGCGTACTTCAAGGATATGATCGCAACCAATAACGCCAAAATCCAGCAGCTCGCGTACACTCTCGCAGCCAGAAGAAGCGTCCTCCTCTGGCGAACATTTGCGGTCGTGGACTCTAAAAGTAATGCCCTCGTTGCTACAGAGCGGATCCGGTCCAGGCGCAACTGCGCCGCCGCCTTTGTGTTTGCTGGGCAGGGAGCGCAGTACACCAATATGGGCATCGACCTCCTCTGCTATCCGGTATACGAACACACTCTGAGGGATATAGATAGAATTTTTGCCGTCTTTGGGTGTCAATGGTCATTGCTCGGTAAGCCGATACATTGCCTTTTAGGTATCATATGACCAGTTATTCACAAGCCTGCTCCAGAGAAGCTCCAAAGTAGAGAGGAGATCAATCTGCCACAGTACAGTCAGCCTTTGACGACGGCTCTTCAAATAGCGCTACTCCAGCTTCTCAAGAGCTTCGGGATCGTCCCCGTTGCCGTGGTTGGTCACTCGTCTGGGGAGATTGCCGCTGCGTATGTGATCGTCTCCAGGGGTTTTCATACAAGTCCGTGTCTGACCGAGTACAGGTTCGCAGCGGGAGCATTGTGTCTCCAGTCAGCGTGTAAAATAGCGTACTACCGAGGAAAGACTGCCGATAGGATACGCTGCGAAGCTGAGACGCCTGGAGCTATGATTGCGGTCAATCTTGCCGAGACGGACGTATCGAACTACCTTTCAAAAATAAATTATTCGCAAGAGGAAATGGGAACCGTTGTCGTGGCCTGTGTGAACAGCCCGAGTAATTGCACCTTGTCAGGGCCAGCAAAGTCTATCGAGTTTCTCATAGAGCGACTTCAAGAAGACGGCATCTTCGCCCGCAAGCTGAACACAGGTATTGCCTATCATTCACCTATGATGGAGTCAGGGGTAGAGGAGCTGATTGCGTGTCTTGGTGACTTGCGGGCTTGTTCCAATGCCGCCGACCTGGAGCTAATACCCATGGTGTCGTCCGTTACTGGGAACATCGTGGAAGCGAAACAACTACGCCAGGCGAGATACTGGACTGATAATATGGTTTCACCTGTAAAATTCAGCGAGGCAGTGCTAAACATGAGCAAGCTGCCAGTGGAAAAGCTTGCTGGCGGCCAGGCCATCACTGAACTCATCGAAGTCAGCCCATCATCCACCCTCCGACGCCCTGTATTGGATAGTTTAAGTCCTTACTTCCAATCAACTGGCCTCGAGCGGCCAAGATACTACTCCGCTTTAACCAAACCGCGATCATCAGTTCAAACAATCTTGGAGTTAGCTGGACGTCTATTTTGCCTTGGCCACAATGTCTCCATCACGGCAGTAAACGGCCAGTCGCAGAGCGGTCTTCGTCCCCTGGACCACTGTCCTCCATATCCATTTGATAAGTCTTTGACTTACTGGTCGGAATCGAGATTGAGTACTGACTTCCGAACTCGGGCTCCAACCCCTATGCAGCCATTGGGAATCCGCAGCAACGATTGGAATCCTTCCCTGCCAAAATGGAGGAACATAGTGACTGCGGAATCCCTGCCGTGGATACAAGATCACATTGTGAGTCTCGCTACTTCATTCATGGCACCAGATCATGACCGTGCTTATCAAAGTGAATAGGTGGACAAATCCAGGGTCATGCCGGGAATGGCATCCCTGATCATAATCACGCAAGCTGTCCAAGATTACCTAGGCCTCGGAGTCAGCTTATCTAGCTTCACAATCAAAGAGGCAAACTTTTTAAGTCCCATCATCGTGAATGAAGAGGTAGGCAAAACGGAAGTAGTCAATCACCTCCGACAGGTTGAGGAGTCACATGGCAGGGATCTTGGCCCGTTCAATGTACAGATCTTCACACATTACGATAATAACTGGAATATGGCCGTCGATGCGGTGGTTTATGCAATGCAGAACGAAGCGCAAGTCGACGAAGTAGACGGAGGCCAAGAGACGCGACTGGAGCTTGAACGCAAGGCAAAATGCCTTGACGATTTGGCCAACGCCTGCACGAAACCCATTGATTCGCGTGCTTTTTATCAGTACGCGCATAAAGCGCATCTCGAATATGGCGATACATTTCAGCTTCTGAGCAATATTAGATGGGACGGCGGACATGTGTGCGCGGCCGCCATTGACCAGGTCCCCCAAGGACACCCAGCGTTTGAGAACATGCTCCATGCTACCGTTCTCGACACGGCTCTTCATGCCATCCTGGTGCAGCTGACCGAGGGGATGCTACACCCAACGAGTGCAGTATTGCCTCATAGATTGACCAATACATGGATCCCAACTACAGGATGGCAGACCGAATCACTCAAGTTCGTTAACACGGTCAAACCACTCAATGGTTCAGCCAATTCGGACAGTGTTGTTTGCGTTTATATGACGAACGCGGATGGCTTACCGGTCTTCTCCATGGAGGAGTTAAAGGTCAGGCCAGTGACGGACGAAGGGAAAGATGAGAGGGTCTTGATCCACGGGGTTGAGTGGATGCCACAACTCAAACACCTATCTGCGCGACAACTGCAGACCTTGTGCGAGCCTTCACCGCGCACAGTTGGCGTTATCACTGATAGCTTTCTTGACAAGATCCGAGCCTCGATGATTTTGTCCCTTCGACGCACAATGGAAGTGCTGACGCCGGACGAGCTCCAGAACGCTCCGGAACACGTTCAGCATAAGTATCTACCAATAATGCAGCACTTTCTGGGTCATGACTTTGACCATCTTGAGAAACAATATCCAGACCTCGATGCTCTCTTCAGAGATGTGGAAATCCACATGCCTGTATGGGCACTAGCGACTTCCATCTGCCGACAGTTCAAGACTATTCTGGCTGGCAAACTGAACGTACTGGAGGCTTTTTTTGAAAATGGCCTAGTGGGACCGTTCTACGACGCCTCTGTTGATATTGTCATCGGGGATCCTATAAAGAGGTTCTTGAATTTGGCGACGCACGAACGACCCATTCGCTTGCTCGAGGTTGGCGCCGGCACAGGCTCTCTGACGAAACGTATACTACCTATTCTGTGCGAGATCGAGAAGCAAGATGGATCCACGAGATTCTCCGACTACACTTATACAGACATCTCGCCTGGATTCTTCGAAAATGCGCAGTGTGAGCTGCAAGGGTTCAGGAATCGACTCGTCTTCAAGACGTTTGACCTGGAATTGGATGCGGGTGGTCAAGGGTACGAACCAGGGAGCTACGATATGATACTCGCGTCCAGCGTGCTGCACGCCACCTCGGATCTTAGCAAGACTCTCTCTAATTTGCGACAGTTGCTGAAGACCAATGGTCACCTGGTCTTTATCGAGATGCCGCCCTGCCATGACTTCGTGAACATCTTGTGGGGGTTGCTCCCTGGTTGGTGGCTCTCTAAAGAAGAATGGCGTCAAGATTCGCCTCTCATAACCGAGGAGCGGTGGAATGGCATTTTGCGGCGGAATGGATTCTCCGGCAATGAATTAGAAATTAGAGATTGCGACCGCCTCTCAACTCTACTTGTTTCACGAGCTATCAGCGAAGAATCGAGGGCCCCTACAAACGGCCCGCGTTCCTCATTGGACAATTCCAGACTATTTATTGTCGTGAGAGAAGACAGCCTTCTCCAGAATCAGATAGCCGAAGCCATCCTCGCCCGTTGGGAAGGATCGATTGTCTATCTGAACGACGCGTCTCTCTCAGTCCAGACCGAGTCAGATGTCACCATAGCTCTTCTGGAGGTTGGCCATGGATCCTCACTATTCGCAGAGATAGCAGAAAAAGACTTTTACGAGCTTAAAGCCCTCCTGCAACAGGCGTATAGGATGTTATGGGTCACATCAACGAGCCCAGATGAGGAGACACATGATCCATACTTCCAAATTGCAACGGGGCTTCTCAGAACGCTCCAGTGCGAATTGCCCCACAAGCACATGAACACATTGTCGGTGGAAGCTGATGTGGACGGCGAACTGGCCCCTGGAGACATGGCAGAATTCGTATTCCAGGTTCTGCAGAATCTTCACGAGGATATCAAGACGCCAGAGAGAGAGTTTGCGGTGAGGGATAAGATGCTGCATACGTTGCGAGTTCGCGAACAACCAAGAATCCGGGACGAGATGTGGTCATTGGTTACTGAGCATTTGAACGAAGAACCATGGCGGTCGGGCAGAGCTGTCACACTGGATCACGGAAAACCAGACATGTTTAATTCCATGCAATTCATCGAGGATACTACGCTTGATAGCGAGGAACTCGGCGCCGAAGAAGTCGAGATCGAGACCAAAGCTTGGGCCGTCAACTTCCGTGACGCGCTCGCTGCGCTTGGTACACTCGAGGGAGAAGAGCTCGGCTTTGAATGCGTCGGGGAAGTGAGGAGAATCGGGTCAAATTGTGAGGGTTTTCAGGCAGGCGATCGCGTAATCATGGTTAGTCCCGGATGCTTTCGTACATTTGTTCGAGGGCCCGCAGCAGTCACTTTCAAAGTACCGAGCGGTTGGTCATACGAAGAAGCCGTGTCAGCAATCAATCCAGCGGCGACAGCAACTCATTGCCTGATCAACCTGGCCCGTCTCCAAAAGGGGGAGAAAATCTTGATCCACTCAGCGGCCGGTAGTACGGGCCAGATGGCCATTCGACTCGCAAAGTCGATTGGCGCTGAGATTTTTGCTACTGTTGGATTCGACAGCAAGAAGCAGTTTCTGACCGAAACCTTCGGCATACCAGGGGACCACATCTTTTATAGCAGAAACACGTCGTTTGCTCAGGCCGTCAAGCGCATGACCGGGGGCGCGGGTGTAGACGTAGTCGTGAATTCATTATCTGGCCAGGCACTTCGGGCTACTTGGGACTGCATAGCGCCCTTTGGCCGGTTTATTGAGCTTGGTAAATCCGACATCAACTCCAATTCGTCCCTCCCCATGGCTGCATTCCGCGGGAATGTCAGTTTTCTCGCATTTGACCTCAGGCATCTCACCTTGACCCGGCCCAAGACGGCAGGGGACCTCTATCGGAAGGTCATACATCTCCTGGAAAGCAAGCAATTATACTTCCCGACGCCTAGACACGTATTCCCCATCTCACAATTGGGCAAGGCCTTGAGATTGGTACAAGCTGGTAAGCATTCAGGACGAGTCATTGCAACCGCAAGTGACGGCGATCTTGTTCCGGTAAGTTATCCCTCAATCACCCATACGAAGGGAAGACCGGCAGGATGTAAAAGAGGGCTCTCGGAATCCCGCTAACCTGAGTAACCTTAAGAAACTCCTGCGCAGCTTCACCTCCTGGGGGTTCGAACCCAACGCTTCGTATTTGATTGCTGGTGGACTTGGTGGAATTGGCAGGTCCATCAGTAAATGGATGATCAGAAAGGGCGCCAAGAACCTTATTCTCTTATCCCGCTCTGGCGTCTCCTCCAGAGCAATGTTCGATCACGTCGCGGAGATGGAGAAGCAAGGCGTGAATGTTTTCGCACCTCGTGTCGACATAGGCTCAACTGCATCCCTGTGTGAAGTGCTTGAAGAGTGCAAAATAAGGATGCCCCCTATTCGAGGGTGTGTTAACAGTGCGAACTCGCTGAATGTATGTCATCTACCACTTCCTCCAAGGGTACCACCTCGCGGTTCAAATTTGGACTAAAATTGCGTTATTAGGACACACTATTCGAGGACATGACACACGAGCAATGGAAAATTACCGTTAGAACCAAAGTTAACGGTTCCTACAACCTCCATAAGTACTTGCCTGACAATCTGGATTTTTTTATCATGCTCTCCTCGCTTTCTGGCATCGTAGGAAATCCCGGGCAGTGCAACTACGCTGGAGGGTGCACGTACCAGGATGAACTGGCACGCTATCGCGTGTCCAGGTGGCAGAAGGCGGTCTGCATCGATATCGGTTTTATGAGCAATGTTGGTATGGTCGCGGGGAGAGCGAGTTACTGGCGGGCCATGGAAGCTCGCTCTGAGCTCACACCAATTGCGGAGGACAATCTTATCGCTCTACTGGACATGTACTGCGACGCGACGAGGGTGATGTCGGAAGAGGAGAGCCGTCGGGCGCAGCAGGTTCTCATCGGCTTCCGTCCGCATGCCGACCCGACCTCCAAGGCGCTTTACTCTCGATTCTCGCGGACCCAGACACAGGCTATGGCCGACGCGCCCCAGTCGACGTCGGATAACGATGAAGCACGTTTTCGACAGGCGGAGTCGGACGAGGAAAGGCGACGGATCGTGTTAGGCGCATTCAAGGTTAGGATCGGAGTGCTGCTTTGCATTAATGCCAACGACGTCGACGAGAGCAAGCTGTTTTCTGACTATGGAGTCGACTCGCTCGTAGCTGTTGAGCTCCGGACGTGGATCCGGCGTGCCTTTAAATCGGAGGTGTCTGTCTTCGACATCATGGGGCAGAAGACAATTGCAGCGCTTGCAAGCATAGTAATCCAAAGGAGCTCAATTAGAAGGCAATGAAGAGATGTGGTATATTCACTCGGGCGTTTCTCAGTTTGGATTACCGAATGCCTAAGTTTCAGCAGGGGTCTTTCATGGCGTTTCTGTGACTCTCGGGGGTATCCACAGTAGCTATACCTCTTTCGGCCTGATTTTCCCATCTATCTTTTACCACCTACATTTGAATAGTTGAAACTGGAATACAATCAAACTGTGGAAATACTCTCGTTACCGTAGCCCCGGTGGGTGAAGGTCTCGTGTGTACTAGACGTAATGTGATGTGACTCTAGATGTTGGTCACGTCCGGGCTTGGGTCGCACGCACCCCAAACCCTTGACCTCCTGAGCGTCCTTCGCAGCGACAGACGGTTGAGTCTTCTTTTAGCAACAGGAACAGAATCATAAACTACAGGTGAGAGGCCAACAATCTAAATATAATGTCATGGAAGCTATAGGTTTCATTCGGAGCTGCTGTTGAGTTGTCTCTTGGCAGACATAGCGAGTTGTAGGTATGACGAGAGTGTAGGTATTCTCAACGCGGAAAAGAGGAGTGCCGGGAAGAATAGGGGGGACTACGCTACCCGGCACTTAGTGCAGATCTTCGCACTACGCATCGGGGTCGACTTACATCAAAATAAGTCAATGGTCCAGTAAACCGGGCAGTAAATGTAAGTGTGAATGCCGCTCTGCTGCAGCGATTGGACGCATGGGCCATGAAGGAAGCTTCACAGACATCCTCCCACATCTGTGTAGAAGTAGGAAAGGCATGAAATAACTCTCCATATCATATGCCCTAACATGGAATGCGTACATCACAGACCGTAGTGACTATCTATCAAACATTACCCATAAGAGCAGGAGAGGGTGTGAAAATAGGGGGCGAAAAAAAAACCCCCAAAAAATCTACTCGCCTAGGGAGTCGAACCCTAGGGCCTAGCGAAAGTAATAATATTTAGAATTTGTTTTTAGGAGGAAGGACCGCTAGGCCAGACCGCTGCGAGTGGTAATTCGTACTCTTAATCAATATTATATATTTGAATCCTCCCTCCAAATGTGTAGAGGATGATTGGTTCGACGCGAAACTCTAAGCCTGGCCAATGTGTACCAAGGGGTGCTATGCATGTGATAGTTGTATTGCCATTCTTGCCCTCTTGAAGAGAATCCGAAAGACCATATTCATAATTGTCAGCCCAAAGACTTGATTGAGACGCTTCGGGCGTCGTCAGGATCATACTGGTCGATCGCGAAGTCATATATTACTCACCAATGCTCTCCTGTTACTTAGCTGCTGCTGCCATCTCCAGATTCATTTGATGATTCCTTCATATGGAGCCTGGTTATCTGATCGAAATGTACTCTTATTACCTTCGTGACTAATCTTGCCCGTATTGATCTCTTTTGGGACCTAGACGACCCGTAATGGAAAAATGAGGTTGTACGTTAGACCATAGGTACTTACTGTAATGCTCTCTATACTAAAACTAGAAGACATGAGCAACGCTGTTGTTCGTTGCAACTAAGGGCAGCCTACACTTGGCATCGTTTTGGAACATTCCCACAGCTTATGTATAAAAAGCCGGAAAGGAGTCTTTCCACTCCTAAAATGGCCTGGAAAGGAGTACCACTGCCGTGTGATGAAAGCGATGACAATGACGGGGAGTGGAGGAGGGTTGACACAAAGTTCGCATTGTAGACCAGAGTTTCCCTCTTCTCATCTTCGCTGTCGTACGAATTCCTGCTGCCATGGATGGAATTAAGGCCACATAGGGCATCCTAACTTCTAAGTATCCCAATTCTTGACTTGGATCTTTTCGATACTGTTTCGTGGCCGACCCGCAGATCGTAGGTAGAAACCCATGACATTGTCTCCAGCCACCATCGAGAGGAGAAACTTGAGTTACTTACTCTATACTCCGGGTTCTCTCTTCTGTCCGGCGACAAGCTGCGGGGACTGGTCTCACTATATCGATTTTTACGTCGACGTGAAAAATCTGGAGGAGGTTCACTATCGCCTCTCGCAACCACAATGGCGGCAAGAACTTTGGTTAGAGGTGCTGCTCAGCTCATTGTAATAAGGGAGATCGCCTCGAAGTGGTCGAGGCTGACAAAGAGGCATTCTTCTAGCAGAGGCATCTAGGCATAGATGTTTGTCAAGCGATTACGAATCACTGTTCCATATACAGGAAAATGGCACGGTAACGTAAAGACTTCAAGCCTTTATTAAGCCGAGTTGATACTCTTCGTGAGTTGGGATCCGCCGACTGGCAATCTGCTGAGATCTCACTCGTAGTGCAATCGCATTATCTTGCAAATAAAGCATACTCCCATTGCTTGCGAAAACACTGTACTTAACTCCCGAATAGACATCCACCTACATGAATACATGTTTACTACTTTCACCTGCAACTACATAACCACAATACCCCCAACATCCAATCTTAACTACACCCACAAGCACACTAACACTGTAAACCGTCCTCTTTCCCAAGCCCATAAGTATCACCTGCCTTTACTCCCCTAACCACCCTTCTCAACCTCACACCCCAAACCCTCCTCTCCCATCACACCCTATACCACACCTGAAACCCCAACCAAAAGTCCACATCACACCTGAGACTGAATACCAACCAGCCCCTTTTAACTCTTACACAACTCCCGGCACTTCAAAACCACGTAGTCCCCAACCACTCACTTAAGCACCAACATCAGTCCGAACCAAACACAAAAACCATGAATCAAACCCAATAGTATTAAAATCATCTAAAAGACAGAGTCAACATTTGGACTAAGCCCTTCCTAGAAAGACGGACACCAGCCTGTGAAACAACCCACCCTCATGACAGGCCATGGCCGCGGTCTTTCCATCACCATCAGTCACACTACGCAACACCAGACGAGGTGAAATCCAAACTACCGCGCTTGTATCCACTAACAGCCTCAACAACTCACCAGTCACGGCATCTACTTCTCTAGCTCAGGTCACAAGTCATTGACAAGCAAACCATATTAAGATATTACTTATAGAAAGTCAATTCAGAGCTACTACCTAAACAACCCATAGCGAAGCAAATCCATTGTGTTCCCATAACAAGGCATTCTGGTGTTAAGGAGCGTATCAATGATACATGTCATCATCAAGCGGGCTCGGAGTTCCATTCGGCACTCTACAAACCCACTGGGGGCGGAGAGAGGTCAGACGCAGATACGGTAAAAGCATAGAAGAAACAAATAGATCCCACATAGTCTCACAGCGAACAAAGCATTTTGTTGTTTTCAAGAGAAGCCCTTTCAGAGGTTATCGTTTCAAGTCGGTACCCGAGCGTTGATTTACTTCTTGGGCAGTTGCTTTTGCTGCTCAGATAGATATTCCTCGTCTGAGGCATCGAGGATGTCGTATTCCTCGTCTGTCATAAAACCGTCGTCTGACTCTTCCGCCCAGTCGTCTTGGCCTCCACAGTCCTCGAAGTCATCCTCGTCCACGGAAGGCGCAAGGGTATCCGTCTCCGCCTCCACTTCGAGCGTTTCCACCTCGACTGTAGTCTCAGAGCGGCTCTCGTGGATACTGGCAGCAGGAGACTCGTGGACTAGCTTGGGAATGATCATGCGGCTCTCCGTCATTTCACTCTTAGTCGACTCCTGCACCGGAGCAGCAGCGGATGTTTCGGGTTTGGGTTGTTCAACCTTGGGAGGAGCCTGGACATTCACATCACACCATAGCTTGTGACCAAACTTCTTTCCATCAGGGGTCGTCAGCCGCCAGTAAGAGATGACCTTTCCAGGGCGACTAGGGGTACGCAGCAAGACGGTGAAGGGGAATTCCTTTCCGGGGCTAAGGGCGTTGTAGCACACCGTAGATTCAGATGCAGAGACAACCTCGTGGATGCTAGCGGGGTGGCTGGGATCGACAGCTCCCATGTAGTCACCACCGACAAATTTGACGGATGATCCAGCAGGCCATGACACTTGCCCATCATTACGCAACACCCATGTCTGCTCAAAGGTTTGGTTAGGAGGGTAAACAGAACCATCTTTCACGGTATCGAACACGAAACGAGCGCTGAGCCTAGCGCTGAGCTCATCCGATGGCGTAGCAGCTTCCTCTTTGACATCAACACTTTGTACCTGAACTGGTGTCTTAGGCTCATCCGCAGGCTCAGGCTTGACAACTTCGAGCTGTTCAGTAGGCTGAACGTCGACGACGGTCTGCACGGGAGTGGCTGCGATATTCTCTTTGACGACATTACCAGCTCCACGTGGGCAGTGGCGCTGTCGATACACGCGACCGGCTGAAGAAGCGCGATCGCCCATGGCTGGTAGACGCTGACCGTCCTCATGTTCTCCTGTCGTGGTCACGCTGACATGTCGCACAGGGGTCTTGAACTTGATGAGAGGATGGGTCTTGTTATGTGTATTTGCGGGGCTGGCCTCGCAGTTGGCGCAGAAGTCCAAATCGTTGCAGACTGCACACTTGTAGCGAATTCCGACGATGTACTTGGAAGCAGCCTCGCGGTCCGTACAGTGTGGGCCGTCGCAGCAAATGCCCGCGTGGACGTTCCGGGCCGTGAAACGGACAGGTCGGTCCGCCAAAGGCTCGTAGATGGGCACGAAACGGTGGTTAGGGTGTATGAAACTGGCATTTTGCACGCAGTCGGCGCAGTAATCCCAGTCAGGGCAGTCCAGACATTTGTGACGAACGCCACGGACATATTTATCGCACCCATCGCAGATGGCGTCGTGAACACAGTTTCGTCCAGGAGCCAGGCGTGAAGTGACGGCTTGGTCGAAGAGCATGCCTGGGATGGCGGCAGTGAAACCATGGTTTGGGTGGTGGCCATGCTGATTTTTGCCGAAGCAATTCTTGCATAGATCGAAGTCATCACAGCTTGTGCAGTGCAGGAATTCCTTCTCCGGGAGCTCCTGTACGCACGAGTTGCATGTTCGGCAGTTCAGTCTGCTCCAACCGGGGGGTGACGAGATTGAGGGTTGTGTTCGTGAGGAGTACGATTGAATGGGTAGGCTCATAGGTACACCGACAACGAGGGGCGGCTCAACTCGGGTTGGTGTCGGAGATGCGGATGGAGCTGGCGACGGCTTGGTGGCGGCGGCTTTGTTTGGCTTGGGGGCAATGTGAGTAGTGCTGTACCTGATCTCTCCATCCACAATAGTTCGCTTGATAAGCCAGTGTCCGTCGCCATTGCAAGTGATGCCTCGGTTCACGCAATCTTGGCAAAGGTCAAAGTCGCCCTCGTCGCAAATGGAACAGTGGAAATGAGCGTCGGGGATAGGACCCTCGCAGCTGTTGCAGCAGACAGTGAATTGCCGCTTCTGGGTCTCGACTGGGCATGGCGACTCTGATTTAGTGATCTCCGGCTCTTGCTTCTTGGGTAGCAGGGCAGGGTCGATGACCGCACCGCTCAAGCTGATGATCGGGCATGTCGGTCCGAATTTCAGGGTGCCATCCGCGTTCCGGAATGGTGTCGACTCCAAAATGGAACGTGCTGCTGGCTCTGGTTGCGTCTCCTGCTTGACTTCTGGCTCGGCCTTCTCCTGAGTCTCCTGTTCGCCTTCATCCTCGACAGTGGCTGGCTTGGGAGCACTCTCGGTCTCCTGGGCGGGCTCGATGGGTTTGGTGAGGACACGCAGCTTCAGCTTCTGCTTGGCCTTGGCCGCGCGATAAAGCTGCTTGTAAACACTGACATTTTGGGGGTTGAGGGTAACATAGGAGGCAGCCGAGTCGGAGTAGCGCTCAATGATGGTGGCAGTATCGACGGGGATTTGGAGGAAGGCTCGAAGCTGGAATGATACGAGAGCTAGTCAGCACACGACACCAAGGTTGAGCATCGCAGTGGACATACCTTGTCCTCGAACACCTGGGCACCGAGATCACGCAGGGGAAGCTTGAAGCGTCGGGTAGTACCGTGGAGATTGACCTTGAGGCTGATGAGGGTATCCGAGGTGGTGGCGTTTGTCGATGACGAAGCCATGTTTGCTACAGAGGGACCTGCTCCTGTGCAGAAGGCTGTGAGTATGATCAGACAATAGACAAAATGCAATCAATATGCAGACGGAAATGTGGAGACGAGGATAGTCGGCTAAGGTTGATGCATTGATGATGGTGTGGCCCAGAGAGGTGATGGTGATGGGCGATGGTCGTGGACGGACGGGGAGGAGGAAGGAGAGAGGAGGTTGAGTGTGTTGGAGGAAGTCGGAGTGACGAGATGTGTGCTGGAGGCAGGGTAGCAGTCTGGCTGATAGTCTGGGGCATGGGCAGCCTGAGAGGACGTGCAGTAGTCGAGTGGAGAGTCCAGGTGGAGAGTGAGGCCCCGAGTACACACTACATACCTTACAGTGCAGACAGGCCTCAAACGAGAGTGAAGCGCAACAACGGGCACAGAATGGGGAGCTTGTTGCGGCTGACCAGGGTTCCCGACTGGGGTTCTGGGCCGACGACAAGTTGGCGACGGGTGAAGACTCCAGAGGCCCACCGGCTAGGCAGGAAGGAGGATGAGTGCTTGAGATGGGGCTGCTCCAAGCAGGTAGGTACATGGATGTGCTCTGCTGAGATCTGTGGTCTCGTGGCTGTTGTGCTTCTGTTGTTTGTTGCTGGTGCTAACTTGCAGCAAAGGTAGCCCATGTATTGCCTGTGAATCACTCAAAATCACAGACAGCGGCAGGGCGGTCAGTCTTAGTATCGCGTGCCTCGTCGCCTGCTTGCTGGCTTGCCAAACGGTCGTAGCGGTGATTGATTCGCGGAGCCGGACACCGGACTAGGTAACACGGACTTCCAAGAGTCACGGGGCAGGACCAGCGGTCAAGCTGGGCTCGACGAATCGGAGAGAGACAAGAGGTAGGTATACTGTAAGATACAAATGAAAGAACCGCGGCTTCAGTCAAGCACAAGTTTGTCAAACGCGGAGTGTGAATCACTACAGATTCTCTATTCCATTCTCAATCACAACACTGGTGTCATCTAAAGGATGGAGAAGCTGGAAGGTGCGCTTCGGCAAGAGAGGAGGAAAGAAGACGAGGAGCAGAGACCCGGCCAGACTTATTGTGGCTTTGTGACGAAAGACTGGTGTAAGGTCGAGCCACCCTACTGCAGTGTCAACCGGCAATTTTGTAAAGTGTTTAATGCCCACTAGAGCATGCTCATCCAATCTGCAGTTGCAGTTGCTGCAGTGAGCTGCCAGTCCTGCCAGAGAGAGGCGCAGAAAATGCTCAGTGTTCATACACGCCGAGTTAGGTATATACTGTACGCGATGGTACAACACTGAAGGACTGAGCCAGTGGGACACGAAGGCAGCACCTCGCGAGTTTGCATCTGCACGTTTGTGATGAGGAGTTTTTGACCGCCGACCAGGCTGACTGCAGGTGTTGAGTTGCAGCGACTAGGTAGTTCCTCGCATGGGCCAAGACATGTGTAACGGTACGGTAGAACTGGACAACAGAAGAAATGTCACTTACACGTGCGGGCTGAATGTAATTGATGCAAATCTGCTGGAAAGGGGAGGCAGACAAGGCAAACAAGACAAACAATGATCTGACAGCCAAAGTGGAATTTCCAAACCGAAATGGGCTCGCCCCAAGGCTGCATATGTACCGATCAATCCCGCCACTGACAGGCAGCAGACGTGTACTCGCAAGCGGCAGGCAGCGGTGCAGGCGATGATTAGAAATGAACATTGAAGACAACCAATCCCCGAGTTTCGAGAGCCAGGTTATGCGTCACTTAAATACAGTGAGTCGCGTTACCCGGGCTGCCTTGCCAGAGATGGTGTTACCGGCAACAAAGAGTGCAAATTGGGCAACAACCAGATATCTTACGGCAATACAGTATAGTGTATCTCAATCTAATCACTTCTCGAAGATGAAGCCAAGCTCCCCGACAGCACGCATAATGGCTTCTCAATTGTCTTTGTTCGAGATTCCCCATCTGCTCGGGGCTGCACAATGTCGAGCCTTGCGACCTGTTGTATGGATTCTTTGTCTATCTTGTTTTCCTCATGTAGCATGGCAGTAAGCTGACCTAGTTTTCCGGCTCGCCCGCAGGCATACGAGACAGGGCTTGGGCTCTACGGGTTACCTACCTAAGAACAGCTCGCCAATCTCGTTTGTTACAGCTGACAGGAGGGGACACGATTTATCATTTCGAACGAACGAGCAATACAGATTACCCTGGTTCTTCCCTGTAATTTGGGACAGAGTTGGGACATGCAGAGCCGCTTGAACCCGACTAGTCGTTTGCCTCATTCAGCCATCAATCTGGTCACCTGGTGTCGTCATCTCCCGCTCATCGCTACCACCTGAAACCCCAGCCAGCGGTGACTCGTCGTTTTCGAGTAACAGGTCTTTCATCTTCCGAGTCATCTTGCTGCCCTGGCTAATTGGTCTGTCGTGTCTTCGAGTAACTTCTGTCACTTTCCGTTAGCCCTCCAGGCCGTAACGCCACTATGTGAGCTGTCTTGGACACGGGCCGAGAGTTTTCTCAGCTTCGGCTTCGGATAGCAAATGGCTCCGAGTCGTCTCTTTTCCGTGACATCTACAAGTGACATCTTACCGAAGGATTGCCTTTTTAGTATTGATATGACCATGCCTTGTTACTCATTACTGATAGATATGTGCCGGTCCTCCATGCAACCAGGAATTTTCAGTTGGATTTTGCGAAGCCATGTAATGGAAATGACAGGTGTAATGCAGATAAATGAGTATCACTACTATCGTATGGAGGATCCTTCACAGGACAAGTCTTCGGCTATCTTTTAAAATGTAAATCCTCTCATCTACATACCAGGACCCGTCCACGTGAGGCTGCACAAACTACGGATATACGGGATTGCATCTGCGGGTTCCTCAAAATGGTAGTTTGGCCAAGAGGTGCCGTAAACATCGAATGCTTGCTCCCAATGTCGACTCTCAAACTAGATGGGATACCCGCGTTCGACTCTGAAATGTTTCAATCCGAGGAGCTCCCTTCATATACCACTTTCCAGCAGCAGACAGCGACAGCATTCATTCGGAGAACCATCCATCAGGTAGTTGGAAAGGGGAAGTGCTCGTTAGCCGCATCGGCCCGGCCGCTCTGTGATGTTGTGATACGTCAAGTTCTAACCTTAGATGGGCACATGGATATTGACATGACTGGTCGAGCTGGTGTCGGCAAGTCATATTGTTGAATATCCTATCACATACATCTCACCTAGGGTTGAGAGAAGCATCAGCATTGAATTACTAGTGAAGGCAATCCCCATAATGAGACCATTCCCCTAGGTATCATGTATGTTTATACCATCGTTCCAGGGTATTACATGATATACGCTGTTCTACACGTCTCGAGGTCAGACTCAAGGCCCGATAAGCTATTCCTGAGGCTCCAACAACGTGCCGTGGAGGATGTAGTAGCTTTAAGCTCTATGAAGGACTACTATTTGGGGATGGCAGACACCTTCAAAAATATTGTTCAACAATACTGCCCACATGTAATGGATTTTGGGGATGATATGACATTCACTGGCATGTAAAAGAGATAGAGCAGTGGACAATCGAACCATGTTGTTGATATGAGCCAATACTGAGAGGAGCGATACCGGAGTAGATTCTCAAATCCGGGGTGAAAGCCGAGGAATGCTCATTAGTATTAGAAATGGAGATGCACGATTCGTCAGTGAGTGATGAAAAGATTATTTTGGAGTCTCATATCTTCTTTCACTTTCTCGGTATCTCGAATCGTTGTCCCAATGGCTCGTCCGGGAAGAAAGTATTGCTTTCGAACGCGAACAAAGCGAACGATAAACGGGAGCTGGATCGCGATTGTTTATAGACCTGGTACTGGGTGCGCATGGTTGATTGGTCTGTTGTGATGCATGAATGAGGGATGGTATGCAGGATGGAAGGCAACTCTATTTGTGCACGTCCCGGTGCCTATCCATCGTCTTGCACACGCGTGTCTTGGAGAAGCCGCTACTGCGACGACACGTTTTCCATTGATGGAAGTCTGTTATGTTGCTTCAACTCCCACTCTCAGTCGGGTATCATAGAGAAGAACTCAGAACCATTGCAGCTGAAGCGCCTTCGCTGTAAGGTAGACGGAGAACAGGGCCATTGGTGAGGATGCTAGGATATAATAATAAGTGTCTACTGGCTTATTAGACCTACTGCATAAACTTTTCCTCTATAACACTATTTTTTAGGCACGATTGAATAGATTTTATTTCGAATTTTTAAATTATATTTAAAATATTGTTTAAATATCTTTTAACTTAACGTTTTAAAAATCTATAATTTATCGAAAAAATAACAGCTTATTAGTTTAAACATTTTGCTTTAAAAATTTTTTTTAACTATTTTATTAACTTAAATTTAAAACAAATTATAAATATTTTAATTTTTATATAATTTAATACTTTTATATCGCCGGTAATAAAGCTTTAATTAATTTAGAAGCAGTTTTATTTTATAAATCTGTTTTTTTAATAATAATTTTAATTATAGTTAGTTTTTTTTTAATTTGTTTATTTTTAATAAAACGTTTTTAAATTAATATTAAAAATAGTTTTTTATTATTAGATAAAAAACTTAATAAATAATAATATAAACTAGTTATAAAAAAATTCGAATATAAAAAGTAAAAGCTAAAAAAAAAGCTTAAAAAATTAACTACGTTATTTTTTTAGAACGTTTTTATTTTTAATAAAATTTATAAATTTAATTTTATTATATTAAAAACTATAAACTATTTTTTAAATATCGAGCCAAAATAAATTAATAAAATTTTTATTTAATTTTTTAAAATTTAAAACTTAGTTTAATTTTAATTAAAAAAAACACCGTTTTATATTTTTATAATAAAAATTAAAACTAATAAACAAATTATTTTTATTTAAAACGTAGTTTAATATAAACTATACGGTTTAAATATAGCGATTTAAATTTTTTTATTTTTTATATTTGTTTTAATTTATAGTAAACTATTTAAAATAAATTTGGTTATTATAATCGATATGTTTGTTTTTAGCTATAAAATTTATAAATTAATAAGTTTTTATAATTTTTAAAAAAATTTTATATTTGTTTTTAATTGAATAAACTTTTATTTTTATAAAATATATATTTTTAATAAATAAAACATAACGTTTTTTAAATAAAAAACTAAATATTTAAATATTATAGCATTAAAACAGCTTTTAATTTATTCTAATAAAAAGTTAAAAAAAAACTAATTTTTAAATAAAAAAGTTAAAAAAATATATTAAAAATTTAATAAAAACAAATATTTTTAAAAAAGCTATAAATATATATATATTTATTTAAAATATTACGTAAATATTTATAAAACTTATAACTATTTTAAATAGTTATAAAAACAAATAGCCGTTTTTTTTTAAAAAAGCCGGTTTTTTTTTGTTTTAAAAACGGGTTAAAATAAAAACTATTTAAGCTTTTTTTTTACAGCTAGTTTACTAAAAACCTACGTTTACGTTTTGTTTAAAAAAAATATAGCTTTTAAGTTTAAAATATTTAATTTTTTAAAGCTTGTTTTTAATTTTTTTTCGTTATTATTTTATTTCGAAAATTAAAAAAACAGCTTTTAAAAAATATTTATTTAATTTAATAAAAACGTTTTATAATATATTAATTTATAACGCTTTTTTTAAATACGATTTAAAACTAAGCTTAAATTAATACGTTAATTAATTATTAGCTTTTAAAAACTTAATAATAATTAATAAACAAATCGTTTTAAATTTAGTTTTCGGCTAAATTTTAATTATATTAAATCCGGATTATTTAATTACGTTTTTTTAAGCTTTATTTTAAAGCTAAAAAAAAATAAAAACGTATTTATAATTTATTATTTTTTAAAATTAGTTTAATAAATAATTATATTAATAATAAATTTATATCGATAAAATTTTATTAAATATAAAAAAATTTTAACTGTTTTTATTACGTAAAGTTTTTATTATATTTCATTAAATAAAATTTTAAAAATATTTTTCGTTTTATTTTTATAATATATATATAATAACGGTTATTTAAATTTAAATAAAAAAATCGGTTTTATTATAAAAACTATTTTTTTAAACTGTTTATAGTTTTATAAATATTTAATATATTTATTAAAAAAATATATTAAATATTTAAAGCTATATGTTTTAATATTTTTTTAAATTATTATTTAAACGATTTTATAATAATAATTTTTTTTAAATCGGTTTAATTTACGTATTAATTTTGTTTTTTTTTATAATAAACTTTTATAAAACTTAAATATAATAAAAAACGAAAAAAAAACGTTAAAAATATTTATATAAAAGTTTTAAAAATCGTTATTAATATAATAACAATATAAATATATTTATTATAAAAAAAATAAACAAAACGATTTAATTAATTTTTAAAATATTAATAAAATCGGTTTTTATTAAATATAAAATTAAAAAACTAAACGGCTTTTTAAACTTTTATATTTTAATAATCTCGATTAAAAAAGCTTTTATATAAAGTTTTTATAATATAAAAATATTTTATCGCTATTAAAAAATTTTAATAATTACGTTAAAAGTTTAAGCCGATTTTAAATAATAATTAAAATCGATTTAAAATTTTAATAAGATTTTTTATTATCGGTAAAACGTTTTTATTTTTATTTTTTTATTAATACGTTTAGTTTTAATTTTAAAAAGTTCTAGTTTTAAAACTTTTTAACGATTAAAAAATAAAAAAACGCTTTTTTTATACTAAAGTTATAAATATTTGCTTTTTATTAGCTTAGGCTTAATATTAAATTATATATAAATATAGTTAAAATTATAATTAGTAAAAAAACTTTTATTTAATAATAAAGCTTTTAATAATTTAATATTATAATTATTTATATAAATAATATTATAACTTAAATAAAACTTAGTTTAAATATAATTTATAATAAAATTTTTTTTAAAATTTTATAAAAAATATTATTATTAGTAATAAAAGAATATTTTTATTTGATTTTAAAAAATAACGTTAAAAAATAACGGCTTAATAAATATTTTATTTCGTTTTAATTTCGATATAATTATTAATTAATATTTAATTTAATAAAATATTTTAAATATAAATTAATATTAGTTTCTAACGTTTAAATAAGCTTAATATTAACGGATATAGTTTATATATGTTTATTTTAAACTAAATTTATACCGATTATATATTAAACCTATAAATTAACGGTATAAATATATAAAAAATAATATAGCGCTAAATATCGTTTTATAGTTTTTATAGCTGTTTTTTTTTTATGTTTATATTTATAATTACGTTTATAAATATAAAAAAACGTTTTAAATTTTAAACGTTTTAATTAATATTTAAATTTAATTTTATGTTTAATTTATATCGATTTAGTTTTTAATTTAATAATTTTTAAATATTTATATTTATAACGTTTAATTTAAAAAATAATATATTTTTTTTAAATACGGCATTATTTTAAAAAAATAAAAACCCGATTTTAATAACTGTTACGAACCAACATTCCAGCTAGCCTATTGTTCAGGCCTAGCGGGGAATGAGTGGTTTAAGCACGATTGACGGGAAGATGTATATTCAGGGAATACGTATAAGTTACGTAACCTTGATCTAAGATGCTTTAAAAAAAAAACAAAGCAGCGGAAATTATGATTAAAGATGTTTTAAAAGCATGTTAAAGCATACTATATTTAGTATGAAAAAAAGAATGTTATAAAAAAGAAAGGAATTTTATGTATTTAATCATTTTTTTACTTATTTTTTAATCTAAATATTTATTTCGTTCTTAGAATTGAATAGGAGAAATTTCTTAACGACTTTGTAAAGATAATTGACTACCGATTTTACTACTGCAATTTTTGCCGAATTAAAACCTTATTAAACCGATTTCTAAATAAACCGGGTCGTTACATTTTAAAAAATCATTAATTTATTGCAGCGGTTTAACTGCGAAATTAATTACGACATCTTAAAATAGCACCAAGCGTTCCGACACTTAGCGGCAGCACGATTGTTAGCTTAACGGTAACTATAGCAAACATTACGCAGCAAATGCAAGCTATATAGCAACGTATTATAAAGTTATAAAATGTTAATAAGTAATTAAATATGCAATAATAAGCTATAAAAAAACAACAACTAAATAAAGAATATAAGTTCTTTATTTCTATTTATTTTAACGGCACAAGTAAGCATGTGCAGATATTTCTTACTTAAGCTAAAGCTTACACATTGTTTTACGAGCAAAAGCATGCCGACCGAACCGGAAAAAATTCTTTGTATTGCTAAATTCTTTAAAAAAAATGCAATCAAGTAGTTCGAGCCGATTAGCGAGACTACTTTAACAATACAAAAAATTAACGAAAAAATAAAACTATTAAGATGTTTTCAAACTACGCCTACTTCGAAAAATCGGATTAAAAAAATCTTTAGTAACTTAAAAAAAGCTTAAACAGCGGCTTCGAAAACTTAAGCGATTAAAACAAAAAAAACCAGCCTCTAAATATGCCGCTAAGTTCAAACAACTATTTTTATATACAAATTGGGATAATGAGATGTTTTATAAATTAGTTTTATAAAAGACTTAAAAATAAGGTTAAAAAAACGATCTCTATAAATAAAACGTCCGAAAGATTTTAAAACCTACATTATTAATGCGATACGAATTAACAATCGCAACTATTCCAGAAAGTTGGAAAAAAAAAAAAAAAACTGAACGAGTTAATCTTAATACGGGCAAGAAGCGAAAAAATAACAACACGTCTTACGGAACCTAATCCGGATTAATAGAAATCGATATAAACAATAAAAAACAGTCAAATCAGCGACAGAAAAAAAACAAAAACAAAACTGACTTAAGCAAAGTTACTTGCTATAACTGTTAAAAAAAAAGACATTTCGCTAACAAATGTTCTAAGCCTAAAACTAAAAAAATACTTAAAAAACAGGTAGCCGCGAACAACGCAGGCAATAAAAGCAATAATAACGTTTTTATAATAAAACGACACTTTTTAACTCTAAAAAAAAAAAAAAAGCATTAAAACATTTAGAACTTTATTAAAAAAAAAAGACCTCGGTTAGCTTAAAAGCGAAAAATGCCCCGAATATGTTTTATAGTACAGATATAAAAAATGTTAACACAAATTTTACGAAAAATAACTTAAAGATATAGCAGCAAAAGCTATACGATAGAATTTAAATGACCTCTATTTCGAACGAGCCTTCACCCGAAATAAAAAAGACTTAAAAAAAATCCAAGCTAATATCGATATAATCGAAAAAAACTAGTACTTATATAACAAAAACTAAAGTGACCAAGGCCTAGCGCAAAGCTTTTTAAACAGCTAAAGTTTTTAAAACAAAGTTAGTTGTAAAAAAAAGTTATAAATCCCGAAGATTTAAGAAAATTTTCGAACGAACTATAGTTGCTTTAAAAATATATTAACATAATCTAAAACACTTTAACAAAAAGAAATTAGTTCGCAGCGACGGGAAAAAACCTGTCCTATAACGATATGGCACTAATTAGTGCAATTACTACATCGTACTTCGAATATAGCGAAAAGACTGCTATAAAAAAAAAGACAAAAGAAAGTAAGCCATATAAGCAAAAGCTACGGCACCCTTTTATAAATATTATGTATCTATAACTTTTGTCTATACTATTTAAAAAACAAATTTTAAAAAACGAATAGTTTTTAAAACGAAACCACGGTTAACCAATCTTATTTTTATATTTCGACGATAAGATTAAAAAAGTAGTACTTGTTATAAAATATAATAAAAGCTATGCGATATTCGAAAAAGATCCCGAATAGCTTAAAAACTGCATACAAAGCCGCAACTTTTTTAACAATTGCTATAGAAACGAATGCTAAGTCTATGCAGTTATAAAATTTAAAATTGTTAAAAAACTTAAAAGCAAAAAGAATTAAAAAAGACTTTTGCGATTTATAAAAAGGAAAAACTTTACGACATCGTAATTACGAACTTCGGATTATTTAACGTAATAGAAACAACGTTTAAAACTGATCGAAAAATGGACTAAAACATAATAAGCGAACAGAAAGTTAGCTTTAAAAAATTGTACCAAAAAGCGTATAAAACGGTTAACAAACGAAACTAGTTAATACGGGATTAACGAACGAAAAACAAGCTTAACAAGCTACGAAAGCAGTTAAAAAACATCGAAAATCGACAGTAAAAAACGTACAATCGATTAATATAGCAAAACGAAAATTTTGTTACATATAGATGTTTTTAACACAAAATAAACGATTAATTACAATAGTTACGTATTATAAACATCCGATTTAAGCAATTATTAATACTAAAACAACCGGTAATTTTATATTACTACGAATTGTTAATAGGTATAACATATCGTAAATATAAAAAAAAGACTTTACGGACTTACGACTTTTAATAAAAAGTTTAAATATATACGACTAAAAAAAAGTACTACGAAAAACTGCAGCACTTTTTATAGAAATCTAAAAAAAACAAGAACAAATCTTTTTTAATATTTAAAATATATCTTAGCATAAAATAATTTTAAGGTTACCTTAGTTGCAAGCGAGCAACTACGAATTAACTAAAAAACCGATTAACTTTAGTAAAAATACTAAAAAGTAGTTATGCTTTTATAGCATTTTAAAAAAAGGTCGCACGTAGACTAAAAACGACACTTACTTAACTTATAACCGAAAAAGTTAAAAGAAACTAATTTCGATATTCCGAAAGAATTTTAAAAGTTTTAAAAACTATTTAGAAACGAAAAAAACATAACGTTACCAAAATATAGCCTATAAAATTACGAAATACTATTAAAAAAAGAGCCAAGCTACTATTTATAAATCTCGACTTAAAAGCGTAAAACAAAAGCGTAAAAAACAAAATATGTTAAAAAAATTAGCAAAAAGATTTATTAAACTTTTAACATCTTTAGCACGATTACAACTACTTTAAGTACTAAAAGTAATCGATAGCAAAAAAGTCGAAGCAAAAAACTTTTATCGATATAAAAGCGTTAAATAATTACGATTAAAACGCAAAACCGATACTAAAAATTAATAACTTACGAAATCAGCTTTATAAAGCATAATAGTATACGGCGATTAATATGCCAAAAGCATTTTTAATTCGAATAGCGAAAGCCACGAAATACAAACAGCATTCGCTATAGATAAAAGACTATACAGTACTTTATTATGTAAAAAGCTTAACAAACGCTTTAGCATTATAACAGCGACGTTTTACGCATATTTTACAATGTTTTTAAAAAAATTCGTAATAGTTTATTAAACGATATTTAATATATTCGAATATACAAAAAATACAAAACACGTACGATTAGTACTTTAAACATTACAAATATAAGATTAAAATAATCTTAAAAAACTAAGTTTATTAGTAAAAGTAGATTTCTAGGTTTTACGATAACGACGAATCCAGATTTAAGAAAAAAAATCGCAGCCGTTCGAAATGGCAACCGCCGAAATCTGTCAAAAAGTTAAAGCATTTTTAAGGTTTACCAATTATGTAAAACCATTGATACGAGATTTCGAAAAGATTGCAGCAGTTTTTACGAACTTAACGCGAAAAGATGTTCTATTTTAATAGAAAATTAAACAAAAAGCTTTTAAAAAAATAAAGGACAAAATACTTAGTAACTTTATTTTATAACTTTTAGATCTAAATAAAAAATTCGAAGTCGAAACAATGCATTAGACTTTGCTATTGAAAACATTTGGGCAACGAAATAACAACGGCAAACTGTACTAGTTGCATTTTTTTAAAAAAATTAGCCGGACCTTAACTAAATTATCTTATTTACGACAAAGAATTAATAGCGATTATATATGCTTTTTAAAAATAAAAGCACTATTTTATCGGAGCTAAAGCGCCGGTAAAAGTTTTTACTGATTATAAAAACTTTACGTCGTTTTTATTTACTAAAGAACTTAATCGAAAACAGATTCGATAGTAAAATTTATAGCACAGTTTAACGTTAAATCATTTACGTTAAAAAACTAAAAATGCTAAAGCAAATGTTTTAAGCAAAAAAACACAAATTTAAAATAAATCTAAAAACTACGCTATTTTAAAACTTAACGAAACAAAATCTTATATAGCAATAACGATTAACGACTATAAAAAGTAGGAAAAACGTTTAGCAGCTTATTTAATA